>CAHIKZ030005433.1:2432500-2570000 GCA_903632075.3 Acanthosepion pharaonis | reverse complement strand
ACAATAAAAGAAAAATTATTAACAAAGTAGAAGATAACAATTGCCATTGCATTTAGATTTCTGAAGATAAAAGTTGGCTGTAAAGCAAGAGGCTGGAAGTGAGCTCCACAAGTGTGAGAGAAGAAATTCTCAGTATAGAACTTGTGGTTACATCTAGACATTTTAACTGTAAAAAGATGACACTTAACTATGGAATCTATTACTGTCCCTAACATTTTAAAAGCAAACTTGGAAAACAAACAAATTCAAGGAGGGTGAATATTTATAGAAATATATACAGGGATATATTATTACAGTTAGAAAGGTGGATCTGAAATCTGAGATGATATTTTATGAGCGAAAATTTAATCTTGCAATTTTCTTTGGATTTTATCAAGAATATTATCCATGAATTAAAGAATTGATAAGGAAAGAGATTATTTTGAAAAATATCCAATTTTTATGTGAATTATGACTTATGACTGTGTAAGATAGATTGTGGGTTATTCCACATTTCTTTTCCTTAAAAGCATTCAGAGGGTGCACAAACTCATCAAATAGGTGGAATGATATTCCTATTCATTCTCTTTCCTTTTTATGTCTCTGACTTAAGATTTTCCAAACTGGGGAAAATTATGTCCCCCACTAAGAAATTCCAGCTATTTATTTTTTTCTCTCTGAATATAAGTTTTACTCTTTGTTACCATTTTTATATAACATATGGTTGTTCCATCCACAAAATGTGCATTATCCTTCTGCAGAAAATTTCTCACCTCAAATTTCCTAACCATCTGTTTGGAATTGTCAAAGATTACTTTCCAAACAATAGGACTGATATCAAGAAATTCAGTCCTCTTTTTCTTGGTTTCTAATGAAATTTTCCTGAACTCCTTAGTATATTGTCCTAACTTTTTGGAATGGGATTTTTTCCCCAAACTGAAGCATGTTTTGTTTTCAGATTTTCTATTCCATTATAACTCTTCATAGATATTTAAAGTTCTGTAAACATGTTATGTTGAACAATCAAAAGTTTTTTTGTTGTTGTAACAAAGGGATTGTCTTTTTATCATCAGACAAGAAGTTCATTGAAATTTCTGTTACCACAAATGCAAAGGATAACATGGAAAATACTGGTTAATTTTTCAACAGATTGAGAGGGAGTCCAAATAATTGTTCTCCTAACTTTTTATACAAGTTTAATAAATGTGCTTGAATAATATTAATACCAGGAAATGTTTAAAACAAATAATAAAAAGACAAAATTTATTAAAAACCATAATGACAGGAAAACTTGGAGAAAGAATCAATTTAATGTCCAGAGTTTGTTTTTTTATGGCATTGTAAGGAGTACTTAAAAACATACATCAACACAAGAGTATGTATATAATATAAGTTTAACTTTTTGTCTAATGATTACGATAGCCTCATTTAAAAAAGCAAAAAATATTATAGAATTTTTATTTATGTAAAAATGCTTTAAAACTGAAAATAATTATTTTATTAATGCATCCATGATTATAAATTAAACAATGTATAGGATGTGCATATTTTATTACACAGAAAATATATATGTTTACATCTCTTGTGTGTATGTATGTATATACATATAAAATCCCAACAAATAGGAACTCCCCTATCAACCTAACATGTTTCCCTTTTATTAAAGCTTTGTCAAAGATTTGAATATAATGTCAAAAAGATAAAACTCTGATGCCTTCACCTTTGTTTTTCAATTTTATCATTGGTCAATCATGTATCCCATCCATTAAAACTCTTAGATTCACTCTATGTATTCCTTTGTATAGATTCTTGTATGTTTAAGTGGGCATTGGATGGTAATGTATAGTCAAATATATACATATGTGTCTCTAAATACACAGTCACTAATGTCTCTTAAATTAAAATGAAATGATCAGTCAGATCCTCAGAAATCATATCATTCTAATTTATGAAAATAAAAGTTTTGAGATTGTATTTTTGTATTAAAATTAGTTTAAGATATAAGAAAGAATTCATTGGATAAAATGTTTTAGGCATGTCTTTCTTATTGTTCATTTTAATTTATTTTAAGTTTGTTTAGTTTTTTCTTTAAAAAACATCTTGAGTTTAATTAGTTTTCTTTTAAATTAAATTTATGGATAGTTATATTGGTTTGCAAAACGACATTCCTTTCAGAAATTTTTATTCAAACAAAATCCAGGTTGCTATAGATCTAATATTTTGGATCATGTAATTGCATTCTCATATAAACTTTTTGCATTGTTAATAATCTATTTGATAAATCTCAAAAATGTAATTGAAATTATTTTTATTTTTTAACCTAATTCATTGGATAAATTTTTATTGGAGGTGATTTTTCTTATACTAGAAATATGTTGTTTTTTTATTTCTAATTTGTTTCACCAATAAAAAGTGTTGGGGACAGGATTATGAATTTATTTTAATTTTTGCTTAGAATTTTATTATTAGTGTTATTTTGGGTTTTGATGATTTTGTATGACAGTTTTTAGATTGTGGATAAAATTCATTTAATATTAAGAAGTTTGATAATTTATTTTTCATATAGTAGATGTGAGCTAATTTCCTGATCAAAGTGAGATTTCTGTTATCCAAATTTTATTCTTTGGTTATTCTGTTAAGAATTTGTTTTGAAATGTTTTGGAATATATTTAAAAAAAGCAAACTCTACCCTATTTGTTCTTTATTTTAAGATCTTTCCTTTGATTCCAATCCATTTGATGCAGGCTTATATATATATATATCATGTTAAAACACCAGTTCCTGTATGATAACTAAAGTTAAGCAACAGTGAGCCTGGTCAGTACCTACATGAGTGACCACTTTGGAATACAAATTCAATAAACATGGATTTGCAGGTCTGATAATGGATAATTACGATTCCAATGTTTAAATCAGTGAGCTAACCATCCAATTCAAGTTAAGTTCATTATATTCACTTACATGCAAATAACATTGGGAAAGATATGTATTTACTTCTTTTTATATATATGGATATAATTATATATATATACTTGTCATCCACAAACAGACTAGTTTTGCCCAACTCCACACCAAAAAATTAAATAAAATTTCCTGCAAAATATTTAGATTTTGGCATTAAATAGCACATAGAGTTTGATATGCCACTAAACAAAATATACAAAACTAAACTAAATATACAAGTGGATTTATTTTTAGATAAACACACAGTGACTGAGAAAACTGATTCTTGCATTAATGACTACTATATATTATATATATATATATATATATATATATATATATATATATAGTAGTGCTAAGTCAACCTTTAAAATAATATTTAAGATAATTGTCTCTTTTTTTTCCAGATAATCAGCAAATCTTAATTAAACTATTTATCCGTTAAGAAAAAACTTTATTAAAACAATTACAACCACTTTCAAAGATTTTTATCAAGCTGGAATAAAATAAAAATATTGATTGAAAATTAAATATGAAGATGTAAAAAACTAAATGAACCTTTACAATTACACTCTGTATTTTTGTTTTACATGGTTGCCAGTGCAAATAATTTTTGTGCATTTGTAAAAATCAAAATAACACATGATCATTTTTTGTGGTAAGCTGTGTATACTGCAGTCAAATAATGAACCTCATTGTATATGCAAAAAAGTGCAGTTAGAGACTAAATTTTAAAAAAAAATATGCAAAGATCAAAAGAACTTTCTGAAGCTTTAAAAAATCACATAGTTGAAACCTGTAATTATGGAAAAGGTATCAAAACAATTTGCTCATCAAAAATATTTATGAATGGAAGTGCATTTCTTGACCATCACAATCAAATTATTTATAAATAGAAGGCTTTTGGTATGATATCTAATTTGGCAAGCCCAGGTAAATCCTGTTCTGCCCTTTGTGGTTATCCAATGCTGCCTGGAATCAATGTACATACATCTACAGTTCAACAGAAAGTGAATGAATAGTTTTCTTGCCGAATACCTGCAAAAAAAAAAAGCCACTGCTTATGAAAAAAGCACAAACAAGCTCAGCTCAACTATGTCAAAGTTTATATTGATAAGCTAGAAACATTCTGACAAAATGTTTTATTTTTAAATGGGACCAAACAAGAGCTTTTTAGAAGCAAAATAGGCAGGTATGTCTTGTGAGCTCCTAATACAGCTTTTGAAGAGAAGAATTTGGTGCCAACAGTTAAACATATGGTGACAGCATTATGATTTTGGGGTGCTTTGCTGCAGCTGGAACATGCAAAATAGTACACATTAATGGCAATAAATGGACTCTGCAAGATACCAAACAATTTTGAAAGAAAGTGTCTTGTCCTTGGTTCAAATGTTGGGTTTAAGTTGAGGGATGGATCTTTCAACAGGACAATGATCCAAAACATCAAAGCAAATCCACAAAAGAATAGGTTTTGTAAATAGAAATTTCAAATCTTGAAATGGCCTAGTCAAAGTCCTGATTTAAACCCAACTGAAAATCTGTGGTTCAAATGAAAGAATGCAGTACATGAAAGAAACTCAGGGAAATATGAAGCAATTGTGGGAACTTTTTCAAGAAGAATGGTCAAAATTGACGCACACAGAACTGCCAGAAACTTCTTAAAAATTATAGAAAAAAACTCAAATTGAAGAGTCACCTATTATTGCTAATCTTAAAAGGGTTTTAGTCCAAATAAAAATCAAATGGCTAATTGTTTTTTAATAAAGTTTTTTCAACTTATTTTTTAAGATCTAATCTTAATTTTTTAATTAATATTTACTGTCAACTTGATAAAAATCATGGAAAGTAGCACTTATATATATATATTTTAATTAAGATTTATCATCTTTAAAAATTTAAAAAAAAATTTTCTTAGTGGACTTACTTTTGATGCTCCATTTATATTATACACAAAAATTAATTTTGTGGACTTGAACATGTTTTTTATACACATTCTCTTGGAACATGCAGAGGGAAACCATTGGTTAAGGTACACCATATATATATAAAGTTATGGACAGAATTATTCCCTCTGCTTCTATAATTACAAATGAGGATGTAATACCTCAAATTTTAATAGAAACTTTGTGCATTTTTTTTCAAATGATAAAATAATGAATTTGAAAGAATGATTCTCACAACAAAATTTTTATTTTAACAATAATACAAAAAAGCACCAAAAATACATTTAATATAGAACAAAATTATTGGCCCTCTTACCTCAGTAATCAGTTGCGTTACCTTTATTCTTGATTATTACCTTTAATCATTATTTATAAATCCTTATAAGATCACTGCACACACTGATATGTATTTTGCTGAATTCTCCCTTGGCAATTGCCTCTAGTTCCTCCAAATATGAACTTCTTTCACTAAATTTGAAGGATTTCTTTCTTTTACTTTTTTCTTCAAATATTCCCATAATTTTTCAATGTTATTTAAGGTCAGGACTTTGTGCAGGGTACACCAATATCTTAATTTTGCTGTCATCTAAATATTTTGTAACAATTCGTGCCATGTGTTTTGGGGTCATTGTCATTTTGAAACATCCAGTGATGTCCCAAAGACAGGTTTTGTGCACTTTGTTTTATGCTATTTTTTTTAAGAATAGTCAAATAGTGCTCTTTATCCATGATACCCTGTAATTATCCTGGTCTAGAAACAGCAAAACATACCAAGAGTAGAATGCTCACTCCATCATGCTTAATTGTATTTTTTGGTTTGTGAGCTTTTGCAAGAAACTAAACAAAACTATGTAGTAGGTATGACTGAACCAACACTACTCAGATAAGTGTTAAACTTCTCCAAATTCTATTAATGCTCTGACCTTTATGAGAAAAACCTGCCTGCCCAAAAGGCTTTTCCACCCAGAAAAAAACTAGCAATTTCTGTTACTTAATGCTATACTATATTATCTATCTATCTATCTATCTATATATATATATATATATATATATATATATTGAGATGGAGTTTCTTTACTTATTCATCAAATTGATGCAAATGTTTCCAGCATTTTTTGACAAAATCTTTTCTTCATATAAATTAAACGTTAAAAATATTTTTCTAGACTTTATTTGACCTTTACACAAATTTTCAGCTCTTAAACTGATACATATTACTCCATTTTTTTAATAACAACACATTTCAAGACAAAAATAGGTCAGATACTATTCTACATACTGCTCACATGCACACATATATATATATATATATATATATATATATAAGTGAACACTGAGATCAACACCATGTTGAAACAAACATCATGGCCTGTAAATTGCATTCAGGTATGAAACAGACTGTCGCTATTATTTTATCTATAAATATATAAATCCGTTTTTGTAATAGGCGTTGATAACTTTAACACATTATTTGATTGTTAATCATTCTATGGTTGAAATTGCCAAAGACTTAAGTTGTTAAATCTGAAAAAAAAGAAAAAAAAAAGTAAATGCTGAAGTTATTTCACATTTAAAATCAGTCCAAGTTATTGGAACACCCTTTATATATACATGTATATAGATACATAGTGTGTGTATGGATTGTGTGGAAATGACTGGATCTTTCAGTAGGACAATGCTGAAAACCATAATGTGCTCATGACAAGAGACTTTTTCATGGTGAATAATGTGATTCTTTTGGACCATCTAGCATGTTCACACAAACTGAACCCCAATGAAAATGTTTGGAGATAGATGGTAAGGGAAGTCTATAGAACTGAAACCTTCTAATGCACCTAATTGGAAATGCTTCCCAAAGAGTGCATAATCTTCATAAAGCCATCATGACCACTTGGAATAACATTTCAGCCAGCCTTCTGCAGATGCTTATATCGACCATGCCAAAGCAAATATTTTAAGTTATTCACAATGACAGCTATGCAACTCACTACTGAGACATTTCATTGGGCATTTCCTACTCTGTTTAGGACTTCTTTTAGGTATCGTCTTAAACTTTTAACCAGCTAGTATTTAGCTGAATTTCCCAGTATTCAAATTTTCCCTATTAAAAGTTTTTAAATTTTTATTTTTCCTTAGTTTCATTTTTTTAAGTCCTACGCAAATAAGTGGTAAAATTATTTTTTTTTATTTTCATGAGCCTTAAGATTTTCAACAGCATTATATATATATATATATATATATATATATATATATATATATTTATTGTGACATGATTTAAATCAATAGTTGTCCCTTATTAATGTATTTGTTGGGCACATATTTTTACCAGCACATAGTTTTGCAAAATATATATATATATATATATCAACTGAATATATATATATATATATATATATATATATATATATATATATATATATATATTATATAGTTATATATATATATATACACATAATATAGATATATATATATACATATGAATATATAGGTATATATATATATACACATGAATATATAGGTATATATATATATATATATATATATATATATATATATATATATATATATATATATATATATATATATATATATATATATATATATATATATATATATATATATATAGCCCTTATATATATATATATATATATATATATATAGTATATATATAAATATATATATATATATATATATATATATATATATTTATATATATATGAAATATATATATATATATATATAGCTATATATATATAAATATATATATATATATATATATATATATAGGTATATATAGATAAATATATATATATATATATATAGGTATATATATAAATATATATATATATATATATATATATAGGTATATATATATATAGTATATATAGATATATATATATATATATAGACTATATATATATATATATATATATATAGGTATATAGGTATATATATATATATATATATACTGTATATATAGGTATATATATATGAATATATATATATATATATATATATGAATATATAGGTATGTATATATATATATATATATATATGAATATATAGGTATATATATATATATATATATGAATATATAGGTATGTATATATAGGTATATATATATATATATATATATATATATATATATATATATATATATAGTATATATATATAGAGTATATATATATATGAATATATAGGTATGTATATATAATATATATATATATGAATATATATATGTATATATATATATATATATATATATATATATATGTATATATATATATATGTATATATATATATATGAATATATAGGTATATATATATATATATATATATATATATATATATATATATATATATATATATATATGTATGTAATGATATGTTTCTTTCATCTTTTTAAATTCTCAAACACACCAAATGGATAAATTGATGCTAAACCTCACTAAATAATTCATTAAAAGGAAAAAAATATCTCAAATTTTAATATATGAAATCTGAAAATAACAACTATTAAATTTCCTGTAGCATTTCATGATCATCTATTTTTACCAGAAAGTTAAAGTTTATTATAGCAACCCATTAAATTAAAACAGCTAAATGACTTTTGCTTGCCTTTCTATCTTTTTCTTTTCAGTGTTTATTTTTATTTTCAAAGTAAATGGATGACCTTTGACTGATGTGTGAGAGAATGTGTGTTCTGGAGTTTCTTTACTTATTCCTCAATTTGATGCAAATGTTTCCAGCATTTTTTGACAAAATCTTTTCTTCATATAAATTAAACGTTAAAAATATTTTTCTAGACTTTATTTGACCGTTACACAAATTTTCAGCTCTTAAACTGATACATATTACTCCATCCATTTATTGAGAAAATTTTAAATATTTTTTTAATTAGTATCACCCCATGCAAGGCAGTAAAGCCACTAAGACACAAGGGGTTACCGGATGTGGAATAATTAGGAACAGAAACATTAATAATGAGCAGGAAGAGGAATGAATAATCAGAAAGACAGTAGATAGATTGACATTCCATTTAAATTTTTGCAGATTAAAGTTGGCTTGAAAGCATGGTGTTGGAAGAGAGTTCCACAAGCGAGAAGTGCGAGAGAAGAAACTGTTGGCATAGAACTTACAGCTGCATCTAGCCAGCTCCACTGTCAATTGATGAGATCTCACTGCTATTCTAGTATTGCACTTAAATTCATAAAGTCTAGGTACTATAGTGAAGAGTTCATCTGAACAATTACCATGAAAGTATTTATAGAAAAGGCACAGAGAGGCAACGTTACAGTGGTGGGAAAATGACTGAAGCCGAGATGCCTGGTCAGGACCAATAATATTGCTGATTTTCTTTGGATCTTATCAGAGAGATCTAGCTATATAATAGGGGCATTGAACCATACATGGCAGCAATATTCTAAGTATAGATGAATGGTCGACTTATAGATAGATTCTGAAGCAAAAAATTGAACCTACCTTAAAATTGAAAAATTTCTATGTTACACATTTTGTCCTTTCAAAGGATATCATTAGACTTGTTGATGGATTTATATACATATGAAGAAGGCAGTAAAAATCTAAACAAAATATCGCTCATAATTAGTCATCAAGAGGAATGCTGGAGACGTAGGGAGGCTTAATTTTAAATTCCTCATGTCCAGTGTCTCTAGAGATACAGTTTAGCCAACCTTATCATTGTTGATTTTAAATATCCCACATTATGATTGCAGTAGATTATTGTAGAATTTATATATCATATTTCACCAAACCAAACATCTTTTATTTATATAACTTCATATTATAATTATTCAGTCATCAAAGTATTTTTCCTGACTTTGAATGATCTTGTATTAACGCTCAAATACTGACCCACCTTTCAGACACTAGTGTAGAATATTGGTTAGTTTGCAAATGGTCTGACACACAAGTAGACTGGTGTAGTCACTTCAAGCTAAAATGCAGCCCTAAGTCATTTAATGGAGAGATAGATGGGTGAATAGAGTTCACTCATGCAAATGTGTTGGGCAGGTCCATTCCAGAAAAGTGGACCTACCCACCTGCTGCATTAGGTGCTCTCCTATAAATGAGGTAGATTAGCTGGCTTGCCTTTCCAAGAAGATACAAGAAGGCAGCCATGTTAGCAAGTAAGACATTTGACTTCTACAACTAGATTGATGCATTTACATTCATTTATTTTACTTTCTCTTCCAATATACTCAGAGAATTATTTTCAAACAATCAACCTACAATATTAGACCCTTCTCATGAACTGTCCTTGTTGTTGAGCCATAGCTTTATTCATGCTCTGAGCTTGTGAATTGTAATTAACATGGAGCTTTCTCTTCCAATATACAGAGAGTACTGTGTATATTGGAAGGAAAACAAAAAATCTAATCAGCCACCTAACCAATCAACAACTAAAAAAAATTGACTACCAAATCAAACTTAAAATCTACCCCAAGTGGAAAATAAGACAAATTAACATCCAGTGAGGATCAGATAGTTTCAGGGTACACTTCATTTTAGAAGAATGCAAGAACACAAATCTCGATGCTGTCTGTGTTCAAGAGGTGTGTTGATTTGGTAATGACGCCATTGTGCAATTGGGACTGAATTTATTTTGGACAAGGTGAAAAGACAAGATGGAGTTGGAATTAAAATATGCAAATAATCAGATGGTGTAATAAACAATATCTTATACTAGTGATAAAAATTGATGGCTGCCAAAATTGTTACTTGTGGCAGTAAGATCTGAGTGATATCAGATACACTAAGTGAAAACAATGTTGTTTCAGAAAAAGAGAAATTCTAAACTTTGTATATTACATAACCCAGAAAACTGTGTATTAATGAGAATGTAATGGGAGAGAGATATAGTAGAAAGATTTATTCTCTCATTCCTATTCCTATTTTCCCCATTATGGGCATTATTATACATGTCTGTGAAATAATAACACTGGAATTCACAGACATAACAGAATGGTGAAAAAGAAAAAGAATGACAAACAAGTTTTGTTTTCAGAGAGACCTTTATAATACTAAGATGTACCTAAAACTATATATATATATATATATATATACACATATATCTGTGTCCCATGCAGAGAAAATATATTACATATATCTAGACAACAAAGCAGAGTGTAAGGTGAAACAAAAAGGAAGGGTCTTACATATAACATGGAGATAATCCTGTGTCTGGAGAAGTCATGTTTAAGAGTTCAAATTCAAATGGGCTGGATTTACCTATGTCCCAGGTGAGAACATATTCCATGAATGGGGAACAGTGAATCTTCAGTTATCCCAAATATAGGACTATGAGCTGGAGTTTCATTCTATATCTAGAAAAGATATATTCTCAAAGGGAAATGGCACCATGGACTTATAAGCTGCTGGGGTGACAGATTTAGCCTCTACCCAGGCTATGAGGAGTGGGTGGCTCAGACTAAAGAAAGCAACTTTTCAGTTTGCCGCTGTGAAAAAAACAGAATTTGGATGTCGCTTTTGTCACTCTATGGAGTAATGTCACTAAACAGCCATCATATGACCCATGTGACTTGTAACCACCAAAAGGAGATAAGGGGTTTTTGTATCTCTACAGAGATTTTAATGATATTTCATATATTTTTGAATGCCACTGCTCCTTTGATGTAAGAAGACATCACCCTTTGAAACAGAAACCATAAAAAAGCAATGGAGAACTTTTGCTAGACTTCTGTTATTCAAAAAGATATACCATATTTAACACATGGTCTAAATATCACATGAAATACCACATCAGAAAAAAACATTATTAATTTCAGTATCTCAGATGCTTGAAAAAGAAAAAGATCCTGTCGGAGAGTACCTTTACTAAAATTTCTTGTATAAATAAATATACTGTTTAATAAATAAATGGAGTGTCTAATCAAATATGGGTATCCACTAAAAAAGGTAAGGTTTAAATAACATACATACATACATACATATATATATATATATATATATATATATATATATATATAAGGTGCGATAGATAAATTTTCATCTAAATTACACAAAAATGAAAATAACACTGACATCTCATTTTAACAGATATATTTCCCAAAATTCACACAAAAAATATCTTGAAATATTAAAGAGTAAATTTATTCAATAAAATCGTCATTGGCTTCAACCACGGCCTCCAGAGGACTTCAGAATCTCCTGCCACTCTTTTGGATGGTTTCCTTGTTTAACTTGCTGAATGCTACCATAATTCTTACCTTCAGTTCATCTTTTGTGTTACAAGGAGTTTTATTGGTCCCTAGTGCAACTGTGTCCTGCACATAATAATCAAGAGAATTGCAGTTTGAGAAGTTAGGCAGCCAGATGTAAGGAGTGATGTGATTGCAAAAATTGTCTGACAGCCATGACTGAGTTCTGCTTGTTTGGCATGGTGCAGAGTCCTGTTGGGTTCTCATGCTTGTAGTGGCATGGCGCAAACTCATGTTGCCAGACATAGGGCCTTCCAGCAGTCACTCTCTTGACCAGGGCAACACTACCTCCTCAAGGCACTTGATGTAGGCCTCCATGATAAATCTGACACCCTCACCAACAAATTCAGTAGTTCTTTTCTTATCAGAATGATCAAAGTGATTTTTCAGAGATGCCATAGCTTCGTAATCATCGTTAGACTTATCCAACTATTTCTGAATCCTCTGCACTGTCCTCAGATTGGCATCCAAACACTCGGCATGAATAGCAAGCTGTACAACATGCCATTTCCAAATTTCTGACTGAGTGAATTGTGTCATGGTGTGCTTTTTCTCACATAGAGTGGCCAATTGACTCTACTGTGCAGTCAAAAAAATCAAAAACAAACAACACACATACATGAAATTGAAAAATATAATATAGTGACAATTTACCCATTGCATCGTCTCTCTCTCTCCATATATATATATATATATATATATATATATATATATATATATATATATATATATATGTAGGAGGCACGGTGGAGTAATGGATAGCGGCTTGGATTGAGGAATCGCAGAGCCAAGTTCGAATTCCAGTCAAATCCATTACATTCACTTACGTGCTAATACCCTTTTGGAAAAGGTATGAATCCTCTTCCTCTCCCCCAGCTATGGGTAAAATAACCCCAGGACAGACTGGGTTCTATAGCCTTGGATGGCAACTGGTCTAGGAGAAGGTCAACTTGAATTCAAAACCTCATGGAGGGTCGTTTGGGAACCTTGTGGCATTCGGTGCACCAAGTCTCTGTATGCCCCTTCAAAAGTGTGGATGGTCCTGCACGAGGCCTTCACCACTGTAATCAAATCTCATGTGCTGGTGTCGGGCTGTCGGTTTCCTGGAAACTGATCTGCTTGACCCTCATACGTCGAATCTCGACGGAGAGTCAGATTATTATTATTATTATTATTATTATATATATATATATATATATATATATATATAAAATACCTATGAACACTAATAGGTATGTCACAATCCTCATAAATATGTTGGACACTATGCTGTCTAAGTAGTCCACCATTAGCAGTGGTTTACCTACTTTACACTGCTGACAAGTATTGTATTTTGTTGATGTTATAAAGATTACCATTTCATTTCCAACCTCTCTTTTGGTTATTCCTCATTTAGTAACCCTATATATATATATTTTAAAGAAAATCAGACCACTTTAAGGTTCCATTATAATAATTTATTTCACCAGAGCCCTTTTAAAGGACACCGAATCATTAGATAGCACTTCCAAAAAATGAAACGAATAATGGAACCTTAAAGTGGTCTGTTTTTCTTTAAAATATTAGCTCTGGATTTACATTGAGCTCTCAGGATTTCATCCTCCTTGGGACTACTCATACGGATTAACAAGTTTTTTATAACTTATATATATATATATATATATATATATAAAAGGCAGGATGCATGTGTATGTAACAAATGCACAGCTGCAATTTTCGACAGATTTGCAGCAAAATTTAGCGGGAAGGCCAAGACCAACTTTGCATTTCCCAACTCCCATCGATAGTGCAAATAATCGATTTTTTCATGCTTCTACGGCACTTTTCATGTAGTTTGCAGCCATTTTGTATTGGCCAGAGTGAGAGCCTATAGCTGGCTGCCACGAATAGGCAGGAAGATTCTATTGGCCAGCGTGAGAGTCAACAGCTGACTGACACGAATGCTAGCATGCAAAAAAATCGATACCTACATTCATCACAAGTGGGAAAAATTTAAATCTGCATGGCACTTTACTCCAATTGGCTCATTCGCTTGCTTAAACTCAACGTTGATTCTGATTCCACTGAACTGGGTTGAGTGTGAAAAGTATTTGTTGTTAACATTCTTTTTTCATTTGGTTTTTCCAGTTACAAGTCCATTTTTAAAGCTGATCATTTTGTGTTTATTTTGTTTAGTTCTTTTTTCTTAACAGATTTAATGTTTAGTATAGAGCTTAGAAAAAATTTGCAGTGTGAGATAGGCAAGAAGTAAGGCATGTAGCAACATCAGCATGGCAAAGGGCACTCCTTTAAAGGCAAGGAAGGGGAAAAATATTTTAAGTCAAGTCATATATATATGTATATGAATGCACAATGAGCGCTGGTGGTAATAAAATAGTGCTTGATGTAAATAATTGAGCTAAAATTTATACTAATTCAAATCAGAGTTTCATGCACCTGGCAATCTGCAGACACAAATTGAAAATTGACCTTTGCATTGAGAAAGAAATGTATGAGAAAAATGACAGAATAAAGATGTTGACATTCCACAAAACTTCAAATAAAAGGTTAGGAAGGAAATGCCATCAATAGTGGAAAGAGCATTAACAGCTACTAAACTTAAGAAGCTTATTTTCCTGAAAAAATTTTAAAACTTCAATTGATAGTGACACTGACTGGTTAGTCAATGAATGCTGAATGTTTCCTCATAAGAAAACTTGCTAATATTACTGTTACCATTTATTTGTATAACAATATTCAGAAATAGATTTATCCTTTCTCATATCAGTTTTATTGTTATAATTCCATCAGCAAAAGATTCCGGACTTGCTGTTCTGTTTTCCTCAGAGACGTGTCAATTGTCACAAGTATATTACGATAAGAACTGATTTATTGTTATCCTGGTTAATGAAGGCTATTCTTTGAATAAGAAGACATGGCAACTCAGGAGTATTGTATCTAATTATCAAAGTTAAGTGAGAGAAGACTCATAATAAAGCCAGCTCTGAGCCAAACTGAAAGAGTGAAAGATGCTTTTCAAAAGCTAAAAAAAGAATTAAGAAAGATAAAAAAAATTGTTAGAAACAAAAAAAAAGAAGCGGCTCAGTTGTTGTGTAATATCAATCCTCATAGATGACAGTGAATGCTAGACAATTTCCTCACAGATAAAGAAGCAACTTGAGGCAACAGACGGGGTTCTAAAGAAGGATGCTGAAAATGCTATGGACAAATCATAGTTTTAAAGAAAATGGGTGTAAAAAAGAACACGGTTGAAATTTCTAGGACACATAATGAAGAAAGATGGCTTGGAGAATTTGACACTCACAAGATATATTTAAGACATGGGGTGCAGCAGGAATCACCAGATAACCTCCCTAACAAGCTTACATAAATAGAGAGTAGTACAGAGACTAGAGAGACAGTAAGGGGACAGACAATATGTAGAATTGCAATGGATAGGAAGTTGTGGAGAGCTATGATTGCTCTTGTTCTGAATGGATACAGCATATGAAAGAAGTTTCTCGTTCTTAAATCTTTAAAACATAATAGAAATATCTACCAGTTAAAACAAAAAAATTTACTAATAAATTATCAGAATTTTATATTTTTAATTTTGGGCATGCACATTGTTTGCTTTTGAGTCGACAGACTTCACCGTATAGTAGGGTCAGTTGATTACTGTCTGTGAGAAAAAGAGCACCATGACACTCTGCCAGAAATTTGGAAAATGGTATGCTGTACTACTTGACATTCGTTCTGGAAGCTTCAGCACAAACATTTGGGTTTCACTTTGAGGAGAGTGCAGTGGATTCTGAAAGAGTTTGATGAGTCTAATGGTGATTATGAAGGTACAGCAGCTTGGAAAACTTATTTCTGATCATTCTGATAAGAAAAAAACTCCTGAATTTGTTGGTGAAGGACTCAGATTCAACACAGAGGCTTACATCGAGTACCATGAGGAAGTAATGCTGCCCTGGGTCAAGAGGGTGGCCACTGGAAGATCCTATGTCCAGCAACAGGATTCTGCAATATGCCACACAAGCAAGAGAACCCAGTCAAGGCTGTCAGACAATTTCCACAACCACATCAGTCCTTATACTTGGCCACCTAACTCCCTGACTGTAAACTCCTTGATTATTATGTGTGGGGCAGAGCTAAGCAAGAGACCAACAAAACTCCTTGTAACACAAAAGATGAACTGAAGGCAAGGATTATGGCATTCAGCAAAATAAACAAGGAGACCGTCCAGGAGAGATGCAGGAGATTCCAAAGTTGTCTGACAGTCGTGGGTGAAGCCAATGTTGATTTTGTTGAATAAATGTAGTCTTTAGTATTTCAAGATATTTTTACGTAATTTTGGTAAATATATCTGTTAAAATGAGATGCCAGTGTTATTTTCATTTTTGCAAAATTTAGATGACAATTTATCCATCGCACCTTCTGTATATTCAAAACAATGGCTTCTTTGTCAATGACCATTTAAATCTCAAGCAAAACATTAGCTTCTGTCTGAATTTCTGGGATGTGGAATTATCATTATTTACTCTATTTACATGCAAACAATTGTCCTGTTTTTTTGTTGTTGTTATCACAACTTTTCAGCCATTGTTCTCTCCTGCCTTCATCAGGTGTATAACAATCCAGTAACCTAAAGGGATTATTATTTAATCTCCTGTATTACACTGTTATCAATCTACTGCCCATGTCTAGGAATATCGCGTCTAGTTGTTATTTTTTCTGGCCTTCATCAGGTGTATAATGATCCCGGTAACCTAAAGGGAATTCCAAACTGAATTCTTTATTTAATATGGAGTTAGACTGTTCTCATTCCACTGCCCATGTCTAGGAATATCTCATTTAGTTCTTATTTTTAATTTTTTTCCAGTTTCCATAAGATGTGTAACAATCTGGGTAACCTAAAGGGAATTCCAAACTGAATTCTTTATTTAATATGGAGTTAGACTGTTCTCATTCCACTGCCCATGTCTAGGAATATCTCATTTAGTTCTTATTTTTTTAATACTGCTCAGTTATTGCTCACTATGCTTCAACTGAGTTAAAGTAAACATTGCCCAGTCCAGGGATTGAACTCACAATTACTCTATCATCAAATTCACAAACTAACATATTATTTCACTAACCTTCAGGACAATAATAGCCTACTGAATTAATGTGTTTTGTCATGAATTGGATGATATAGTAATTGTGAGTAAAATCTTTGGGCCTGACAGTATGTACTTGAACTCAGCGGAAACAGGGTGAACAAAAATGATAGGAAATATAGTCCACATGTAAAATCTTATAAATAAAACATTCGATTTTTGTTACCTAATGGTTTTATTTTTATTTTTCCAATTTGGCTTTGTTTTGTTCATGCAAATCTGATGTTGATCTGACAGTTCACTGAATTAATCAATTGAACAACTAATTATAGTGTAATTAATCTACAATGCCATAAAACAACACAGCTAATTAAATATACTGGAAACTTGCAAACAGTTTTATAGTCCACTCTCTGACCTTCCTCAAGTGTATAATGATCCAGGTCACCTACAGGGAATTCTGAGACTGAAGCCTTTATTTAATCTACTGGGGTAGACTGTTCTCAGCCCACTGCACATATCTAAGAATATCTCATCGAGATCCTATTTTTTAGTATTGCTCAGTTATTCTTCACCCTGTTTCCACTGAGTCCAAATAAACACTGCCCAGCCCAGGGACTGAACTCATAATTTGGTTCTCTGTTGGTTATGCAAATCTTCTGTTAATCCGACAGTTCATTAAATCAATCAATTGAATAACTAATTAATTTGTAATACCATAAAAACAATACTGCTAATTAATTATACTGTAAATTTGCAAACAGTTTTTTAACAGATTTAAAAATACATTTTTTAAATCACATTTAAATGACATAAAAAAAGTTACATTTGGAAACACTTATAAAGTTAGTTTTTATTTCATACTCATATCTGCAAATTTGATTTAAATAAATTATATTTTGTCTATCAGTAATACTTGTATTAGTTCTTGGTTACTGAAAATCCTTGTTTTCTTTTCCTATTTCACTCCAAGCAAGGCAATATAATCTGCTAAGATACAATTGGTTACTTAGAGTGAGATAAACAGAAAGGACAATAAAAGAACAGATTTCAAGGAGGCAGATGATAACAGCTGACATTGCATTTAAATATTTGAAAAGCATAATAGACAAGAAAGCAAGAATTTGATAACGAGATCTACAAGCAAGAAGGAAGTTTTAGCATAGAACTTAAGGTTACATCCAGCAATTTCAACTATAAAATGATGAGACCTAGCTGCCAATCTAGTGCTACTCTTAAATACCTGAGGTTGAGGTTCCAAGCAGGAAAGTTCATCTTAACCAGTGGCTCCCAAATTGTGTGGCATGCCTCCTAGGTGTGGCAGAAGAGGCTAGGAGGGGAGACAGAATGATTGAAAGACAAAGATTTAGAAACAGTTTCAAAAAAATCATATGCCAAAAATAAATATTTCAAATTTGGAATATTATTATGGGTTACTTGAAATTGCATGCATAAGATATAGAATATAAATAGTTATAAATAATTATTGACCAATTTTATTATTGTGATATTTTTGCATTATATCAATGATTAAGAATATAGTAACTATGGTTGGCAAATCAGAGGAGAGAGTTATCAATGAAAATGTTCTGACTTTGAATCCACAGTTATCTCCCTTTAGCCTTCTCTCTCTTTTTTTTTTATTTTTAAAAGTACTTTTTATCACGTAAAATTCCAAAAATGTGGCCTAGAGAAAAAAAAATTCTCAAAGAGGCAAAGGTAGGTTTCATTATGGCAATGGGAAAACCAAGATGCTAAATCAGGACCAATAGCACTGCTGATTCTTTTCTTTGGAATTTTTTGAATCTCTTGACACTTAGCAGAAGTGCCAGACCAGATGGAGCAGCAATATTTGATTCACAGACAATTAGTAGACTTAAAAATGTGTAAGCTAAATTCAGGTGAGAAAAATTGTCTAGCATTACATACTGAACTAAAATTCCTTGCAGCAAGCTTATAAATTGATTCATTATAATCTTTCTACTTCATATGAGTGGAAAATGTGAGACCAAGAAAGCAAGTGAGTTGTTCTCCTGGAGATTAGCATCAGCCATGCTGATGGACGTCAAAAAAAATGTTTCTTTATAATGATTGCTTTCTTCCTGATTTTCAATATAATTCTAGAGCAAAATTATAATTTATGCTTTTTACTCCTACATCAAATTACCTGTAATGATAATTATTATGGTAATTTACCCACACATGCATGGACTTTCCCAGCTATAAATAGGAGCAGGTACTGCCTTTTGGAGAGAGAAGTTTCCAGCAGTCAGCTCTGATAGTCGAACTGAATATTCTTGCTGTAACACTCTTGTTTGTATATGTTTGTATTACTGTTTCTGTTAATATATTTGTTTAACTTAATTCCTCTTTTGTGTCTTTATTTCTGGTCCTAGCAAAGGCACATCAGTTATATTAGCCATTTCCAAAAATGAAAAAATTTTCATTGAACAAACAGCAGTATTGCTTTCATTGGAAATTTATAAAATCTTTCTCTTAAATCAATTTTTTAAGAAAATAGGTTTCTGAAGTTCAGTAACTGTTATGTCTCTTTCCAGTATTGATAGGAGTTTCCTTTCTAACCTTTTATTTAAAGTAGTGTGGAATGTCAACATCTTGATTATGTAATTATTTTGTTTGAGTATGTGTACTGTCCATTTTCATTGTTACTGCTGCTAAAAATCCTCAAGGGATATGTTTCTTTTTTATTTGGTTTGTGAATCTGTAGTGCTCGTCCACAATGTTCAATTAAAGATTAACTTTGCCAAGATCTTCAGTAATGTTTGCCTTAATTCAACTACAATGGTGCGTATTCTCATCAGTCTTATTTAACCTATACATTTTTGAGAGAATTAGAAGTTCAACCAGATTTCATTATTGGCAGCTATAATCATAACAAAATAAGATATACAGATGACCTAGTGTTGATAGTAGACACAGAAAGAAAACTACTAGAACTATTGTAGAAGATTGTTAATGAATGTGAGAATAAAAGACTAAACATAATTTTCCAGAATATAAATGCATGGACTCAAATATAAACAATCAATATTTACTTATCCTTGAACCAAGGAGATGCTTATAGCCTCAAATATAAACAATCAATATTTACCTATCCTTGAACCAAGGAGATGCTTATAGACTCAAATATAAACAATCAATATTTACCTATCCTTGAACCAAGGAGATGCTTATAGACTCAAATATAAACAATCAATATTTACCTATCCTTGAACCAAGGAGATGCTTATAGACTCAAATATAAACAATCAATATTTACTTATCCTTGAACCAAGGAGATGCTTATAGACTCAAATATAAACAATCAATATTTACTTATCCTTGAACCAAGGAGATGCTTATAGACTCAAATATAAACAATCAATATTTACTTATCCTTGAACCAAGGAGATGCTTATAGACTCAAATATAAACAATCAATATTTACTTATCCTTGAACCAAGGAGATGCTTATAGACTCAAATATAAACAATCAATATTTATTTATCCTTGAACCAAGGAGATGCTAATAGACTCAAATATAAACAATCAATATTTACTTATCCTTGAACCAAGGAGATGCTTATAGACTCAAATATAAACAATCAATATTTACCTATCCTTGAATGAAGAAGATGCTTATAGACTCAAATATAAACAATCAATACTCATTTTCAAATCAAATAAATGCTTACATCCTCAAATATCAATAACCAATATTTACTTATCTTTGAACCAAGTAAATATTTACAGACTCAAATAACATACTGATATCAACATGAAATTGCCCAACAATGGCTGATATATCATAAAATCTGAGAACCCAACTGAATTCCTTGTTGCAAACATGCTCATACCAACAAGAGGAGAAAACCTCTGACCATAGAGAGACAAGAGATTCTTTAAATGAATTGTCTTGTGCAAAGGTCTTTTTTAATCACAGAAAGTTACATGGTTTTGTCTTTCTTCATGGAAAATGGAAATGACCTCAATCTCAACCATTTTGTGGAAAGGGGAGATAACTTCAGTCATTTATTTTTTTCAATGTGATAACAGAAATGAGAAAAGCCACAAAGCAGAAAAAGGAAACTGTTTTTCATGAAAAATAATGGTGCTTATATTTTCTCTTTCTTCAGGATCAAAGTCTATAAATGAATAAACTTCTATAAGTCTTTTCTATTATAGTTTGTCAGAATTTCTGGGATGAGGAGGTATCATTATTTATATTCAGACTATTTTCCTCATCTTTGTTGTTTTTATAATATTTTCAGCCATTGTGCCCTCCAGGTGTATTTCCTTAGGTGTATATTGAGCTGGATAACCTGCAAGGAATACTGAAATGGACCTTTTACCTATTCTTCCACTGTTCATACTCTTATTTTATTCAGTTAATACCTGTTTCTGCTGGGCACAAGTACACACATACAGGGATTGAACTCATAATAACTATGTTACAAGCGAATACATTTACCCACTAAGCAAATGTCATTACTCTTCACAATTTCCTGTCATTTGTAAATTTTAGCAAAATTTGTCTTTTTGCTATCATTTCTAATCTCTATTCTGCTAACAATTGTCATAGGACAATTTGCAGGAGTAAACCTAACCTAGCTGCTGATTAGGCTGTCACTGCTGCTGCTGCTGCTGGCTGTCATGTTTTGACTGTGGCTGCTGCTGGCCATGTTTCTGATTACTGATGCTGCTGCAGTTGAAAACTTGCTGTCATTTGGCTTACTTTCTTTATTAATGGCACCCATATTGTATTTATTTCTATGCTAGGCCTACTAAGGAGATCCTCATAGTCTAAATGTTGTGATAAAAACAACAAAGATGTGGATTATAGTTTGAATATAAAGTGTAAATAAAATATGAGTGTTGTGCCCTAACAGAACTCCAATTATTTAACTCAAACTATTGACCCCTTGCTGACATTCTGAAGCCATTGCTGATTTCAGCTATGAAAGCAAATCTGGCATTAGCAACGGGCAACCCAGAAAGCAAACATTAATGGAATGTGGCAGACTGTATGACTTCCTAAACTATCAGAAGGAACACTAAGATACTTCCATCCACAGTGATGTCTTTGGCCAGCAACAAAGTCTAACTCTCGACCACATGTGTGTGTTGATTTTCTCCATGTATCAATCTTGATTACTACATTGTTATACTTTGAAAAAAGTCTCAGACTCCCATGTCTAATATACAGTACTCCAGAATGAGAAAACAACCAAACCATGTAAATCTTTTTGTTTTATGGGCTGTGTCCCTTCAGGACAATGGCGATCATTGCTCTCTACATTTTCCTGTCTTCTGCATCTTTACTAATTTTGTCATCCTAAACACTGTTCTGTCAGCCATTTGCACAAGCTTGTTGGATAGGCTATGTACTACTTTCCTCTGTCCCTCTTGTTTTCAATCTGTCAAGTGAGTTTCAAATATTCCAAGTCTTCTTTCCTCATTATGTGCTCTAAAATTTTCAGCTATCTCTTTCGTTAAGTGTAAGTGTCCCTTTTGTTTTCATTTTCTCTAAAACTTTATCCATGCTCACATATTCAGTTTATAGTATTCTCAGATTCTTCGGGAGGAGGCACGGTGGAGTAATGGATAGCGGCTTGGATTGAGGAATCGGAGAGCCGAGTTCGAATTCCAGTCGAATCCATTACATTCACTTATGTGCTAGCACCCTTGGGAAAGGTGTGAATCCTCTTTCTTCTCCCTCCAGCTATGGGTAAATAGCAGGACAGACTGGGTTCTATAGCCTTGGATGGCAACTGGTCTAGGAGAAGGAAAACTCTGAATTCAAACCTGCTCTTAGAGGAGGGTGAATGGAGTCTCTCTGAGCCTTGGTTGGCAATCCATTTCACGATAAAAACACCCTTGATAGCCCTAGTGAAGCATCAAGAATTCAGCTATTTGACAAGATTATGAACTACACCAATCAAAGTATTGGTGAGTTCAATCTCTTCTGAGGCTGCAAGATGATGATTCCTTCTGTAGAACCACATTTCTCTTCTTCACTTTTTGTGGAGATTGTCCAGTATTGTCCTCATATAGGAAGACTGATATTACATAACAGTTCAGTACTTTTTTAATTAAAATTTTCTTGTTTTATCATATTTTGCTTAGCTTTTGGAAGGCAAATCTTGCTATCCTAATACACCTTAAGATTTTGGTGTGTTTGGTAATTTGTCACTTCCATTTTTTTCTTGTTAACATTAAGGTTAACAATGGAAAAATCCAAAAGTGCATTGGAACAGGATGTGGACAGTCATTAATCTGAACAGCTTCCTGTCATTTGTGAACCTTAATAAAGTTTATCTTTATGCTATCTTTCCTAATTTCTGTTCTATCAGCCATTTACACAAGCTCATTAGATAGGTTAAGCAATGTCCCTCTTGCTTTCAATATTTCCTGTCAGTGTCAAATTTTCCAAGCACTCCTTCCTCATTATGTGCCACAGAAACCTGAAATGTCTCTTCCTGATCTTAAGTATATGTGTCCTTTATGTTTCCATTTTCTCTAAAACTTACTAGGTAGGTTATGTATTGTTTTCCTCTATCCCTCTTTGCCTTCAATCTGTCTTGGGAGTATCAAATTTTCCAAGCCCTCATTTCTTATTATGCGCCATAGAAATTTCAACTCTCTCTTCCTGATATTAAGCATAAGTGTCCTTTTTTGTTTCCATTTTCTCTAAAACTTGCTAGGTAGGTTATGCGTTGTTTTCTTCTATCCCTCTTTGCCTTCAATCTATCCTGTGAGTATCAAATTTTCCAAGCCCCCTTTCCACATTATGTGCCTGAGAAATGTCAACTGTCTCTTCCTGATGTTAAGTATGTGTCCTTTATGTTTCCATTTTCTCTAAAACTTTCTAGGTAGGTTATGCATTGTTTTCCTCTATCCCTCTTTGCCTTCAATCTGTCCTGTGAGTATCAAATTTTCCAAGCCCTCTTTTCTCATTATGCGCCATAGAAATTTCAATTGTCTCTTCCTGATGTTAAGTATGAGTGTCCTTTTTGTTTCCATTTTCTCTAAAACTTGCTAGGTAGGTTATGCATTGTTTTCCTCTATCCCTCTTTGCCGTCAATCTGTCTTGGGAGTATCAAATTTTCCAAGCCCCCTTTCCACATTATGTACCATAGAAATTTCAACTGTCTCTTCCTGATGTTAAGTATATGTGTCCTTTTTGTTTTAATTTTCTCTAAAACTTCATCATTGCTCACATGTTTGGTCCATGTTATTCTTAGCATCCTTCTGTAAAACCATATTTCTGTTGCCTCAAGTCTCTTCTTCATCTATGGTAAAATTGTCCAGCATTTGCTGCTATATAGGAGGACCAATAACATAACAGTTCAGTACTCTTTTCTTTGTTTCTAACAAGATTTTTTTCTGTTTCTTGATAATTTGCTTAGCTTTTTTGAAGGCAATTTTGCTATCCCAATATGCCTTTGAATTTCAGTGCTACACTTTCCATCCTCTGTTAAAAGACTTCCCAGATATTTAAATTGTTGCTTGATTTTGGTATCTCAGTATTACAGTGATGCATTTTTGAACGAGAGGCATAAAACTTCTGTTGGTACCTAGGGAAGTTTTCTGCAGTGTCATCCTTAACTGTTTGAAAGAATTTGTTAATGGATGCCTAGAGGAAGAACAAACAGCATTTAGTGCCAGATGGTCTAGTACAGAGCAGATACCCATTGTGTGAAGCATCACTGGACAAACTAGTGTGTTCCAGGAATCACTTTATAGATTTGGAAGTAGAGTGGACTGTCTGTCTAAGCATCTGAACAATTGCCATGGAAAAAGTGATAGAATAGCAATAGACTTGTAACATTGCATCAATGGGAAAGGTTGTTGAGTGGAGAATACATCTTTGTAAATGATTTTGAGCAGTTTTTGTTCTTGCTCATAAATTGTTCTGTTGTCTCAAAATACAGGGACATATTTTTTATTATTAAAAAAATAAAAAATAAAATGTTTTTATTACATTGTAAATATGTTTCTTTCCCTGTCTCATTATTTGAGAAAGAAAAAATGCTTTGTTATTTGTAGAGATGGACAATTATTTACGACATCAGAGGAAATCTCGTCTCTCTGTCTTTGAGGTTATTCATTGTTTTTCTATTTTTGGCAAGAATAAGAGGTTAGAATTGGAAACGAGACAGAAATAAAATGGGAAACAGCATTTGTTATTAATAGAATTGTGGGCATCTGAGCTGACAGAAAAATAACTGAGAGAAAATATCCTCTGTAGTGTCAGCATATCTTTCTGTATAAGTTCCCTTTTTGTTTCCATTTTCTCTGAAACTTTGTTATTGCTCATGTTTGGTCCATGGAATTCTCAGCATCTTTCTATAGAACCACATTTCTGTTGTTACAAGTGTTCTTCATCTGTGAGGAGATTGTCCAACATCCACTGTCATATAGCAGGACTGATATTATATCTGCTTCATAATACTTTACTTAGCTTTTGGAAGGCATTTTTCTTTATCCCAATGTCCCTTCAAATTTCAATGTCACACTTTCTCTCCTCTTCCAAGATATTTAAATTGTTGTACTTGCCTGATTTTGATATCGGCAATTTGTAATTTGCATGTTGGGCTGCTCCTTTTGCAAACAACCATGCATTTCATCTTTGAATTAATGTTTAGTCCTTTCCTCGCGCTTTCCTTCACTTCTTTCTGTTCTTGTAGTTTTCTTTCTGTGTCTGCTATCAACTTTGTGTCATCTGCATATCTTATGTTGTTAAGATTGTTGCTGCCAATAATGAATCCTGGTAAGTCTTCTAATTCTCTTAGAATTGCCTTACAATTCCAAAAAAAAGAAAGAAAAGTTGCATATGCTTTTTTTCTTTTTGTTCCTTTTTTAACATTTTTCCTAACATTTTTTACTGCTTGATAATAGGGATGGTTGACTTAGAAATTACAAGAATATGCAGAAGGGTTGATAAGTTTTTCATCCTCATTTTTGTTATAGACAAGCATGTGGTTGCAAGAAGGAAATACAACAACAGCAGAAATAGATTCACGTGATTTATTTCAATAGGAACATGTGGATTTGGGATAGCTACCTTGTGGCATAGTTCATAAGCCGGCTCCCGATCTGTGTTGATCTCTCATAGTAGTTCACACTGGTTGGCATGGCGCTCCTCCTGCTGACTGCTGCTGACTGACCATGACAGGTCTCTCCCCTGGCTTCCTGCTGACTGATGCTGACTGACCATGACAGGTCTCTTCCCTGGCCTCCTGTTGACTGCTGTTGTACTTCCCCATGTAACCCCTTTTATGGCGTTTTTTATGGCTTAACAGGCTCAAAAAACAACGTGAGTATAATTAGGAGGGAAGCATTTTTATTGGTCAAAAAATAGAAACAATTTAAAATATTATTTCATTTTTCGACCGGAACTCATGCGTCAGACTTATGCATAGACGATGATAATGGTCATTTTGTGACGGGGCCTTGTACCCTTCACATCCGGCTCTCGCTTTTAAGTATGTTAGTTTATTTGCCTGCAAATCAGCCGAGATATGTCTTATTTTATTTTATAACATTTTTATCCTATATTCTTTTATACTCAGTGACCCCTTGCGTCTTAATGACTTTATTGCCTTGATTGGGGTGAAATGATTTTTTAAAAAAAAGCCCTTTTCTGAATCATTGCTCTTGGAATCCTTAGGTGCACTTTTTTACACTTTCCAAGAAGTTCCCTGAATTTCACACTGTTGTGTCTTAGTGGCTTTATTGCCTTGCTTGGAGTGAAATTTTAAAAATGAATGAAGAAATTATTGGACAACCACAAAATATTAAGCTGGGGAGTATATTCATAAAAGGCAATTTTTTCTTGACATTCTGCAAAGCAATAGTTAACTTTGCTGCAAAAGATGCTAAAAAGATTTCAAAGGCACCAAATTAATGGAATGGCGCCTGATATTAATCTAATAGATCACTTGAATTCCATTAACTCAGATGTATATGGAAATGGAAAACAATATTCAAGGAGATATAGGTTCAGCAACAAAAACTGTGGCAAGTATTATTAAATTTGTAAAATAGTAGAAATGTTATTAAAAATCAATAGATGAAAGACAGAAGGAGGTTTTAGTAAATCAAAGAGCCTCTATAAATATGTTTTTTTTTTGTTTCATAATTAATTCACCCCAGTGAAGGCAATAAAAGCCACTAGGATGCAAGAGGTTACTGCGGTTAAAATAAACAGAGAGGACTATAAAAAAAAAAATGGAGTTCAAAGAGACAGAAGATGACAACTGGCATTGCATTTAAAGCTTTGAAGATCATATTTGACAGGAAAGAAGGAATCCAGAATAGAGTTCCACAAGTGAAAACCGATTTATTTTTTACTGCTTATCAACCTTTTGCAGGTTATTTAATGCCAGAAAATATTTTTAGATTTTAAGAATTTTTATGGGATATTAAAGATTTACTGATAAACGTTGTACTATTTAACCCATGGAGGGGGAAGAGGTGGATTCATATCTTTTTGAATGAATATTTGTTCATAAGTGAATATGATGAAACCCAACCAGAATTCAAAATTAACCCTCTGATTTTCCAATTTCAAACAATCATTACATCACCCATATGTCCAAGCTTACAACAGCTGGTATTTCCAAGTGGACACCCATCTAAGTATATAACTTTGGTAATCATATGTGAACCTATTATTCACATATGATATGGCTGTAAGTTTACTCTGCAAATGAAGAATATGGTTTAACAGGAGAGAGGTTGGAAGAAAGATATATTCTTGCATTTGTATTTCCCCTATTATGGGCATTATTATATCGGTGATATAATAACACTATAATTCACAGATGGAATAGAATGGCTGAAAGGAAAAGAAATGACAAACATGCTTTGTTCTCAGAGAGACTTTTATACTACTAAGACATACACAAATCTATATATATATATGTATACACATATACATGTGTCCCACACAGAGAATAATATATCACATATATACAGTGAGCAGAGTGTAAAGAGAAACAAAAAGGAAGGGACATACATATAATATGGTAATATTTATGAGCCTGGAGAAGCTATGTTTAGGGCTCCAGATTCAAATGGGTCAGATTCATCTATGATGTCCCAGGCAAGGACATATTCTACAAAAGAGAAACGGTGTCTTGAGTTTTCCCAAACTGAGGACTTTCTATATCTGGGAAAGATATATTCCCAAAAGAAAACAGTACTGTGGACTTGTCAGCTGCTGGGGAGGCAGATTTAGCCTCTGTCTGGGCTGTGGGTAGCCCTTGTTAAAGAAAGCAACCAAGAATTTTTATGGGATATTAAAGATTTACTGATAAACGTTGTACTATTTAACCCATGGAGGGAGAAGGGGTGGATTCATATCTTTTCGAATGAATATTTGTTCATAAGTGAATATGATGAAACCCAACCAGAATTCAAAATTAACCCTCTGATTTCCAATTTCAAACAATCATTACATCACCCACATGTCCAAGCTTACAAAAGCTGGTATTTCCAAGTGAACACCCATCTAAGTATATAACTTTGGTAATCATATGTGAACCTATTATTCACATATGATATGGCTGTAAGTTTACTCTGCCAATGAAGAATATGGTTTAACAGGAGAGAGGTTGGAAGAAAGATATATTCTTGCATTTGCATTTCCCCCATAATTATATCTGTGATATAATAACAGCATAGTTCATGGACAAGACAGAATGGTCAAATAGAAAAGGAATGACAAGCATGCTTTGTTCTCAGAGATACTTTTATATATTAAGAACATACACAAAACTATTTATACATATATCCAAGTGTCCCATGTAAAGAATAATATATCACATATATCTACACAGCAAAGCAGAGTGTAAGGAGAAACAAAAGGGATAAGTCTTACATATAATATGGAGATACTCCTAGGTCTGAAGAAGACATGTTTAAGACTCCAGATTCAAATAAGTCAGATTCATCTACTATGTCCCAGGTGAAGATATATTCCACAAATGGGAAACAGCAAGTCTTGGATTTCCCCAAATTGAGGACTGTGAGCTGAAGTTTCTTTCTGTATCTGGGAAAGACATATTCCCAAAGGGTAATGGCACCATAGACTTGTAAGCAGCTTGTGTGGCAGATTTAGCCTTACTCAGCCAATGAGAGGCCCAAGCTAAGAAAGCATCTTTTCCATTTGCTGCTGTAAAACAAATGGAATTTGGGTACTAGTTTCATCCCTGTATAGAGTGACATCACTAAGCAGTGGTAATGTGATCCATGTGACTTATCTCTACCAAAGGGAGATAAGCACCTTCTGAATCCTTATAATGAAAACAAAAAATCGTTAGCATAGAACTTGTAGTTTCTAGAAAAGTACAACAATGAAATTATGCGACTTGGCAATCTAGTACATCACTTAAATAAATATATATCATAGTTTAGTTATTTATATTTTAGTTTAGTTATTTATATTTATTAAATAAATATATATCATAGTTTAGTTATTTATATTTATTTTTCAATATCAGACATATGAACATGGGTCATAAAAATATGTGGAATCAAAAGAGAAACAAGATATTGTAAAGTTATGGAACAATGAGACGGCAACATTGGTCAAGATCAAAGAAAGACTGAGAAAGGAAATTGAAAGCATTAGTAAGATAAGAACAAGAGAAATACTGTCTTTGAGAAAGTAATTTTAGAGAAATAGGGTAATAAGTTTTGGATTGACTAGCAAGAAACTATTTGAAGAAACTAGTGTTGCAAATATAAACAGAGAAAGAAAGATGAAGAATGTGAAGAACATTAGATAGACAACCAGACTACTATTGTCATGCAAACGTTACAAAGACAAACATGGAATCTTATAAATGGTATTTTTAGTGGGTACATATATTTGAGTTAGTAGCCCATGTTTGTTTTTTCTTATTTTCTTAAACAGTGAAATTCATAATAACCAGGCTAGATTGAGAAGTCCAACTAAAGAAAAGTTGTGCCTTCAACATGAATCAACCCTCTATCCTCTTTTCTGCCAGAGAAACCATTTCTATAGCTGAGATATGTGTTTACCAATTTAGGCACTGATTGATTCATTCATTCATTTTTTTATGGCTTATCAACCCTTTGTAGGTTATTTAAATTCAAAAAATATTTTTAAATTGTAAGAATTATTTTTTATATAATAATGATTTAGTGATACAAGTCTTAGTAATTAACCCATAGCTAGTGGGTGAAAAGGTAAATTCATACTTTTCCCAAGATATTTGCACATACACCCTTGTGCAAATTAATTGAAACAACTGCTTTAGTTTCCTTTCTTTCACTATACGGTCAGTTTTAGACGCACTGGAGTGACAGGGTGTAAACAATTTATGTTTTTTCCTCAGATTAGGTCATTTACAGTGGTGTGCAGTAATATGAAGCTATTTTTGGGGTGTATGATGAAATTTGTTTGGCTTTGAAAAATATTGTGTCATCTGTGATTGCATGAGATTTTTATCACGCCCAGACACTATTGTTTGGACTGTTGATTAGTTGTCCTACAGCTATTGTCTGCCATGGAAATTACTCCAAGGAAGCATACAAAAATTGTAACACTACATGAACACAATGGCAAGCCTTACCAGTGAGCAGATCAAAGTACTATCAACTGGCGTGGAAACTCTCCTGATTAATCATTCTGAATCATTATCCATTAAATTACCTACTTGTCTAAGCTTACAGCACCAGGTTGAATCATCGAGGTTGTATTGAGTGAGCAAGATTTGAATTACCTATTTAAGAAATGCACATTTCTCATTGGGACTTCCATGACTTTATATCTTCCACTTTCAGTTCCATACATGAGATGTAAAGAATAATAATCTTTTAATGGATTTCATATCCAAAATGATTTCTTATTACTATAAATGTTACATCACAAAGTCAGCTTTTATTTTTTTAAAAAAAAAAAAGAGAGAGTTTTTTTCTATTACAAACTACCAATTTTAAGTTCGCAGCACAAAGAGAATTGTTTAAGTTTAAACTCAAGAGTAATTTTTAATGATGAATATAGAGCTATATTGGATGGAACTGATGGCTGGGCTAGAATTAAGGACAGGTTGAAACATTGTTTCTTGTACAATCACCGAAGTTAAACAATACTGAGCCTGATCAATAGCTAGATGGGTGACCACTTGGCAATACAAGCTGCTGTAAGCTTGAATGTGTGGCTGGTGTGATGGATAATGGTTCAGAACATGAAATCAAAGAGCTGAGTTCCAATTCTGGTCAGGTTTGTCATGTTCACTTACATTCAAATACTATTGGGAAAGGTATGAGTCCACCTTTTACCCTACTATCTATAGGTTAATAAGTAGGACTTGTAAAAGTAAATCATTATTATCCCCCACTCCAAATTCTTACAAGGTAATTTTCTGGCTTTAAATAATCTGCAAAAGGTTGATAAGCCATAAAAAAGCAATCAATCAATCAATAGATAAAGTAATAATTTATTCAAGGTTATGCCACATTGTGTTAAGCAAATGTATGTTTCTGTAGCTTATATTTTTGTTTATTTTTTTATTTATATGATTAATAAATACATACGTAAGGTTACCTCTTTTTGTCTTTTCTATTGTGGGGGATTCCCTCCCATTCTAGCAGCAGAAATTAGCCTTGTGTTCACAGAGATAAAAGCATATGTTACAGAAAATAAAACGAACACACAAAAAAAAGAGTGGTAAAATTGTATGTTAATTTCATACAATTTATTTATATTTTTGTGTGTATTGTTGTGTGTATTTCTTATGTTACAATTATTTTATGATACATGTGATAAAAGGGAGAATTTACTCCATAGTATTTCAAGCCCTATCACAAAGGGAAGTTCTTCTTTCTATTTTTCCTCTTCTCCCGCCTCCCAACTCTTCTTCTTCTCCTCTCTATTTTTCATCTTTTCCCGCCTTCCCAATTCCATACCAAGATTCATGGTGAAGAGATTGAATTTAATGCTGGATGTCCGTATATCTGGCAGGAAGAGTTTTTGAGTTTTTATTATTAATATTGTTATTATTTTTAATTTTTATTTAATTTATTTTATAAGTTTTTATGTTATTGTTTTATTTTATTTTATTTATAATTTTCATTATTATTTTATATTTATTTTTATTTATTTATAATAATAATAATAATATTCCTACACTATAAATACTTTCATGATAATTGCTTGAATGAGCTCTTAAATATGTTACCTAGAGTTTTTTAATTTAAGCGCAGTATTAGACTGGCATCGAGATCTCATCAATTTACAGTTGAGCTGGCTAGATGTAGCCGTAAATTCTATGCTAACAGTTTCTTCTCTCGCACTTCTCACTTGTGGAACTCCCTTTCGGCTCCATGCTTTCCAGCCAACTTTAATCTGCAAAAATTTAAATGCAATGTCAATTGCTATCTACTGTCCACCTGATTACTCTCTTCTCTTTTTGTTCATTATTAATTTTTTTTGTTCCTAATTCTTCCACACCCAGAAACCCTGTTTTAGAGGCATTGGTGATTCTGATTAAGAAAAAAAAAATATGTATGCTGCAGTTGATTTGTTTATAAATGACCACCCACTGAAGTTAGTTGTTTGACTGCAATCTCAAATCGCATTTTATAAGTTGTGAACTGATTCCAACTACATACAATGTCAGATGTAAATGGAAACAGATCACAAACAGTTGGAAACAGTTGGATGAATATCATCGTTGGTGTAAAGGTTGTGATGACAAGAAGATGGAGGTGAAGTCAAATTTTGGTTGGTATTGTAAATTATAGGTCCGTTCGAAGTTGATGGTGGCATCAAGATAATTGCAGAGAATTAATGTAAATACTTGAACGAGATGTTTGGGGTACAGGTCAGAAGAAACTTTAAGCTAAATATTATATTTATGCAAAACAATCTTCCTTCACATTATGAAATGTTCATTATCATTCAACTTGACCTAAAAATGGCTTCAAAGACACCAAATAAACAGAAATAAAGCCAGCATCTGCAGATATAAATCCAATAAAAGAATTGTTATCACTCATTAAAAGAGGTTTATATGAGAAAAGAAAAAGTTTTTCAAGCAAACAAGATATTTAAAAAGCAATAAAAACTGTTGCAAGTAATTTTAAACTTGGAGGCGATGAAATGCTAAAATATATTAATATTTGAAAGGTTAATGAATGATATATAATGTTTGTGCAATATTGTGTTAATCAAAGATTAGTTTCTCTGGCTGAAATCATTTGGATTATTTATAAATAAAAAAATTCATGCAGTACATTCAATAATAAAATCTGCAATCCCCACATATAATATCAGTATTTTTATAAGGAGACATCTATAAGGAAACATTTTATAAACTGGTAACTATTATAAGCATATGCAGAATGTTTTAAAGGAATTACTTTTGGATCATACTGGGAACATTCATTTTAAGGTTTCCTTTTATACAAGCATACATACATACATACATTAGTGGTCAATATACACATACATGTGTATATATATATATATATATATATATATATAATATATATATAAATTCCCAAGAGGATAGAATCCAGGAATTTGTAGGTCTGATGATTTGGATTGTGATTACGATTCCAATGTAATAAATTATAACCATGGAATATTAGTGTTTGAGCCTTTATATTATATATATATATATATATATATATATATATATATATATATATATATATGTGAAAAATATAGAGAAAATAGGAAAGAACTCATTAGGTAAATAATCCAAAGTTCTTTAGTATTTATGTTATTATTTTTAAAAATAGTGCTCGATACAAAAATAGAGCATAAATATAATTATTGTTGGAATCATATTTTTTTTAAAATTATATATATATATATATATATATATATATATATATATATATAGGAAGAGGTTATAGTAGTTCCAATGAGAGAAAAGTGTGTATATTAAAAAGAAGAGAGAATCCGCAAATGTTTTTGGTTGTAAAGTGGATATTTTTAAAAAATATTATGCTTTATTTTCCATAATTTTTCTACATGGGTTTCTGGTCTCATGACCATAATCAGGCAAAGGTTGGAGATTTCCACATATAATTAAAATAATTAATTTTTCCTTTATGTTATTTGATGTTAAATATTCTCAATATGAGACATTCTCTTTTTCTGTGTTAGTGACCAAAATGTCTTTCTTGAACTGGCAGTGATGAGTTATGCATGAAGGTTTATAAAACAATGAAGATTGGTCATGAGAAATGGAGTAGTTATAGGCATTCTTATATTTAATGACCCCTATTTCCATTTACACGTGTTTCTGTCAGCATGCATGAATATATGTCTATATCCCTTCCCCATACATATAGATTGTCTCACAACTAGTTATTTTAAAAAATCCACATTACAACCAAAAACGTTTGCAGTTTCTATTCTTTTTAATATATATATATATATATATATATATATATATATATATATATATATATATACATATGAATTATTCACACAAAACTAATGCAAGGTTAATGATTTAAATGGCGAGACATCCATCTCGCAAACAATTCAAATAGTACAAAAAACCTCCAGATCCGTTATGAATGAATTGATCCTTGTTTATATAAATTTCTGCCGTATTAGTTGTTATTTTTACTACAAGCTTTCGTCTGTTCCTACAAACATCTTCAGGTATATAATAGATGTTGTTCTTGTTTTTTCTCTTAGTAATAAGAGGACATCGAAAATATATGTATTGTATCCGAAATGCTATTGAAAATGAGATATTGGTTTTTGAACGCGCTTAAAGCAACGCTGAGTTTGATTTTAAATTTCTTTTTTTTAAAATGTTTGCGTTTATACCAAATATGGTAATGAACAAATTATTTTACTGGTAAATTTTACTATCAATACTTTAAATACTTTAAATATTTTTCAATATTTTAAATCATTAACCTTTGCATTAGTTTTTTTGTGTGAATAATTCATGTATTTGTAAATTGATTGCACGTTTATTGTAATTTAAATAACTGATCCATGTCAATTTGGATAATAAGTAATTATTGAACAATATAACTCATGCCACTTGACAGTAAATTTACCAGTAAAATAATTTGTTCATTACCATCATATAAACGCAAACAATTTTAAAAAAGATATTTAAAAACAAACTCAGATTGCTTTGCTGTTCAAAAACAATATCTCATTTTCCTAGTTTCGGATATAAATTTTTCGATGTCCTCTATTTTAGAGAAAAAACAAGAACAACATTTTATATACCTGAAGATGTCTGTAGGAACAGACGAAAGCTTGTAGTAAAAATAACAACTAATACGGCAGAAATTTATATAAACAAGGATCAATTCATTCATAATGAATCTGAGGTTTTTGTGTACTATTTGAATTGTTTGCGAGATGGATGTCTCGCCATTTAAATCATTAACCTTGCATTAGTTTTGTGTGAATAATTCATGTATTTGTAAATTGATTGCACATTTATTGTAATATATATATATATATATATATATATATATATATATATATATATATATATATAATAAAAAAAAAGTTTAAAACATTAATATTCCATGGTCATAATTTATACCATTGGAATCGTAAATACGATCCAATTCATCAGACCTACAAATTCCAAAAATAAAATTTAGTGAGAGTGTAAGTATGAGAGTGTGGGATGAATGTTAGAGCTACGGAGAGGGGTAACAGACGAGAGAAGGTGGGGGATTAAAATTTAACAGAGAGAAGTTTTAGAGAAGGGAGTCAAAGATGGTTTAAGTGAGAGAAATATGAATGTGTATGCATGTATGTATATATATATATTTATATATTTTGCATATGTATGTGTATATTTACCACTAATATTATATATATATATATATATATATATATATAAAAGAAATAAACAAAACCTAATGAGCCTGGTACTACCTACCTAGGTTTCACCACATGGGATCATTAGGTTAAATTGGCTGAGGAGGAATTAATGAGAAACAAATTTATTGATAAAACTACAGCTAAAACCTAAAATTAGCATAAAATTAAAAAGATCTAAAACACATGACCAAAATAAAACAAAAAAATAACCATTATTCCAATAACCATGCTTTCTTAAGCCTGCATCTATTAAAGACTTCAGACCTCTAGTTTAATAAGATTTTTGGTTTGTTGAAGGTAGCTATTGCTAATTTCTCTTCCATGCAAAACTTGTTGCGGCTTTATATTTACAACATTTTTTTGGGTATTTTCCATTTTAAAATTGCCTTTTTTTAAATTATAAGAAAATAGTTTCCCACTGTCCAACATGTTGAATAAAATTTTCAATAGGAATTACATTAAACTAAGTTACAGCTGTATGCCAAATATGTCTAGTTTAATTAATAAATTTAATAGGAAAAATCATAACCAAATCTGACATTAACCCTGCTAAATGTAACTGTAGGAATAAAAACACCTGCCTACTCAAGGTCAAATGTCATCAAGAATGTGCCGTCTATAAAGTGGAAATTAGTAGAAATAATACAATCTCCAATAATGTACATAGGATCTACTAAAGGCGGTATTGAAAAAGCACTATTATCACATAAGTAGCTTTAAGAATGAAAAGTATAGGTATAACACTAACTTATCCAAATATGTTTGGATTGTTAAACAGTTCGATAGAACTGATCCCATACTGAAAAAAAATGTTGTAATTATAAAGCAGGCAACAAGTTTTGTATATTATGTATGGAGGAGAAGTTAGCAATAGTTACCTTCAAAAAACCAAAAATTTTATTAAAGTCAGAAATCCTTAATAGATGCAGGCATAAAAAAACATGCTTATTAGAATAAGTGTGTTTTTTTTGGGGGGGGTTAGTCACGTTGTTGTATATCTTTTAGGTTTTAGCCATAATTTTATCAATAATTTTTTTCCTCGTTAGCCAGTTCATCCTGCTGATCCCATGGGGAGGAAACCTAGGTAGATAGTACCTGGATCATTATTTATTTCACTTTTGCTCTACTTAGTGTATTGAGCACTGTTTGTTTTAACTTATTATTCACTGGGCGGGGGGATCTTTGTACCAGAGATTTAAGGTACTGGATGATTTCTTTCGCCCTGTTCTAAGGTTTTTGGTGCTTCCTTTTTTTCATTTTTTCTTAGAAGACAATTTTTTGAAAATTGTACTATACAGGATTTTTTACCCACCGAGTTTAAAGAGATTTACATTATATATATATATATATATATATATATATATATATATACACCCTTGAAAAGTGGACCTACACCATGAAGCTGCATAGTTGGGATAATAATAATCAAATATATATAAATTATATATATATGTGTGTGTGTGTGTGTGTATATATATATATCATACTTATTATAAAACCCAGGTTGTGTGTGTGTGTCTGTACGTTTATATATTGGATTGGATTTCCTACATTTTTCAACCAATTTCAACAAAACTTCACAGGACTACGTAAAATTACCTTGCGGTGGTTCTGACAGCTCCAAAAGTTGGAAAAACACAATTGTTTTTGCACAAAATCAATTTGAAAACACAATTAAGAGGCATTGCTGTCATGAGAATGAAAGGGGGACAACTCATATCGAGTTATACTTATTATAAAACCCAGGTTTGTGTGTGTGTGTGTGTGTGTGTGTGTTCATTTATATATGGGATTGAATTTCCTACATTTTTCAACCAATTTCAACAAAACTTCACTTTTTTTTTTGGCAGGTAGTGTTTCTTATTGTTTTGCACACTTTTTTCTTTATTTTTACATACAGAATTCTTTTAAAATTTTATTTACAAGACAGTTGTTTATAATAAAATTCTATTCAATCGGTAGACTCATAACGATATAAAACAATGTTTTTGTTTGACTTTGTCAATTTTATTTTTCGGTCTTTATGATGGTCGATACTTGATCTATCTCTTACTGTCACATCTCCGGGCAACGCTGGGCTCTACTGCTAGTATATATATATATATATATATATATATATATATATATATATAAGAAATAAAGAAATTTTTAAGATATGCTATATTTATGGGATAAAGTGCTGAATATCAGAGCACATGTAAATATAAAAGTAAACATTGAAGTCAACACTTGGAGGCAACAGACTGGTTCATGCTAAAAAACAATCATTAGGCCCCACATGTGCAGCCGACAAAATTAAAAAGAAACAATGTGCATGCGTGAATATAAAATATTGACAATTTACCCATCGCACCCACTATAACATATAATACAATGAATAATAATAATATATTTTATGATGTAAATTAATACAAATTTTACATTAAAATAATTAATAATAATGTTATATAATGAATTTTATATCATGACAAATGTAAAATAGATAAAACAATAATGAATTCAAGTTTACAAGATATTGTGTTAGTCAAACATATGTTTCGATGATCAAAATCTTTTCTGTTCATTTATAAAAAAATCATGTTGTACATTTGATAATAATGTCTGCAATCTCCAAATATGTTAATATGATCTAAAACTTGTGGATATGTTGCTCATTAAAATATCTATTGACATTTGTACCAAGATTGATTAATAACAAATTTTATGAGTGTTGTAACCTAGGGAAGGTTACTGAATAGAATAATCAAACGAAAGTTGGTAATGAACGATAATACTTAGGACAAGAACAACACATATAAGATTCACTAGCGGTGTGTAGAAGAAGTAGTCAACTGCTAAAAGTGAGTCAAATGAATTCCACAATGAATCTCCAACTGCAGACCAACATACAGTATTTACTACTGTATTTATGTGAATGGGGACATGCTCATTTATCATCCATAGGTATGCTACTACAATGAGGCATTGTAACTATTTGTGCTATTTACATCATTTCGACAGTTGTCCTCATCTTTATATTCACAGTGTTTTATTGTATGCTTCTCATGTTATAGTCACAATGTTTAGGCAATTTTTCTGATGTGGAATTATCATTATAATAATTATATATTATAGATGTGGATTCTTATCTGAATAGAGCAATGTATAATAATATTAATTCATCATCTCAGAAATAGCCAAAAGCATTTTGACTATAACAACCAAGATGAGGATACTAGTCTGAATAGATCAATGTATAATAATGATAATTCATCATCTCAGAAATAGCCAAAATCATTTTGACTATAACAACCAAGATGAGGATACTAGTCTGAATAGATCAATGTATAATAATGATAATTCGTCATCTCAGAAATAGCCAAAAACATTTTGACTATAACAACCAAGATGAGGATACTAGTCTTAATAGAGCAGTGTATAATAATGATTTCACATTTCATAAATAGCCAAAAACATTGTGACTATAACAACCAAGATAAGGATACTCGTCTGAATAGATCAATGTATAATAATGATAATTCGTCATCTCAGAAATAGCCAGAAACATTGTGCTTATAACAACCAAGGTGAAGATACTATTCTCAATAGATCAATGTATAATATTGTTAATTCCTCAATTCAGAAAGAGCTGAATCTTTTTGGCTTTCACAACCAAGATGAGGATATTAGTATGAATCAATCAATGTATAATAATAATAATAATAATGTCTTCTCTCAGAAATTTAGATAGAAACCTATAAATTTTTTGAATCCTACATAATGATATTCATAAAATGTATGACATTGTTCATAGTAACCTACATAATGAGCAACATTAAGACAGAAAGTATTTGAATCAAAATGGTGGAATGTGATGTCTAGGTTTGCCTGCGAGGCAAGAAAATTTAACAAATGTGTGTCATCATTTATAAGCTCTTCCTGTGTTTCAAAGAAAAATTTTGGATTCCTTTTTCCTGTTTTTTTTAAATTATTTTAAAGACATCAGTTGCCGTTGGTTTCTCGTCTTCTCTATTTTATCTCCCTTGCTCATTATCTGAGAAAATGTAAAAAGAAAGCAATAAAACTTTGTTATTTATAGAGATATACAATTATTTATCACATCAGAAGAGAGCTTGTATTTGTCTGAATTTATTCATTTATTTTTTTTTAGGGCCACATAATGTGAGTTCATCGTAGATCAGAGAGCAATCCAGAACTTGTAATAGTCATACGGCGGACATAATAGATATTTATCTATTGTAATGTGTTTCTTTTTAAAGATAATGCACATGAGTGAATTTTTATGTTCTTTTGTTTCTGAATTGCAAATACATTTTACGAGACGTGTTGCTAGATGTGAGCATTAAGAAAGCAAAAAGCCACCAAAAAAAAGTCTTCTGTGCAGGAGCTTTGAGCATCGTATCCGATCCACGAAACAAAACCTGGCAAAAATTTAAAATACTATAGCCAATCAAGAATGTTGCCAAAAAAAAAAAAAAAAAAAAAAAAATGAGACTGAAAGCTAGCATCTATTAAACCACAGATATAAAAACAGGACACCTCAATCTCTGATTCTCAAATGTATTACGCTAGACCTGTCAGCCATATGTGTGCACAAAGAAAAGAAAACCCAAAATAAAAAAAATTTGTCTTCTGCACAGGGGCTCTGAGAATCGCATACAATTCACAATACAAATCCCCACAAAAATCTAAAATACAATAACCAATCAAGAACATTGCCACCAAAAGGAAAAAAAAAATATGAGTCTGGGAGCCAGCAGCTGTTAAACCACAGATATAAAAACAGCACACCTCACTGACAACAGGCAGTTTGGCTTAACACCTCAATCTCTTTACACAACCACAGACTCATTCACACATCTCACTGATGTTGATTTCAACCATGAAGATTGTTGAATCAAACCAGCCATTGACATCCCTCTAATGCTACCACATGGCTTCACTAATCCACTCCAGGCCTCTCATATCTTCATCACTATGACCTTGATCAATTAACTAAATATATCCGTCAACTCCCAGCTTTAACAACAACACCCTTACAGTTAATTACTTCCCTTACCATAGCAACTAAAAAAGCCACATATCAACAATTTTGTTACCTTTTCACACAATAACATATGCTGGCATTGAATATATAGTTCTTTCAGTAGATAATACAAAATGTGGAATGCCAACCCTACTTCCAGGTGTTTTTGTTGAGACACCATCTCTAGAAGAACTTTACAACGATGATTTTCCATATTACTTTCACAGTGTTGAACCACCGACATTTCTTCTGTATTTCATTTGTAAGGAAGAAATACAATTTTTTTTCCGCAAGAACTTCTCTTCTGTAGAACAAACTCCAATTTGGATGCTTCCCTGAACACTGCATTCTTCACATTTTTAGGTCAATTGTTATCTTTTGTCTTCATCTTCATGATCATTACTCTCTTCTATCTCCTTCTACATTCCATATCGCATACATCATTCAGTAATTTTCTACCAGAAGTGGCTCTTGAGTATCAGTTATACTGATTTATACACTGAAGTATTTGAAATGTTTAGAATTTGTCTATATTTCTGAGATGAGGTATTATATACACTATTTACATTATTCAGACTATTGTCCTCATCTTTGTTGTCATATTTTTCCGATCCTTCAGTATCTGTCTATATTTCTGAGTTGAGGTATTATGTACATTATTTACATTATTCGGACTATTGTCCTCATCTTTGTTGCCATATTTATCTGATCCTTCAGTATCAGTCTATATTTCTGAGATGAGGTATTATGTTAACTATTTACATTATTCAGACTATTGTCCTCATCTTTGTTGCCATATTTATCTGATCCTTCAGTATCTGTCTATATTACTGAGTTGAGGTATTATGTACACTATTTACATTATTCGGACTATTGTCCTCATCTTTGTTGACATATTTATCCGATTCTTTTGTATCTGTCTATATTTCTGAGATGAGGTTTATGTACCACATTATTTGGACTATTGTCCTCATCTTTGTTGCCATATTTATCTGATCCTTCAGTATCTGTCTATATTACTGAGTTGAGGTATTATGTACACTATTTACATTATTCATTGTCCTCATCTTTGTTGACATATTTATCCCATTCTTCAGTATCTGTCTATATTTCTGAGATGAGGTGTACATATTTACATTATTCGGACTATTGTCCTCATCTTTGTTGCCATATTTATCCGATCATTCAGTATCTGTCTATATTTCTGAGTTGAGGTATTATGTACATTATTTACATTATTCGGACTATTGTCCTCATCTTTGTTGATATATTTATCTGATCCTTCAGTCTCTGTCTATATTTCTGAGATGAGGTATTATGTACACTATTTACATTATTTGGACTATTGTCCTCATCTTTGTTGCCATATTTATCTGATCCTTCAGTATCTGTCTATATTTCTGAGATGAGGTATTATGTACACTATTTACATTATTCAGACTATTGTCCTCATCTTTGTTGCCATATTTTTCCGATCCTTCAGTATCAGTCTATATTTCTGAGATGAGGTATTATGTACACTATTTACATTATTCAGACTATTGTCCTCATCTCTGTTGCCATATTTATCTGATCCTTCAGTATCTGTCTATATTTCTGAGTTGAGGTATTATGTACACTATTTACATTATTTGGACTATTGTCCTCATCTTTGTTGCCATATTTATCCAACTCTTCAGTATCTGTCTATATTTCTGAGATGAGGTATTATGTACACTATTTACATTATTCGGACTATTGTCCTCATCTTTGTTGCCATATTTATCCGATCATTCAGTATCTGTCTATATTTCTGAGTTGAGGTATTATATACATTATTTACATTATTCGGACTATTGTCCTCATCTTTGTTGATATATTTATCTGATCCTTCAGTCTCTGTCTATATTTCTGAGATGAGGTATTATGTACACTATTTACATTATTCGGACTATTGTCCTCATCTCTGTTGCCATATTTATCTGATCCTTCAGTATCTGTCTATATTTCTGAGTTGAGGTATTATGTACACTATTTACATTATTTGGACTATTGTCCTCATCTCTGTTGCCATATTTATCTGATCCTTCAGTATCTGTCTATATTTCTGAGATGAGGTATTATGTACACTATTTACATTATTCAGACTATTGTCCTCATCTTTGTTGCCATATTTTTCCGATCCTTCAGTATCAGTCTATATTTCTGAGATGAGGTATTATGTACACTATTTACATTATTCAGACTATTGTCATCATCTCTGTTGCCATATTTATCTGATCCTTCAGTATCTGTCTATATTTCTGAGTTGAGGTATTATGTACACTATTTACATTATTTGGACTATTGTCCTCATCTTTGTTGCCATATTTATCTGATCCTTCAGTATCAGTCTATATTTCTGAGATGAGGTATTATGTACACTATTTACATTATTCGGACTATTGTCCTCATCTTTGTTGACATATTTATCCAATTCTTCAGTATCTGTCTATATTTCTGAGATGAGGTATTATGTACATTATTTACATTATTCAGACTATTGTCCTCATCTTTGTTGCCATATTTATCCAACTCTTCAGTATCTGTCTATATTTCTGAGATGAGGTATTATGTACACTATTTACATTATTCGGACTATTGTCCTCATCTTTGTTGCCATATTTATCCAATCCTTCAGTATCTGTGTATATTTCTGAGTTGAGGTATTATGTACACTATTTACATTATTTGGACTATTGTCCTCATCTTTGTTGCCATATTTATCTGATCCTTCAGTATCTGTCTATATTTCTGAGTTGAGGTATTATGTACACTATTTACATTATTCAGACTATTGTCCTCATCTTTGTTGCCATGTATATCACAATGTTTTGGCCATTGTATGCTCTGGCCTTCTTCAGGTGGTTGGAATGCCAAACTGAACCCTTTATTTTGCTCACTGGGGTAGACTGTTTTCCACTGCCTTAACCAGATATTGAACTCACACTCTTTAGGTCCTGTTACTGGATCTAACAAATGCCTTTATCCACAGTGTAGAACTTTGAGAGGGGAATTAACAGGAGATAACTGACATCCATTAGACCTGGCACATGGAACTAGGACAGTCTACCCCAGTGAGCGAAATAAAGAGTTCAGTTCGACATTCCAATCACTTGAAGAAGGCCAGAGCCTGCAATAACCAAAACCTTGTGATAAACAATTTGCGACAAAGATGAGGACAACAGTCCGAATAATGTAAATAGTGTACATAATACCTCATCTCAACCATCTGAAGAAGGCCGGAACGTACAACAGCCGAAACGTTGTGATAAACATTGCGAAAAAGATGATTACAATAGTCTGAATAATGTAAATAGTGTTTAGAATTTATTAATTTCACATTCTGAATTATGATGGATTTAGGGAATATGCCCACAATGCTTTTATACCAATTTGGAAAAATCCCAATTCCTTTGTGGTATTCACTAGGCGCTCCTCAGATCTTGCCAGAAAAGACATTGCAGTCAGTGTCCTTCAGAAAAAAAGCAGGTTTGAACTGAGGGATGACCTCCAAACCAGGGGTGAAAATATACAATTTTCTATGTTAGCTTTATTTGGTTATTTTTAGTTTTAAAAAGCAGAAATTGTAATTTCTCAACAGGAATTTATATTCAAGAGTGGAAACATGAATTGATTATTGATTTGTATTTTATTATTTTTCTCCCATTACAAAATGCAAGAGCCAAAAAGGTAGAGGCTTACTAAATTAGATTGTTTTAAAGGAACACAAGGAGAAAACAAAGGGTACATATATCCCATCAAAAATTTAAAATACCATAGCCAATCAAGAACGTTGCCATCAAAAAAAAAAAAAAAATGAGCCTGGGAGCACCTATTAAACAACAGATATAAAAACAGCACACCTTACCAATAACAGGCATATAGGACACCTCAATCTCTGATTCACAAATGCATTACACTAGACCTGTCAGTCAGATGTGATTACGATATGTAGGATAGATATTGGTTGAACCTATAATAAATTTGTTGTAACTGATCCATACACCAAGGTATTTGAAGTGTTTCAGTCAGTCAATTATGTGCCATGTATGATACATGATTAGGCAATCATGTATCTTTCGATACATGACTGCCGAGACAGATTTTTTTCCCCGCAGTAGGTTGCCATCTCTTTCAGCAGTAGACCAGTTGCCATCCAAGAACCCAGTCTGTCCTGCTATTTACCCTTAGCTGGGGGAAGAAGGAGAGGATTCATACCTTTCTCAAGGATATTAGCATATAAGGGAATGTAATGGATTTGACTGGAATTTATATTTGGCTCTCCGATTCCTCAATCCAAGCTGTTATCCATTACTCCACCATGACTCTTATTTGAAGTGTTTAGCATTACTAATTCCACATGATTTTTTTTATGATTGATTCAGGGTATGTACCATCACTACTTTCATTTTCAGATTGTAGATTCTGTTTTGAAAAAGCTTTATCTTTAGTACTACTTATTGAAACACTTGATAGAGGATGTTGTTTTTTCTTTTGTTGTTCAAAATCATTCTTCATCCATTCTTATTCCAACTATGATTATCTATGTCACTGGCATAGCCAACTTCATCAGCTCGAGTCAAATCTTACTCGAAAATGTTTTCTCATTCGATCCCCAATGCTAAGTTAAGCAGAAGTCAGTATGTAGATAGGGTACCACTTGGGATCATCAGGGTACTGTAAGGAGCCTGCTACAATCTGAAATATATTTTGATTTTAAATCACACTCAAAACTATTGATAAGCTGTAAAAAACAAATCAATCATTCAGTCAAACCCACTTCATCATCAGTACAGTGGCCTTTATAGGAGAAAACAGATGTACTGGTTTCTATTAGTAGATTCATTTGGGATGTAATAGGGATTGTTATGGCCCTTTAAAATTCTTATAAAAATTGGACCTATGCCTAAGTTTTGTTTCTCATGAAAACTGAATCTATGCCAACCTTTTGATTCTCCCTCAAACTGGACCTAAGTCTAACTCTTGAATCTTATGAAAACTGAACTGATGCCTACCTTATACTTCTCATGAAAACTGGACTTAGACCTAATTTTTGATTATCATGAAAACTGAACCTGTGCCTAACTTTTGAATCTCATGAAAATTGGACTTATGTCAACCTATTGTTTCTGAGGAAAACTGGATGTATGCCTACCTTTGGATTATCATGAAAACTGGACCTGTGGCTAACTTTTGAATGTCATGAAAACTGGACCTATGCCTACCTATTGTTTCTGATGAAAACTGGACCTATGCCTAACTTTTGAATCTCATGAAAACTGGACCTATGCCTACCTATTGTTTCTGATGAAAACTGGACCTGTGCTTAACTTTTATTCTCATGAAAACTGGACCTATGCCTAACTTTGAATCTCATGAAAACTGGACTTAAATCTACCTTTTGTTTCACATGAAAACTGAACCTATGCCTAACTTTTACCTACCTGTAACGGCATTCACCCGAGGTGGGTTGAGCCAGCTCCAATATTGGAGTTTCATGGGAATTTGGAATTCACAAGCGGTCCCCAACCTGCATGTATAGCACATGAGATTTGATTATAGTGGTGAAGGTTTCGTTCAGGACCATCCACACTTTTTGAAGGGCCGAATACAGAGACCTGGTGCACTACGTACCACAAGGTCCCCAAACAACCCTCCACAGGTTTTGAATTCAGAGTTTTTTCTTCTCCTAGACCAGTTGCCATCCAAGGCTATAGAACCCAGTCTGTCCTGCTATTTACCCATAGCTGGAGAGAGAAGAAGAGGATTCACACCTTACCCAAGGGTATTAGCACGTAAGTGAATGTAATGGATTCAAATGGAATTCGAACTCAGCTCTCCGATTTCTCAATCCAAGCCACTATCCATTACTCCACCGTGCCTCCCTTAACTTTTGTTTCTCATAAAAAGTGGACCTATACCTACTTTTTTTTCCTCGTGAAAAGTGAACCTATACCTACATTTTGATTCTCATGCAAACTGGACCGCTGCCTAATTTTCAATTCTGCCTATCCTGTTTACAGAATTTAGCATTAAATATCCTCACAAAGAAACTAGCTCAACACAAATCAAACCAAAACAGAACAGACAGAAAGTGTTGTATTGATAAATGCTATTATAGAATTAGGTTAAATGTCTTCCATTCTTCAAACAGCAACTAACTTCTTTTTCATGATGTAAACACTGCAATATCACTGGCATAACGGTTCTGGTCAAATCCCCAACTGAATTAGGCTGTAAAAATATATGATTTTTCCCCAAGGAACATTTTAATAAATCTTTATTAATTTAATTCAGGACATCAGTATTTATGTGTTAACACTTATCTCAAACAAATCGATTGCATTCATTTTATGATGTTTTGATATATTATTTTTTTTTTTTTTGCTAAAAGTGTTTTTTTATTGACTTTTTCTCTACATAGACATTTTATATTTCAACTGTTTTCTCAGTATTAATGTCAATCATAATTCTGGTTATCAGACAATTGTTAAAGAGTTCTGAACTGTTGTTATGTAATATCAGTCTTCCTATATGGCAGATAAAGAAGAGACTTGAGGCAACAGAAATGAAGAATACAGAAGGATACTGAGAATTCCATGGACGGAACATGTGCGCAACAATAGATTCTTAAGGAAAATGGAAACAAAACCCACACATACTTAACATAAGGAAGAGATAGGCAATTGGCTGTCACTACTGACAAACTTTCGGCAACTAGCCGATTCCATATATAATGTCCTGTATTCCTTTGAATCTTGTCAGGGCAGTCAAAAGAGGGAGGCAGTGATGCCATTACACAGGGCTGCACTCTAGAGAGTTCACTCCAGCCTCACCACCAACGGACTTAATTTTTTACCAAACACGGTGCTACCAATATCTTACTAGATTAACGGATACTGACTACTAATATGTTGTAGGTTGAAAGTTATAATCTTTACAAGATGGATAAAATAAGTAAAGGTTTATTGTAAAAAAACAGTACAATAAGAATAAAGGCTACAGTTATGCACAAGGTCATTGCAAGTCAATTCAGTAGTGAGTGCTACTATAGGAAGGTCGGTAGTTCTCACATAAGTCTGTATCATACTCAACAGATCCCAGCAAGACTCTGTAGTCTGTTAACTTACAGATAATTATAGACAGTTACTCTTAATCTTAACCCCCTTAAGCTGACAGTCATTATCTAGCCTCCTTATCTTGATAATCTTCACACCTTAATACCATCATATAACACATCATTGCAAGTAAAATATGTATTTAATTTTAAAACTAAAGCAACTCCCTGAGCCACGCTAGGAAGTTTTTCTCCTCTGAGTTGATCCTCCAGATACACAAATCCACAATTCGCCTTTGCATGGAGTATTGCTGCCATATATGGTCTGGTGCCCCTTCTGTTTGCCTCGGGGTTCTTGATAGGCTCCAGAGGTGGATATGCAATGTAGTTGGCCCTGCCCTGGCGTCTCGTCTACAGTCACTTTCTCACAGACGCGCCGTTGCCTCCCTCTGTCTGTTCTACAAATACTTTCATGGAAATTGTTCTGAAGAGCTGCATTCGCTGGTTCCCAGACTTCATGAGTTCAAGCGCCCGACGAGGCTGGCATCCCGCTCTCACCCCCTCACTGTCAAAACTCCTAAATGTAGCCGTCTCTTCTACTCTAATAGCTTCATGTCTCGCACCTCTCGCCTGTGGAACTCCCTTCCCTTTTCCTGTTTCCCTGCGAGCTATAATCTCCAGCTATTCAAGTGTAATGTCAGTCGACATCTCCAGTTGCCTTAATCTATCCACTACCCTCATCTTTCCTTCTATCACTCCTATCTGATCTTGCTATTTCCTGTAACCCCTTGCGTCCTAGTGGCTTCTCGCCTTGCTTGGGGTGAAACGCTTAAAAAAAAAAAAAAAAAAAACTAAAGATCTACAAAACATCACTAATAAATTAATCAAGTGATAAACATTATTTAGTCGTTAACTAAAGCCGTAGATGGCTGTGCTGTTTCTTTTAACAGGTAACTTTTGAGTTCCTCCTGAATGTCAGGTGTGTTTGATATAATAATTCTCATATAATTACCATTAAGCAACATCAAGCCTGGTCAGTACCTAGATGGGTGACTGCTTGGGAATACCAGCTGCTCTAAGCTTAGACGTGTAGTGGTGTAAGGAATAACAGTTCAGAACTGGAAATCAGAAAGAGGAATTCCAATTCCAGTTGGCATTGGTTTTATTTACTTATATGCAAATACCCTTGAGAAAGGTATGAATCCACTCCCCAGCTCTGGGCTAATTAGTAGGGCTTGTATCAGTAAATCATGATTGTTTCCAAAATATTCTTATAATCTAAAAATATTTTCTGGCTTTTTTTTTTGCTTTAGGTTGATAAGCCATAAAAAATAAGTCAGTGTGTCTGTGTTTGATATGTTTATACTCCCCAAAACTAAATTAACTTATTGTTATAGTCCATGCTAATAGAAATATATACTTGAAAAACAAGATGGATAAAATAAGTAAAGGTTTATTGTAAAAAAAACAATACAATAAGAATAAAGGTAACAGTTATGCACAAGGTCATTGCAAGTCAATTCAGTAGTGAGTGCTACTATTGGAAGGTCGGTAGTTCTCGCGTAAGTCTGTGTCATACTCAACAGATCCCAGCAAGACTCTGTAGGCCGTTGACTTACAGATACATATAGACAGTTACTCCCTATAGTGTAGTCACTCATAGGGGTGACAGGTTATTCCATTACATGATTTATATGGTAGGTGCCTCATCAAGAAGGGATGTTTAGTTATTTAGTCAGATTTGGGCTAGTGGGCTAGGATAAAATGTTTTAATATTGCCTTATATATTTTCTAATACCAAACACTACACTATTTTTTTTATTGTGATTACTAAGTTTAACTTTGAAACAGAATAAATTGATGAAACATAGCATTTCCTAGCACAAAATTATCTAATATCACTCAGACAGCTTTTTCAAGGGAGCTAACACTTTGTTTAACAAACTCCTATACTGATGCTTCCCTGAACACAAAAATCTTAACCCCCTTAAGCTGACAGTCATTATCTAGCCTCCTTATCTTGATAATCTTCACACCTTAATACCATCATATAACACATCATTCATCCTAACCATTTTTAAAGTAAGCCTCTACCTTGAGTGGCTCAAGAGACTTGTATTTTAAGCCAGTATTTAAAAAAAAAATCCCACAAGTTTGGAATCCAAATGCCAAAAAAGTTCTACTCAGATGATAATGCTTGAACATTGTATTCTGAAAACAAAAAGTCTCCCAGCTTGAATTTAATTGGTTTACATGGTGATATGGTTCCAATGTCTCTTGTTATATGCACAGGTCTAGCACCTGTGGATTCCTCTAATGAGGTTGATTTGATCAAATGCAACGTCAATTTGCAACTTAGTTTGATTAATAGAAACCAAACTTGTATGTTCACAAATAAGTGAATAAACACATGAATCTAGTTCTACATGTATAAGTCTGTTGGCTTTTATTTGCCAATCTTTTAAGAAAATCGATTGTATTGTAAGTCTTGTCATTTCCTATAACTGTTGCTGTCATCATAACTTGGGGACATTACCCAGATGGCGATATTGCAGAATCGTCAAGAAGCAAGAAAGTAGATCCATTTGGACAATCATCGCTAATTCTGAAGATGGAACTGGCATGTAACTATTGTCAGTATGAGTGGCTGGAACACTTGGGCCACTTAGGCATAGATGGAAACGGTTCTTTTATAGATACCATTCCACATATTATAACTGTGAGTGGGGATTTCTTCCTCTACAACTGGTTTGTTGATACACAATACAGAGAAAATATATGCACACAAAGATACATACATAAAACTTGACTGCATCATGTTATAGGCATGTCGCTTTCAAAAAGAGAATGTTTTCTTTTTTGTTTTGTTTTTCTTAATCAGTATCACCCCCAAGCAAAGCAGTACAGCCACAAGCATGCAAGGGGTTACAGGGTGTGGAGGAATTAGGAACAGCAACATTAATAATGAATAGAAAGAGAAAAGAGTAATCAGAAGGACAGTAGATAGCAATTGATATTGCATTTAAATCTTGGCAGATTAAAGTTGGCTGGAATGCCTAGAGCTGGAAGGGAGTTCCACAAGCGAGTTAAGTTGGTCTGGCACACAAGTAGACTAGTGTAGCCACCAAGTTAAAAACTAATTCTGAGTCACTTAATGGAGAGATATATGGGTGAATAGAGACCACTTATAAAAATGTGTTTGGCAGGTCCATTCTAGAAAGATGGACCAAGCCACATGCAACACTAGGCACTCTCCTATAAAAATGAGGTAAAATTAGCTGGTTTGCTTTTTCAAGAAGGCACAAGAAGGCAGCCATGTTAGCAGATCAGTCACTTGACTTCTACACTATCTAGCTCAGCTGTAAATTGATGAGATTTCACCGCCGGTCTAGTATTGTGCTTAAATTCATACAGTTGAGGTACCATAGCAAAGAACTCATCAGAACAATTACCATGAAAGTATTTATAAAAAAGGGGCTAACTCTCTGCACATTTCTGTTCATGATCAGGAATTTTATTACAGTTGGTTGTTGAGAGTATTGATTATATTTTAAATCTGTGAATGAGGCAGTCAAGGTGACTTTGGAGTCATATCTAAATACTTGATAATGAAGGTTTTTTGAGACCACCACAAATGCATGAAATAATAATGATAATGATAAAATCCCTTAATGCTACTCCAGATATGGCTCCCATGGCTTTTGATATGAATTGATTAGAAGTGTTAATATATACGCTTTAGTTCAAAAGTCTGTAGCCATCTTCTGAATGTAAGTCTTTGGTTTAACTAACTCTTACTAAGCTAGAGTGTGAAAACTATTAAACCCATTAGTGTATGGCGTCTAAATTTTTATAGAGGGGTTACCTAAAATATAAATTCACTAGCAAAAAATAATCATTAGCCAGCAAGGTAGATTAAACTAAAATGGGTTAAATTTTAAGGAGAGTTTATGCAGTAAAGGTGTTAATTTCATTATTATTATTTATTAATGTTGTTGTTAAATAAAACACCTCAAGAAAAGTTCATCTTACACAAAGGGAGTTAATAAATTAATTTTGAAAAAGGCATGCACCTTTAATTTTTATGCAATAATTCAAAATCAAAGTTACATGAATTTATATCCTGGTTGTTATAGTCAAAATGATTTTGGCTATTGATGATGAGTTGTCATTATTATACATTGATCTATTCAGACTAGTATCCTCATCTTGGTTGTTATAGTCAAAATGTTTTTGGCTATTTCTCAGATGAGGAATTATCATTATTATACATTGATCTATTCAGACTAGTATCCTCATCTTGGTTGTAATAGTCCTAAGGTATTCGACTATTTCTTAAATAAGGAATTATCATTATTATAGATTGATCTTTTCAGACTAATATCCTCATCTTTGTTGTTATAGTCACAATTGAAGATAGGTATGCATTGTCTATGATAGAAAGATATATAGATAGATAAAATCCTGACTCAACTACTAAAGAGATACACAGGTATCTTGGCCATCAATCAACATCTATCTGTATATCTATCTGTTAATGTATATTGAGTTGTCTGAAAAGTTCATGCCAATTTGTAATGGAAATTAAAACACAAATCAAAATTATGCTATTAAATTTTTATTCAACTAAATATAAACCATTTTGTTGCACAACCTTTCTCCATTTATTCTTCAACTTAAAGATTCCATCTTCCCAGAATTTTGATGGTTTCTTAACAAAGAACTCACTAATGTGGTTTTTTAATGTCATCCAAAGAATTAAAATTTTTACCATTGAGATTATTTTGCAAGGACCTGAATAAATGGGAATCCAAAGGAGTAATGTCTGGTGAATATAGTGGGTGGGGTAGCACATCCCAGCCAAGCTGCAACAATTTTTGCCAGGTCACCAAAAGAAACATGAGGTCTGGCACTATCCTGATGGAAAACAACACCTTTCCTCTTTGCTAATCCTTGGTGTTTTCTTGAATTGCTGGCTTTTACTCTTCCAGTTGCAAGCAATACTTTTTAGAATCAATTGACTGGTTACTTAGCAGAAGCTCATAGTACAGGATTCCTTTCCAAATCCACCAACTGCACAGCATGACTTTCTTAGGATGAAGACCTGCTTTTGAGGTGTCTAAAATTGACTCATGTCGCTTAGATCTTTTTCACTGAACAATGTTGTAAATGATCCATTTCTCATCATCCATCACAATTGGCTTCACGAAGGGTGCATTTTCATTGTGTTTATACAGCAAATCACAGATGAAATGAGATCCAGAAGATTCTTTTCACTCAGATCATGTGGTACTCAAGCATCATAGCAATTTTAGTACCCAAGCTTCAGGAAGTGCTCATGGACGTTGGATTTTGATAAATTTAGTGTTTCTGCCAATTCCTATGTTGTGTAATACCGATTATTCTCAATCAATATCATGATTTGGTTGTCATCTGTAGTGGGAGGTCTGCCTGGGCGTTTTCATTAATAAGGCTACAATCACCAACTCTAAACTTAACAAACCACTTTCATACAGTTATGTCAGCTAAAGCACCTTTACTCTACACAACACATATCTTTTTTGTTGCTTGTGTGGCATTTTTGTCTTTACATTAAAAAAAGCATCAAGTGTTTAAAATGCACTTTATAAACTTGACATGATGAGAGAAGATAGGTTGACCTATTTTCACCAGATGTGAGAAGTAAGGTAGAGAGAATATCTTCAAAGGGTAACAGAGGAAAGCGACAAAGGAAAGAGAAAGGAAAGAAGAAGAATACAAGAGAGAGAGAAGGAAAAAATAAGAGGTGATTCAGAACTGGTAATCGACAGGGTTTAAAACTCAATATATTCAAAAAGTTTCTGTTCAATGCATGTATTTATTTACAACCTCAATACCCATGTAATTTTCCAAAAAGGCGATTATGACAATAAAATAATAAAATAACCTAAATAACAAATAATTTTCCAAAAAATATTCCTCAAGAAAAAAATATATATATGTAAAAAAGATTTATTATTTTAAAAAAATCTTTATATATATATATATATATATATATGGTGAAAATAGGACAACCTGTCTGCTCTCATCTACAATGGTTTCCTTTTCTATATTACTCACCCTCCTCTATATCTCTCTAGACATACATATCTCTCTTTTTCTCCCTATTCCCTTCCCCAATATTGAATCTTTATTTTAAAGCCTATTTTATGTTTAAATATTTCGTTTTTGGTCTGTGCCTGTAATTTTTTTTTAATTCCATTTATTGTTGAAACCATTTGGTCTGATGAGATGAAACCGAAGAATTGGTTTTGTGAAATGAAATATTACTATTGGTTTCTAAAGTCTCCACTTTCATAATTAACAGTATATATATATATATATATATATATATATATATATATAATCTATTCTCATAAGGATGCAAAACTGACGGGAATTTTAAACTTTCTCAAGAGACAGTTTGAAGTGTGCTCTAATCAGAAATGTAAGCATATTATATCTGTCAATAAATTTGATGTATTTTAAGGTGTTTGAAGATGAATGACTAAAAATCAGCCTGAACTTTCTGGACAACTCAATACATTATCTTTAGTGGATGCATGTATTTGAGTAGACATCTCTGTTTTGTAAACAGTATATTTTTGTCTACTGGCCTGGGTTATTTGAAAATCTTCAATAAAGAGATTTTGCCTCTTGTCAGGGCTCAAATCTACTTTTTTTATCACTTGTTCCGGTATTGATAGTGGCTTCCTAACCTTTTCTTTGAAGTCATGTGGAATATCAACATCATGATTATGTCATCATTCATTTCTACTCAACAAAATGTATCTAGCTAAATATAATACATATCATAATAAGAAATAATATCAGATTATAAATAAAAATCAATTAATCGCTTAGAAATTACTAATATCTGGCTCTTGCTGTTCTTCTCCATCTATATTTCTAATCTTTTTGTCTATCTACCTCAGGCTGTAGATATCTCTCCATCTATAACCAGGCCATCCATATCTATATATCTCATCCCAATAAACTCTCTCTCCATATATATATATATATATATATATACACATACATACATATATATATCCATCCATCCATACATACATACACACACACACACACACACACATATATATATATATATATATATATATATATATATATATATATATATATTACAATAATAATGGACTCTCCTGTCAGTTTTGATGTATAAGGATCTGACGGCTTATTGATTCAGTTATGAAAGTTTGTGCGATAATCTTAAGTGGCATTTAAGACCCACTAGTGATTTACAAACAAGGCCAAATATGAAGCAAGTCTGAGAATTGTGAGATGAGATAACTGTTAGATTGGCTGACCTTTTAGATCTTGCTCTCACTTCTTGAAGATGATTCAGACAAGCAGATTGAAAATTGCTGAGTCCACTAAGACATGTTGAATATATATATATATATATATATATTAACCTAAAATTTTGAGTCTTATCAGATTGAGACTTTCATATGGATGTCATGCATGGTGCCAGACATGTTCAGAAATATCTCAACTCTATACACCCATCTTCTCAGATCAATGACTAGAAAAGGCTTTGATCAATTGAAGCCTGTAGGACTTAGCAAAGACCACCTTACTTCAAACCTTGTGGACTGGTGCTAAAAATCACAAAGAGTTGTACCAAATAACAGAAACCATATTACTTTAGGGTTTTCACCAATGGCAACAATTAAAATAGCTGGCACATGTAACTTGAAAGAGCAATAACAGTTAGTGGACTTAAGAAATCTACTTCCCTGAAAAATTGTTTGAATTGAAAAATTTCCTAAATTTCAGGGTAGCCACTGGCTGCTTGGTCAATGAATGCTGAGTGTTTCCTTATAAGGAAACATCTAATATTGCCATAAGACAGTACTAAGTAATAATAATCCTACAGCGTTGCTACATACATATTCCCAGCAGCCGAAAATAAACATTATTCTAAATAATTCCAGAAATAATGACAATGCTATAACCGCCAAACAATGGATGTTTAAGATTTTTCTTGCAGCCACGTGTGACTTTTGGCCATTAAAATGATAATGAATTTTTGTGTATATGTATATAACAATGATGTGCCTATTATAAACATGTTTTCCAATTTTGATGAATTCCAATAAAAAGTAGCTTTTGGAATGACAGTGCCAAAACATTATCAATATTTATAGAAGTCAAGGCTTAAAGCCAGTTAATGAATGTGTTTCTTCAAAAAAAGAAAAATAAATCAATTTTCTTTTTGATTGATTTATTTCAAGTCGGACACATCTGTTTTCATTATAGATAAGGTAATTATATTCTTTTTTATATAAATTCTTATTCTCATTTCTTCTCAAATGTTTTTCTTTGTTGCCATTGTTTTAAGGAGTTAAATTTTCTACCTTGATAGCAATTATCAGAGCCAATTATATGTGGTATTCTTGGTAGCAATTATCAGGGCCAAATATGTATTTTTGATAGCAAATCTTGTAGAAGCATAAAACTGATAATCATGCAGTGTTGATTTCTATGTCCACACTGTATATATCTCTAAATGTATTTCTCTTTTAATTAGCGTAGCATTTTTTATGTCAAAATTGTGGTCGGTCTCATTACGATGAGCAACTAATGCATTTAATGTGTTGTTTTTTAAAATATCCATTTAATGTTCATATAATATTTTATTTAAACTTCTTGAGGTTTCTCCAATATATTCTTTCTAGCAATCATTACTGGTGACAGAATAAATTTCTCTTTCCAGTTTTGGCTTGTTATTTTGTTTTGCTTTGTGTTGATAAGTTAGGGTATCAGAGGGGCTTGAAAATGATTTCTCCTCTTTGTACAAAAAAAAAATAATAAAAATGATCTAATAAATTTCTATTCCCATCATAACAGCAAAATAAAATTCAGAAAAAATCATCAAATTTTACTTAAGAGCACTCAGAATTTGGAACTCTCAATATTTACACAAAGAGGAGAAATACATTGAAATCACTTTGAAGCTTCTCCAACACCCTAACTGAATCTTGCTGCAACTGTAGCCAATTTTTATTGTGTTTTTATAGAATATCTTGTGGAAAGTGCTTGATGGAGGGAAATGTTGTGAATGAGTTTAATGAATATTTTTTGTATGTTTTTGTTTTACATTTTACTGACCAGTATATATAAATAACAATGCCAAAACACAACACACATGTCCTGATGATGGCAATCAAGCATGAACCAGACTGTTGCTGCTGAGTTTTGACATGTTAACAAAAAGAATTAAAAAAATAACCAGTTTGGCAATTGTCAATGGTAGAGCTAGCAAAAAGGTAAAAGTCATCATGGCTGATGGTGTGAATGTATTTGTTTTGTTCAAACTGTTGATAACACCAGATTATGTATGTTCTCCCATAAACTGTAACTAAGGTCCACATGGCATTACTATTTTCACACAGATACAGAAATGTAAGCCAGTCAGTATCTATTGCTATTTCTATCACAGACATTTCCAAGATCCATTTTCTATTGCCACCCAGTCAGACTTTTACTAGTTTTCCTCCATGTTCTGAATATAAGAAGAAAGTTCCACTCAGACAGATTTTTCTTCCCCCAAAAACTTCCACTTCATGGAACAGGTTCTCCCTGAACACTATAAATCCTGAACTTTTCAAGTCACTGGTTAATTGTTATCTATCCTCCTTGTCCTCTTCATACTACGTTCTTTTTACTAATATCATGCACCTCATTAATCATTATTATTCCAGCTGTAACCCTCTACCTCAAGTTATTCTCAAGCCTTGTTTTGGAGAAAATTTTTGTAAGAGAAAAGTCATAAACTACTGGTTGGCTCTGTGGATGCTGAAGCAATATACTGTGCCAGCAGGGGATGTCGGTAACCGGGGTTAGCTAGTTTTTCTAGCAGATGAGTGTACTCAGAAAACAAGTAGCCATTATATATATATATATATATATATATATATATATATATATATATATATATATATATGTTCAGAATATGTATCTGTTTGTCCCAAGTAAGCCTCATCAGTCACGTGAGACCCAGCTGTAACTACTACGTTTGTCAAGTTAACAAAGATCTTACCTGCTCATATTGTGGCAAGTCTCGTTCTACTCAGTCTGGACTCCAGACTCTTGTAAATGCATAACCAACAAACCCAGAAAGCACAAATACCCTAAATGTCAGTGACTTACATTTGCTTTCTATGCAATAAATCTTACAAATCACTTGCCAGCTTCAAGAAGTTCTTTTGGTTTCATGACCATTAATCTGTTAGCGATGGTCATATTCATTTAATAAGTCAACTGCCATCATATATATATATATATATATAATTATTTATTTAAAAAATTTATAACATAAACTGTTATAAAATCACTACAAAAAAAGCCATTTTGTTTCAACACTCCCGGTGTCTTATCAAGTGATGATGTTGAATGCAAAACAAATGGTTTTAAAAGTTTCAAATTAATTAATGATCCTTTGCAAGGGGAAAACGTTCTTCCAAAAGCTAGAATGACCAATCAAAATACAAGTATAGGAAAATTCAAAAAGCCTGATAACGAAGTCATGTTATAATAGCTATTCAGATCGTTAAAGTACGTGTAATATTAAAAAAAGAATTTATTCTAAGAAATAATTATTAAATTATGTGATAGAATTTGATATTAAAATTAAAAACTGCCAATTTTAAAATCCAAATTTAATCACTATTAAGTTTAAAATTATAAACTTACCGAGGAGAAAAGGGGAAATACATATGTTATTGTCCGAGAAATTTTCATAGAAAAGGACGAATATTTTCTATGAAAATTTCTCGGACATTCAGGCCAGTAAATGTTATTTAATACTGTTTATTATAAACAGAGCATTTACTTAAATACTTGTATCTATAAAAAGAACGTTAAACATAAAAATGTCTTTAATAAAATAAATATATATATATATATATATATATATATATATATATATTATGAGCTGCATTCAAAAGTATCCAACCATTGTGCATTAAAAAATCAACTGCATACATTTCACAAATTTTATATAATCACCTTCAAAATACTCCCCTTGGCAGTTCGCACGCTTCTCCCAGTGGTTCTACCACTGCTAGTAACACCTTGAACTCCTTCTTTGGAATTTTACAGAGCTCTACTGTCACTTTTCTCATAATTTCCTCTTAATACACAAATTGCTTCCCTTTTAATTTTGTTTTTAGATTGTTTGAAGAGCTAGAAGTCACACAGTACCTGGTCACGGGAGTAGGGAGCTGGTTGAATAAATAATATGTTTTTCTGGAACCAGAAACTTGGATTATGTCAGTGGAATGAGTGGGGTACATTTTACTGACACTCTCCACATGCACAAATCCTCTTTTAAAATGGAATGCACTAATCCTGTACTTATTCCCACTTCCTGAGCAATTTCCTGAATTGTTACGTGATGGTCTTCCATGACTAATTGACATAGCTCCTCACCTGGCTCCTTGTTTGGTTTGCAGAAGGCCTGCCTGAGTATACCTTGCTCTCTACTGAGGTGCGGCTATGTTTGAAGTAGTTGTACCACTTCTTGATCTAATTTTCTTTCATGGCATTCATCACGAAATGCCTACTGAATCTTCTGGATAGTTTGAGTTTAAGTATCACCAAGCTTTTGGCAAAACTTGATACAATATTTGTGCTGAATGCATTCAGTCATCTTGCATGAAAACGAAAATCTGATGAGCATGCACTACATGTCTGTACTCTAAGCATAACAGCTTGGAATTAACATGGCCTACTGGCACAAAACTTTTCACACATGTTGTGCAGGAAGGGTAGCATCACTTCCCACCAAAAAGATTTTGTCCACACCACATCATTTTTTGGGGAAAATAGTTTTGAATACTCCTTATATATATATATATATATATATATATATATATATAACATGAAATAAAATATAATCTTAGGTGTTTGTTAGGATTATTGACTGATATGTACTGGTGTATTTTGTTTTTTGATCCTGCTTATAATTAAGGTGCATTTGGTTACAATAAAATAAGTTCATGGTGTTCATTTTTCTAAATTTCATTAAGACTAAATTTTATTTGTTCATCTACATATATATATATATATATATATATATATATATATATATTATGCACTGTTACATTAGAGTTAAAATTTTCCTCAGAGAGCTCTTTTTAGAAAAATGCTTTTCAATTAATTCTAAGAATTTATGTCTTAATTTAGTATGTACTAATTGATTGAATCTTCATATGTTTATTATTTTTATAAAAATTGCATTGTGACTACTGTCAATCTAGCCTAATTGTATTTGTATTATATATTTCATTTTAATTTTACTTTAAACTTAACTTAAATATATTCTAATTTATTTTTACTTCTGTGTCTAAGTTAACTGTAATATATGTTAATCTTATTATCTGTCTATATTTCTCAGATGAGGTATTATATACATTATTTACATTATTCAGAGTATTGTCCTCATCTTTGTTGCCATATTTATTACAACATTTCGGCCGTTGTACGCTCTGACCTTCTTCAGGTGGTTGGAATGTCAGACCACCTGAAGAAGGCCAGAGCATACAACGTCCGAAACATTGTAATAAATATGGCAACAAAGATGAGGACAATAGTCCGAATAATGTAAATAATTTACATAATACCTCATCTCAGAAATATAGACAGATAATGAAGGATTGGATAAATAAGGCAACAAAGATGAGGACAATAGTCTGAATAATGTAAATAATGTACTTAATACCTCATCTCAGAAATATAGACAGATACTGAAGGGTCAGATAAATATGGCGACAAAGATGAGGACAATAGTCCGAATAATGTAAATAGTGTACATAATACCTCATCTCAGAAATATAGACAGATACTGAAGGATTGGATAAATATGGCGACAAAGATGAGGACAATAGTCCGAATAATGTAAATAGTGTACATAATACCTCATCTCAGAAATATAGACAGATACTGAAGAATTGGATAAATATGGCGACAAAGATGAGGACAATAGTCCGAATAATGTAAATAGTGTACATAATACCTCATCTCAGAAATATAGACAGATACTGAAGAATTGGATAAATATGGCGACAAAGATGAGGACAATAGTCCGAATAATGTAAATAATGTTAATCTTAATTTTATCTTTGTTACTTTTATTATTTATCCATTATTTTATTTTAGTCATTGTTACCTGACCTCTTTGATAATACTCCATAAGTAATATAATAATATAGAAATATATTCATAAAAACAATACACTAAAATTAGCTTAAGGGTAGAAAACAATACATTAAAATTGGCTTATGGTAAGAAACTCAGGCTGAAACCAATTCAGTCGGGTTGCAATCAAAGCTCCTCTATATCTTCTGTCCTTTATGTCTACCTTTCTATTGGCAATAATATCAATTCTCATTTCCAACTTAATTTACTGTAATTTGGAGTTTAATATTAATTTTAATTTACCTCTATTTCTATGTTGATTTCACTCTATAATTACTTTTAAAAATTTATTTTAAATATTTATTCATTATATTATTTGAATTATTTTTCTCTTTAATAACGCTTTATGATTAAAAAATAATACAAAAGTTTAAAATGTATATAATATTCTAATTCATACTGTAAAGTTAGTTTTATTTAGTACTAGCAGTAGAGCCCGGCGTTGCCCAGGGATGTAACAGTAAGAGATAGATCAAGTATCGATTATCATAAAGACTGAAAAATAAAATTGATAAAGATTATTGTTTAAGGTTGATGGACACACATGTCTTAATTTTTCTTTTAATTTTTTTTTTTTTTTAATGAATTGGTCAAACCCAAACTCAAACAAAAACATTGTTTTCAATCGTTATGCGTCTCTACCGATTGAATAGAATTTTATTATAAACAATTGTCTTGTAAATGGAATTTTTAAAGCATTCTGAATGTAAAAATAAAGAAAAAAGTGTGCAAGACAATAAGGAACACTACCTGCCAAAAAAAAATGAAGTTTCGTTGAAATCAGTTGAAAAATGTAGGAAATCCTTTCTTATCTTTTATAAACAAACACACACACACAAACAACCTGGGTTTTATAAGTATAACTTGATATGGGTTGTCCCACCTTTCATTCTCGCGACAGTGATGCCTCTTAATCGTGTTTTCAAATTGATTTCGTGCAAAAACAATTGTGTTTTTCCAATTTTTGGCACTGTCAGAACCACCGCAAGCTAATTTTACATAGTCCTGTGAAGTTTTGTTGAAATCGGTTGAAAAATGTAGGAAATCCGATCCAATATATAAACAAACAGACACACACACAACCTGGGTTTTATAATAAGTATGATAAGTATAATTGATATAACAATATAAAGGTTTAAAATTTGTTTAGTATTTTAATTTATATTGTAAAGTCTGTTTTATTATTATTGTTCTATATTGTATTACTCCTTACATTCCATGAATAATTTTTTTTTGAACACAGGAAATTTTTGCCATAGAAACATTAATCTACCTCGCTATGTTACCATTTAAATTTAAATTCTCTGATTCGAGGGAATTTCATTGGTTGAATTTGTTGTTTCTTTGTTTCTCTCACCTTCCTCCTGTTTTTGTCTTAAACTGAAATGGATTGATCTATATATGGTAGACATTTTCTTATCTTTTATATCCTTAACTTTCTTCTCCTTACAAATAGGAGAATGTTGAATACTTGTCTCAAAATTTATTTCCTTTTCATGGTCTTTTTTCTTTTCTTTCTCTTTCTCTTCCCTCTTTCACTTTTATTAATCACTTAGCTTTCTTTCTTTCTCCATATATAAATCTTTTTTACCTTTTATGGAAAATTTTCCAAAGTTGGAAGTGAAAGTTGTGCTTTGTTTACTGTATTACAGAATAAAATAATTTAGTACCATCATGATTTCCCACCTGAAGAAACGTTAATTTTTAACATTGAAACAAGATGTACAGTTTTGTAGTGGGTATGTACATGTTCTAATGTAACAGTGCATAATAAATAAATATTTATTGCTCTGCTTTTGTATTGAGCCCTGTTTTAAATTAATGAACGCTGAAATTTTACTTTTTGTTCTTTTACATTTGGGTGTATATATATATATATATATATAGTTAAACCTAGAGAGCCAGACAAACCTACCAAGGTTTCACCTAAGCAGATCGTCAGGGAAGGCTGGCTAAAAAGGTAAAGAAAGAACAGAAATTTATGTTTAAATTTTCTGTTCTTCCTTTACCTTTTCAGTTGCCTTCCCTGACGATCCGCTTAGGTGAAACCTTGGTAGGTTTGTCTGGCTCCCTAGGTTTAACTAGGTCTGCTCTACTCATTGTATTGAGCATTTTATTTAGTTATTTTGCCTACTCATATCAGGGTTTTTTCTTTGGGCTTGCATGCTAGATGATTATTTTCGGTTAACGTACATGTTCTTGGTTCTTTCTTTCTTTATACCTTTTTTTCCCCTTTAGTATTGGTTTGATTATTCACAAATCAAGACACCAAAGGTTTTCCAAACAAGTATAGTTTCTTATACTTATAAGATTTCTATTAATATATATACATGTGTATATATATATATATATATATATATATATATATATAAAAAAGATTGTTTACACCTTGCCTACATTTTTGAGTTTATACCAAGTTTTTTCAGGGCTTTGATCACACCAACTCAAACAAAAACTGAACCCACCATAGAATGACTCTGTTTAGTCTTTGAAATAATTTAGGGCTGTGTTTATATGTTTACACATTTATAAACCCCACATTTTATTACAGTAATGAAACATGTATATTATTGAACTATGTGTCTGTGAGGACTTACAGGTTAATAAATGTCAAGAAAGAGAATGTAGTAAAAGAAAGTATGAAGAAAGGACTAAACCTTAATTGTAAGAAAAAAGAAAACATGGCAGTCAGCAAAAGGAACAGCAAACTACAACACTGTTAAAGTGGCCTTCTTGAAGTAAAATAGCATAGCTTTATCAAAAGCATTTTGCTCATCTAGTCACAAAAGTCCAAATAGTTTCCAGCATGATAATGGGTAATTGAATGACAAAGCATAAAAATCTGTGTTTGTCTCTAGAAGGGATTCTTCAGAATAATAAGTTGTTTTTTTTTATCGATGGAATTGGAAGAAATAAAACAAATGTCATTATCAGAGCTATGTTGAAGGTAAATTCAGTCAGTTATGTTCCATCTGTGATACACACTTGGGCGATCATGTATCTTTCAATACATGACTGATGAGGCAGATTTTTTTTTTGCCATAGATTGCTATTTCTTTCTGTAGTAGACTGGTTGACAACCAAGGTTAAAGAACCCAGTCTATTCTGCTATTTGACCCATAACTGGGGGAAAAGAGATGGATGCATACCTTTCCCAATGATATTTTTGTATAAGTGAATCTAATAAATTTGACTGGACATTACAAATCATTATAATGTTGTGTGGAGATGTGAAACATGAAACCTCATTTAAAGGGAATGAAATATATGACAACAGAAATATATGAAAAGTTCAAACAAAACACAAAAGTCTTCATATAAAACACTTGCATATATATAGTTTATATTCAAAATTCTTAATACAAAGTTAGCAGGGATAGACTTGCAAAAGACTGGGTATCAAAAAACAATATGAATTTTTGTAGTTCTCTGTTTAGTTTGTCACAAACCTGAATTCCATACGTCCTGTTTCTAAAAATTCACAGAGCAAAAAGAGAAAGATTCACTTTCCTATCTAATGATCTCTTGTGCAAATCTTGTCAGGTTGTATGACTGTTTTTAATTCTCGTGAATATTTATAATTATTTTCATTGTTATTTTTATTTTGTCAAGGGGAGATAACTTTTTGTCTCTTATGACAATAACTTTGTAAATATCTCTTATCACACCCTACTCCAAATTTGTCTGTCTTGTGCAAATTCATGAAAATGCAGCAGTCTTCTAAATTCTTCAAAGTGTTTACGGGGAAGAAAGGAGTTTAACTCTTCATAGTTCTTTAGATGATGTTTTTCACTGTGTATCCAGTGATTGTTGGAGTTCTTTTTTGCAAAACTGTATTGCATTGGTCTTTTCAAAGTAAAAACAACATATATTTATCAGAAGCCTTTTGCTCATTTAGTCACAATACACATCCTATCAGTTCCAACATGATCAGAAGAGGAAAAGTTAGATAGGGTACGTTTTATTTCTTTTGCACAAGTTGGAATTGTAGATGACGTGGCGGTATCCTTTGTCGATTAGAGATTTTAGCTGTTTTTGATGGAATTAATTTCTTCACCTTTCTCTGTCAGACCCCCACATAGCACAGTTGTATGTCAAAACAGATTTCACTGAACGTCAGTTACAACTTTACATCGGGAAATGCTGAAGATTAATTTTTAATCATTTCACCCCAGGCAAGGTGATAATGCCACTAAGATGTAAGCAGTTGCTGGAAGTGCAAGAGAAGAAGAAGAATTTAGTGAGGAGGAAGGATAATGGGGGAGGGCAAATTAGGATTGCTCAATAGAACTGAATGTTGATAATGTAACTTTTGAGATAAAACTTTTAACTCGGCATCTGTCGTTCTAGCATACTTATAAAACACTTAGTTATCTGTAAATAATAGTTCTAATTCCAGACCATCCACTTATATGGAAATGATGTTTTTTCTTCATCTTTTGAAATGTTTTTTTCATATTACATAGTAAATAAAACACTTCAAATCTAATTTGTTCTTCAACGAGGCATCTAAGAAAACGATTAACTACACAGTTGTCTAGTTGGTTGGAAAAATTATTAGATAAAAAGTTAAAAATGAAAAAAAGAATATGTAATTTCTTTTCTGAATTAAATATCTTATTACTTCTATTTGAATATGTTTTTTGAAAAGGCTTCTGAAATATTTCAAACACATTTATATCAAAATGGTTTATTTTTCTTGAATATTACAATAGAATGAAATTCAGTCAGTCAGTTACATGCTATGTGGGATTCACACGTAGGCGATCATGACTGACAAGGCTGATTTTTTTTTTCCTGCAGTGGTCTGTCCTGCTATTTACCCATAGCTGGGGGGAATAAGAAGAGGATTCATACCTTTCCTAAGGGTATTAGCACGTAAGTGAATGTAATAGATTCGACTGGAATTCAAACTTGTCTCTCTGATTCCTCAATCTGAGTCACTATTCATTACTCCAATATGAGGCTATAAGAAGAAAGGGAGACAAAAGGACTAACTGCAAGAAGACAGAAAATATGGTCATTAGTGAGGCATCTAAGAAAACAATTAATGGACAGTTGTCTAATTGGTTGAAGAAATTTTTAGATAAAATGTTAAAAATGAAAAATATATAATTTCTTTTCTGAAATAAATATTTTATTACTTCTATTTGAATATGTTTTTTGAAAAGGCTTCTGAAATCTTTCAAACACATTTATATCAAAATGGTTTATTTTTCTTGACTATTACAATAGAATGAAATTCAGTCAATCAGTTACATGCCATGCATGATATACACTTAGGCGATCATGTATCTTTCGATACATGACTGACAAGGCTGATTTTTTTTTCCTGCAGTAGGTTGCCATTTCTTTCTATGGTAGACCAGTTGCCATCTAAGGCTACAGAACCTGGTCTGTCCTGCTATTTACCCATAGCTGGGTCAGAGAAGAAGAGAATTCATACCTTTCCCAAGGGTATTAGCACATATATGAAAGTAATGGATTCGACTGGAATTCAAACTTGTCTCTCTGATTCCTCAATCTGAGTCACTATCCATTACTCCATTATAAGGCTATAAGAAGAAAGGGAGACAAAAAGACTAACTGCAAGAAGACAGAAAGTATGGTCATCAGTGAGACATCTAAGAAAACAATTAATGGACAGTTGTCTAATTGGTTGAAGAAATTTTTAGATAAAATGTTAAAAATGAAAAAAATAATATCTAATTTCTTTTCTGAAATAAATATTTTATTACCTCTATTTGAATATATTTTTTGAAAAGGCTTCTGAAATATTTCAAACATATTTATATGAAAATGGTTTATTTTCTTGAATCTTACAGTAGAATGAGATTACTTTCTTTTAACATTATAGACTATTAGAAGAAAGGGAGACAAAAGGACTAACTGCAAGAAGGCAGAAAGTATGGTCATCAGCAAGAGAGATAGCCCAGGATGAGAGTTTCAAATTGGAAAGATCAACATCAAGCAGAAACTGAAATATTTGAAAAGTGTTTTGCTCCATAAAGTTGAGCTGTGTTTTTGCATATTGTGCTGATGTTGCATCTTTGAACTTTTGTTTTGAAATAATATTTCAAAGTGATGAGGTGGCTATATTACCATTTCAAAGAGTCTTGAATGTTTCCTTTCTTTTGCTTGGTATCAGTAATTGCTCCTAGTAAATGCTCTCTTCTAGTCAATGCTCTCTGTTTCCTCTACTAGGTGATGGCTCCCAATAATGCATTAATTTTTATTTGTTTTATTAACTTATTTCTGGTGGATGATGCACATCCAGCATATTGCTTATTGGGAGCAAAAGTGAGGTCAGCATGCTGAGTTCAATCAAAATTCATTATGTTCCTTTTCATGCGCATAACCCTTGGGAAAGGCATGAATCCATTTCTTCTGCCTCCAGCTATGTGTGGAACAGCTCATACTCTCTAGTCTTGGTTGATAACCAGTCTAGGAGAATGATTCATCTGAATCCCACTCTATACCTTTTCAACTTCAAAATGATAATAATCAACTTCAAAATGGACTTATTTTCAGGTAAAAAAATTAATCAACTTCAAAATGGATTAATCAACTTCAAAATGGAAAATAACTTCAAAATGAGAAATAATCAACTTCAAATCGAGAATTAATATAATACTAATAAATTTAATATTGATTTTTTTATTTTTACTTAAAAGAGATATAAAAAAAATATAAACGTTCCTAAGAAATTTATTTAAAAGATTACATCATCTAAGTTAATTACAGAGGGAAGTAATCTCTGTATTCCAGATACGAAGTTAGTGCAAGTCTCAGGGGAAATATTATTAATTGTCTCGGAGATCATTGCTTCTAACTTGCTGAGGCGGAATTCTTTAGTAGTTAAAGATCCTTGGCCATCACCTCTTAAAATCCCAACAATTGAGTCTGCCATACTTCTTTTTATGTCAGCTTTAATGCCTGACCAAACCTTTTCAATGGGATTTAACATTAGACTATAGAGGGCAAGTCTGAAAATTTGGTGTTGCCTATATTCATTCTCCTCCACAACTTCTTCAATTGAAGTATGGCAAGGAGCATTATCAATAACTAAGACAACTCCCCTTTCATAAATTTCATTTGCCTTTCTAAGGCATTCCCTGGACCATTCTTTTACTGTAGGCTCACTCGATGCTTTCTTGGTCTCTAAGTTGTTTGTATTTTTGGTTTTTTCTTCATCTATATAATGAAGACAAACAGTGAATTTCCTTACCCATGGGGTAAATTAATTGAAAAAATAATTTTCAATTCACCAAAAGAAATATCTCAATTTGAAGATGTTTATTCTTATTTTGAACTTGATTGTTTTTAGGTTTTTGACATTTTCTCAACTTGAAGTTGACTGATCCATTTTGAAGTTGACTGATCCATTTTGAAGTTGACTGATCCATTTTGAAGTTGACTGTTCCATTTTGAAGTTGATTGTTCCATTTTGAAGTTGATTAATCCATTTTGAAGTTCATTCATTTTGAAGTTGATTATTATCATCTTGAAGTTGAAAAGGTATAGTTGTGCATGAGGCTGGTAACTTCATCCTGTAAAAAGTTTACATGCTATGGAAACCAAATCTGTATCACCTAGCATGATGAAGCTGCAGTTCTATCCTCTAAAGGGAGTGATAAGAAATAATATTTTTTAATTTCCATTAAATTCATAGCAATACATAAATGTGTCCTTAAAACTATCAGAACCTCTCTCAAGGTCTCCTTGCTATTCCTCTCTGTATCAAGAAGCTTATAGCAACATCATATTGAAATATTAGTTTCCATATGATCATCAAAGTTAAGTGATGTCAAGCCTAGTCAGTACCTAAATGGGTGACCACATGGAAATACAAGGTGCTGTAAGCTCAGATATATGGCTGATATAATGAATAATAGCTCAGAATCGTAAATCTGATAGTTGATTACCAATCTCAGTTGGGTTTGTTAAAATCACTTACAGGCAAATACCCTTGGGGAAGGTATGACTCTACCACTTGTCCCCCACCAGCTATGGGTTAATTAATAAAACCATTATTATGTCCAAAAGGAAACAAAATATATAAATAAAATTACATACAAAAAATTTAGATTTTGGCATAAAGGCTGATATGCCACTAAACTAAAAAAAATAAACTGGATCAAGAGACTAACTCCTTTCCATAAACTTTTAAAGAATTTGATTTCTTTTCTATCGTCTGATCTGATTTTATTCATATTAAACGATGAGAAAGATCACTGCCACATCATATACATTCCATGACAAAAATAACTCACTAATTGTACTTTCATATTAAGTTAAGTAATTGTCAAGAATTGGAACTTGCCTCTGTAATTAACAATTCTGAGTCATTATCCATTACACCACCTGCACATCCAAGCTTACAGCACCTAGTAATCCTAACGGGTCACCCATCTAGATACAGACCACGCTTGATGTTGCTTAACTTTAGCGATCATATGAGAACTGGTTTGGAAGTCTTCAAAAATTACCAAAATTTTGTTTGAAAGGTCTGATGTCTAAGTTTAGGGTTAGAGAATGAGTGCTTATGGGTATAAAAACATTTTTTCCACTCCTCCACAGAAATTCCAATGTAAACATTTTTTATTTTCCATATTTTCTTTGGAGGAGATGGCCACTTGATATATAACCCTGGTAGCTTTGCATTTGCCCTCTATTAAGCAATTATCTTTTGATTTACAATTACAGGAAGATTCAATGCCAGGTTTGTTGTCAGTTCCATAGAAATGGGTTACCAGAAAGTTAAGGTTTAGCTTCCAATAACAATTCCTGACAATAAATCCCTACTACATTCCACCTTCTCATGAACTTCATTCCACACCAGGGTTGAAAAGACAGACGACCACTTTTGTCGTCTGCCAAAATAGACTATTCTGCATATGAAGTAAAGGGATTTGTTTGATTCCATTACACCATCTGCACATCCAAGCTTACAGCATCTAATATTCCAAAATGGTCACCCATCAAGGTACTGACTAGGCTTAATGTTGCTTAACTTAGGGGATTGTATAGGAGTGTATGTTTCAACATGATGTGGTTCTAAGCCTCACATGTTCAGTTCATGCTATTTTCAGCGTCTGTGGAACCACGTTTTTTTTCTTGATGGCTTATGGCCACATCACATTGAAACACTTGTCTTTGTACAATCCCCATTATTGACAATAAAACTAACATAGAAAATTAATCAATTAATCAACCAATCAATCAACATGTGAGCAACGACAAAGCTTTAGGGAAAATGTAAACAAAAAAAGCACACTTAGCATCAAGAAAGATTTGTTTTGGCTTGTTTGTTTAACGGCATATCGACTCCATGCTGAAATTTAATTTTCTTGTGAGATTTGTTTTTTTGTTTTTTTCCAATAATGTATTACTGGTACTTTTTTTTATTTTCTTATTTACTATGAAAATGTATTAGTATCAATTTTTTCTGAAAAAAAAACCAAACTATTTCACTATTTGTCTTTAGTTGGGACCTAACAGATGCTACCACCCTGGGTCAAGGTGGACCTAGGAACAAAAGCATTCCAGAGGTGATTCCATGCTCCTCAAAATCTCCTGATCAGATGCCTTACTACTGGATTTAGTTCATCGTCATACCCAGAATGATCATCGGAAAGAAGGAGTTCTAGGGGACATAATAAGGAAAGATGGCTTAAAACATTTGACTGTAACATGGGAGTCTATACGACAAATGGTAGTTTTGGGGAAAATCTGAGTGGAACATTCTTCCAATAACAGGTTAGAAAGTACAAGACTCAGTTCTAAGAAATGCCAGTCTGATTAGAAGGAAAAAGATATTTACTAAGAAGAAAATGCATTGAAAATGCACTGATCTCACAATTCTCTATGTCAGCCTCAGACCGGATTCATACAGTGATCATTGCACACACAATAATAGCACAATGCGGTATACAAACTAACAGTTAAAAAAATAAGTATACTCAAAGTAGGCTAATTTCAAATCCAGCAGATGTTAACAGCTTCAATGGAGAAAAAAAGAACATTTTGTCACAGCATCTGCTAGCATTACTTATTACTGCTTACTCAAAAATTCCAATGTGCTTTCTACTTACAACATAGGCTTTGTCTCTCATTTGAACCTAAGGTGCCAGCCATAAAGAGCTGATACACATTGTCTATAAAACCTTTTCCACTTTACCTTATTGCTGCCAGAGCTGCCTATTCCTCACTTGCCTGTCTTAAGTTCAACAGAATATACATGGTCAGTCAGTCGACTGGCTGATCGGTTGAACTCTCTGCCTTCGGGTGGGGAGGAACCCAAAAGAGGCTATGCCGAAGGGTGGATTCTCTTTTGGTGAGGTAAACCGACCCTGAACCCGTTTATATGGATTCAATAGGCATATTTTTGGCCGAGCCCATGGGCTTGGAGATCCCACGTTAAATCGGCCTTGTGCCACATGATGCCCTCGTGTGTGTGGGGGGGGGGGTGACTAAATATCGAATATACATGGCCTTCAGAGTCTGTCTATATTTCTGAGATGAGGTATTATGTACATTATTTACATTATTCGAACTATTGTCCTCATTATTGTCGCCATATGGGAACCAGTAATAAGGAGTGCCAGAGAAAAGCAATGATAACAACGAAATTGCAATATGAGCACTGGTAAAAATGGTTACTGAAGACATTAGGTTTATAATACCCAGATGTCCTCAAGGACACATGGCACAGTGGATAACGGCGTTGGTTAGATCCACTGACAATACCTGGTTAAGGTAGTGGAGAACTTTCAGAGGGAAATTAGCAGGAGATAACTGATAAGTGACATCCATCAAACATGGCTCGTGGAACTAGAACAGTCTACCCCAGTGAGCAAAATAAAGGGTTCAGTTCGAAATTCTAACTACCTGAAGAAGGCCGGAGCATACAACGGACGAAACGTGATAATTATGGCGACAAAGATGAGGACAACAGTCCGAATAATGTAAATAATATACATGGCCTTGTTGGTGATGAACTGTCTTCCTCCCTGCAACCCCTTTCCCACAGAGAAAACACTGCAAACATCTCACTACCCTATTGCTATTTCTATGGAAGGCGTTCTGATGAGCTACATTCTTTGGTTCTCCCAGCCCTGACTTTTGCAGCAGGGACCTGCCATGCCACCTACATTCCCTTTGTATTCCAGAAGAAGGAAATAAAAAGAAAGTTCCCCTCAGACAACTTGATCCTAGGAACTGCTGTTTCATGGAACAAACCTCTGGTCAGGATGTTTTTGCTAACACTACAATCTTGACACCATCAAGTCTAGGGTTTACCATTATCTTTCTTACATGACCTCATGGACTGCACTTCTTGCTTTTATTACTCTCATACAACACCATACGATAAGCCTCTGTCTTGAGTGGCTCTTAGGTCTTGTATTAGTTGAACATTAGTGCAAAAAAATCTTCACATTTTTTTTTTTGGATACCATTCTCCATCCTACAAACACCATACAACATCATACAATAACGCTCTATCTTGAGTGGCTCTTGGGTCATGTATTGGCTGAACACTATTGAGAAACAAAAATCTCTGCTTTGGCATGGATATAATTCTCCATCCTACAAACACAATACAACATCATACAATAACACTATCTTGAGTGGCTCTTGGGCCATGTATTGGCTGAACACTAATAAGAAGCAAAATCCTCCACTTTAGTATGGATATAATTCTCCATACAACATCATACAATATCCCTCTATCTTGAGTGGATCTTGGGCCACATAGTGTGTGAACATTAGTAAGAAATAAAAAAATCTTCACTTTTGTTGGGATATAATTCTATAAGCACATCTTTGCTGTCATGTAAAAATTAGATTTTGTCAAAAAAAAATCGTAATTGAAACATTTGGCTAATTCAGTAAGAACAAGGTACCATAATTTCAAGACAGATATTCAGCTCTGCAATCATCATATTTAATTTATCATTGGATTTGGAATAATAATTGAGGGTCATGACAAGTGTGCATATGTCAAACATGGAATATTAAATTTTGCTCAATGATAATTTTGTTAAGGCCAATGATATGGATTATTCTGATAAAAAGAATAACGGCAGAATTAATTCCAATCAGCATCTTTGGAACAGTTTTGTAGAAATGGTGGCATGAATTCCATTGAAGAATATTGGTAATGTGATTATTGAAAATGACTATAACTGATTTTAAATTTTTATATCTTCATACCAGTCTCAGATAAATTCTATGCTGAATTTTATTAAAGATAATAGGTTTTATTAGTAATGTTTGCTTCGTTTCTAACTCTGATAATTCATTGTATTCATTTACAATACTTTTTGGAATAAAATATCGCTTTGAAGTCAATAGCACTTGCATTAATTCCTGACCACCGACAATTCCTCTTCAATCTTTTGTCCTGAATTTTTATATACAAACTGTCCTGGTTAAACAGTAGTAAAAGACTCAATTCCAGACCACTGACTATCCCTTTTTCTTCATTTTTACTGCATTTTTATAGTTAAACTATACATGCCCAGACAGTAGCAATTAACTCAATACCTGACCACAGACTATCCCTCTTCATTGATTTGTTCTGCATTCTTATAGTCACACTATCCATGTCTAGACAGTAACAATTGACTCAATTCCTGACCTCTGATAATACCTCTTCAATCATCTCTACAGCAGTTTTATAACCAAACTATTCATTCAGTCACTGCTGCCTTGTAAGTCTTGCTTCTTTAACTAAAGATGCTTGAAAAATGGGGATTGCTCCCTGTAAGATGAATAGAGGCATAACTTCACTAGTTATCACTTCAAACACCTTCATAATGACCATTAGACTCATCCAACTCTTTCCAAATCCTCTGCACTGTCCTCAGATTGACACCGAAACACTCTGAAATGTTTGTATTGGAGCTTCCAGTGTGAATGCCAAAAATTACAGCATTCCGTTTCCAAATTTCTGGTAGAGTAAATTGTGTCATGGTGCTGCTCTTTTTTTCACAGATGGTGCTCAACTGACCCTGTGCAATCAGCAAAATCCAGAATAGACAATGCACATACATTAAATAAATAATAAATAAATTAAAAATATAAAATGGTAATAATTTACCCATCACACCCTGTATATTATGTATTTTTTCATATCACTATCGGAACTGTTCAACTGTATAATTTGTTTCTGATAATATAAAGTGGAGATTCTAGCATCTCTTGAGACATCGTTTTTAAATTATATAGAACATAGATATATATTTCTTTATGTGCATAATAAAAACAAGGTGGTAAGTGGAGGATAAATGGATAGTGGTTCAGATTAAGGAATCAGAGAACCGAGATCAAATCCCAGTAGAGTTCATTGCATTCACTTATGTGCTAATACCCTTGGGAAATGTATGAATCTCTTTCACTTAGGTATGAATAAATAGCAGAACAGTCAGGGCCCTATCGACTTGGTTGGCAACCAGTCTAGGAGAAGGAAAATTCAGTCATTGCTGCCTTGTAAGTCTTGCTTCTTTAAATAAAGATGCTTGAAAAATGGTTTGCTCCCTGTACCATTGCAGTAAGTAACTGACTCCCCCTGCTATCCTCTGTTTTTAAAGAGCCAGATCAGAGGAAAGAAGAGATGTGATAACCTCACCATTGCTGATGCAAAAGAAACCAGCATGTCATTGCACTATTCTACTTTAAATGTCACAATGATTTACTATTGTGAGCTGGAGGTGAGTAGTGACCACAGTGACATAAAATGTGTTAACTGAATAAATGATGATGATGAAAATGAAGCTGTTACTTAATGTGGAATTGGAACAGGGATAATTTGTTTATTTACAATAATTTTTTTGGAAAAGAAAAATGGCTTAAAGACTTGCTCATTATTTTGAGTACATAAAAAAATAAGCTCAACAGAGAAAAATATTCTTAAGAAAGGAGGGAATTACATTAGTTGCTAAAATAAAAATAAAAGTTCTTGAGTGACAGTAAAGTTCTTGAGGTCTTACTATTTTTCCAACCTGTTCAAGGTTGACAGTTCACTGTAGTAGTGGAAGTATCTGTAGTTAGCTGAAGGAAGTGATGTATGAATGTCATTGTGGTAAACTTGTTGAAGTTGGTACAGTCATGTACAATTATATTTTCAGTGAATGGGGTACTTAAACAGAATCCAAACCTCAACCTGTATATGAGCCATCACTAAAGATGCTTAAAAAAAATGTTTGTTTCCCTGTGCCACTCCAGTGAGTACCTGGCTCCTCATGTTATCTTCTACCTTTACAAGAGCCAGATCAAGACAAAAATGGAGTAATGCTGCCATATATGACCTGGAGATTCCCAGTTTTTACTTACCAGTCTCAATAGAGTCCAAAGACATCTCTGCATCCTTATGGCTGATGAATTATTTTTCACACAACTTCTTTCTCACAGATGAAACTACATTTCTTAGTTCAACCAGTTCTAAACTACACAACTAAGACCCACGATGATATACACAATGGAGCAAACTACCCCCATTCCCTTCATATTCCTTTGATTCCTCTCCTTTCCACTTAAGCAGCTTCTTCCCATGAACTGCAGCTTTGTGGAACTGACTCCCAAGAGGATGCTTCCCTAATCTCTACAGTCTTAAGTTAACCATTATCTTTCTCACATATCTGCATAAACTGCGACTCTTACTCTGTAACCCTCTAACTCGTGTGGCTCTCGGGCCTTGTACCGGATGAACTTCATTGTAAAAAAATTGCTTTATATTATCAAGAAAGGTGTGGTCTGCTTGAGAGGAGTCTCAGTTGAACAAGCTGAAAATTAACTGTTTTAAGTTTTCATATATTGCTCGGGGCTTTTTTGATGACAGGATGATATCACAGAGAATAGCATCATCTTTGCCTCACTGATGAAACATGAATTGATCTGCTGACTCCATTGGTCTTGACTATCCATGTCATGAATGAATAATAATGTCTACTTTATATCTGTGCTGGTAGGCTCACAAAGACTTTCAAAATTGTTTCAGGTTTCAAATTCTATTTCTCCAATTGGTTGAAAATAATCCAAGAGAAATCTTACCCACAATCCTTTTTTCTAGAACATTCCTTTTTTTTTCTCTGTCTATATTTCTAGGATAAGGTATTTATTTACATTATTCGGACTATTGTCCTCATCTTTATTGCCATATTCACAATGTTTTGTACACTCCGACCTTCTTCAGGTGATTAAAATTTCGAACTGTCCTTTAAAAGAAGATAACTGAGACATCTGGAAGAGGCATGACACATGGAACTAGAACAAAATAGATGGTTCAGTTCAAAACGGTTGAATCATCATGAATATGGCAATAAAGATTAGGACAACAGACTGAACAATGTAAATAATATAAATAATTCCTTTTTTATTATCCTAAACCATACATAACATCACTATATTCAAGCTCTGAAAATTCCTATCCAAATACCACATTAGTTGAAAATGTTTTCTAGATAGTGGAAAGGGGTAGAAAGTTGTTTATTTTTTTTACATAAATGTATATTTGGTCTCTGAATTTTAGCAAGTAGATGAAAAGAAAATAATATCTGACATTACTGTCCAAAAGTAGTTTAACCATCTTAAGAATGCCATCTGTTTTATTGAAAACCCAGAAGTGGGTGAGCATCAGTTGTCAATTATAATGCTTTAAAACACAGGTTAGGAGAAAACCCAATTACTTGGAGAAGAAACTTTTCAAAAAGAGCTTAGATCATTGAAAGATACCATAATATAAAGGACTTCTCAGTGTAGAAAAAAAAATGCTTTTGATCCTTCCTCATATGAAATAATTACACTAAATGAAAATATATACATGTTTATCGGTACGTCTAGCTCCAAACTGGAGAATAGGTGAAGGTGAACAACTGGTGCCTCATAACCAGCAGCTTTGGGTAGATTATTATTATTATCTTCATCAGCCCAGGAAGGCAGTCTATCTAGGGGAAGGGAAAACCTTGATTTTAAACCTCCATGCCCTTGTGATGAAATCCGAACATGAAAAAGGCTAAGGAAGTAAATCTAGACAGAAAACACGGAATGGAGCCCTGAAGGCGTTTGGCTGTTAACAATGACAATTTTCCAGCAACTTGGTACAAATTTAATGCCCGATATTCCTTTGGATATTGTCAGTATGGCCAAGATGGGGGAATGTAGTCTTGGCAGTGCATGGCCTCAATATAATATCACTTTGACCTGTTTTCTGGAGAAGCCACTCCAGTCTCACGATCAAAGGATAAAATTTTGACCAAATTTATCTTGTGAGTTAAATGGATGCCTGCTTACACTGAATGAAACTTTTCCTGTATTTCTTTAATAAATCTGCTTTTTAATTCTATAAGCAGCTGGTTCAGGAGTAATCATCTTTATAATAATTGTCTTATTAACAATTAATATGTAATAATAATAGTGTTAATATTACAATGTACCATGACATGAGAAATGCTATGAACATCATTATGAACCAATTATGGTGACTATTCTTTAGGAATTTACCATTCATACTGCCAGGTATATAAATACTAACAGATCTAAAGAAAATATTTTTTAAAACTACAAAATGGCTTCTTATAGATGTGGCAGTGTTATCAGATATATACGAGCAACATGGCCCGGCATGGCCCGTGCTTGATTCAAAAATTGTACGACTCATACAGCAATCACTATCACTTGACTTAAAATATTTTTGTCCTTCCTTGCCTTTAAAAGAGTGCCCTTTGCCATGCTGATGTTGCTACATGCCTTACTTCTTGCCTATCTCACACTGCAAATTTTTCCTAAGCTCTATACTAAACATTAAATCTGTTACGAAAAAAGAACTAAACAAAATGAACACAAAATGATCAGCTTTAAAAAAGGACACGTAACTGGAAAAACCGGGTGAAAAAAGAATGTTAACAACAAATACTTTTTCACACCCAACTCAGTTCTGCAGAATCAGAATCAACGTTGAGTTTAAGCAAGCAAATGAGCCAATTGAAGTAAAGTGCCATGCAGATTTAAATTTTTCCCACTTGTCACAAATGCAGCTATTGATTTTTTTTCCATGCTAGTTAACATTCGTGTCAGTCAGCTGTTGGCTCTCACACTGGCCAATAGAATCTTCCTGCCTGTTCGTGGCAGCCAGCTATAGGATCTCAAAATGGCCAGTAGAAAATGGCCGCAAACTACATGAAAAGTGCCGTAGAAGCATGAAAAAATCGATTATTTCCACTATCAATGGGAGTTGGGAAATGCAAAGTCAGTCTTGGCCTTCCTGCTAACTTGGAGCATACACATGTAAATTTTGGTGCAAATCCATCAAAAATTGCGGCCGTGTATTCGTTACACACTCACACACACACACACATCCTGCCTTTTATATATATATATATATATATATATATATATATATATTTTTTAGTCATTTCACCTCAAGCAAAGTGAGAATGCCACTAATACACAGAGGGTTACATGGAGTGAAAAGAATCCGTATAGGGAGGATTGAGGAAAGGACAAAAGATGAATGGGGAAACAAGAAGATAAGAGATGGTGACTGATGTTGCATTTAAATTTTTGAAAATTGTAGGGAAGCAAAAATAGAGAAAGGAGTTCCACAGGTGGTAAGTGTGAGAAAAGAAACTGTTAGAGTAGAAGTATTGGTTGCTTTCACTCGAATTCATGTAGTTGGAGCAGCAGGGAAAAAAAGCTCATCAGAGCTGTGCCATGAAAATATTCATAGAAAAGACAGGGAGAAGCCAAGTTTACCTCATTGAGAAAGTGACTGAAGTTGATATGCTAAGTCACAATCAAAAAGAAAATATCAAATAAATTTAGAGGCATAAGACGACATCATGTCTTCTATAATTGATTTGTTTTTTATGGCTTATCAACTTTTTCAGGTTATTTAAAGCAAGAAAATATTTTTATATTGTAAGAAATTTTTGAAGATAATAATGATTTATTGATACAAGTTCTACTAATTAGCCTATAGATGGGGGAGAAGAAGTGGATTCATGCCTTTTCTCAATAGTATAGTAAGTGAATATAACAAACTAGATTGGAAATGAAACTCAGCTCTCCGATCTCCAGTTCTTGCTATCCATTACACCACCTGCACATCCAAGCTTACAGAACCTGGTTTTCCAAGAGGTCACCAACCTAGGTACTGACCAGGCTTGGTGTTGCTTAACTTCAATCAATTTAAACTAGGCTCTCCAGTTAACAATTCTGAGTCATTATCCATTACACCACCAGCACATCCAAGCTTACAGCACTTGCTATTCTCAAGCAGTCACCCATGGATATGATTTATTCAATCTTTACAGTGAGATGATACTGAAAGAATTAGAATTCTTACCAGGATTCATTATTGGTAGCCACAATCTTAACAATGCTAGATATGCAAATGACACAGAGTTTGATAGCAGATATAGAAAGAAAAATATAGAAACATGCAAATTACAAATCGGGATTCCAAAATCAAGCAGTTACAAAAATGCAAATATCTAGAAATTGTTTTAACAGCAGATGAGAAATGTGACACCAAAATCATAAGTCACATTGGGATGGTGAAAGATACCTTCCAAAAGCCAAGCAAAGAATTAAGAAACAAGAAAATTTAGTTAGAAACAAAGAAAACATTAATTAACTCTCTAGTAATATTGGTTATCCTATATGGTAGTCAATATTGTACAATCTCCTCACAGACAAAGAAGATAAATATGGGAATACCATGGACTGGACATGTGATCAATGACAAAGTTTTAGAGAAAATGGAAACAAAAAGGACACTTATACTTAGAATCAGAAAGAAACAATTGAAATTTCTCAGGTACATAAGGAGAAAAGAAGGCTTGGAAATTTTGACACTCATAGGGCATATTAAAGGCAGTAGGGATAGGGGAAAGCAGCAAATAACCTACCAAACAAGCTTGTGTAAATAGTTGGCAGAACAGGGATTAGGAGAGATAGTGAAAAGACAAAATTTTTTCAGGAAATTGTGGAGAGCCATGATCCCCACATCCTGAATGAATGTGGCACATAGAAAAAGAGTGTTATGGTAATTTATCCACATACACATGGACTCTCCCACCTATGAATAGGAGCAGGTACTGCCTTTTGGAGAGGGAAGTTTCTAGCAGTCAGCTCAGACAGTTTAACCGAACATTCTTACTATAATACTTTTGTTTGTATATGTTTGTATTACTGTTTTTGTTAATATATTTGTTTAACTTGATTCTTCTCTTGTGTCTTTATTTCTGGCCCTAACAAGGCATAACAGATAGATAGATAGATAGATAGATAGATAGATAGATCTGACCAATCAGATAGATAGATAGTGTTATGGTAATTTACCCATGCACACATAGACTCTCCCACCTATGAATAGGAGCAGGTACTGCCTTTTGGAGAGGGAAGTTTCTAGCAGTCAGCTCAGACAGTTAGGCCAAACATTCTTGCTGTAACACTCTTGTTTGTATATGTTTGTATTACTGTTTCTATTAATATATTTGTTTAACTCAATTCCTCTCTTTGTGTCTTTATTTCTGGCCCTAACAAGGCACAATAGATAGATAGATAGATAGATAGATCTGACCAATGAAATCGATAGTGTTATTGTAATTTACCCATGCACACATGGACTCTCCCAACTATTAATAGGAGCAGTTACTGCCTTTTGGAGAGAGAAGTTTCCAGCAGTCAGCTCTGACAGTCAGACCGAACATTCTTGCTGTAACACTCTTGTTTGTATATGTTTGTATTACTGTTTCTGTTAATATATTTGTTTAACTCAATTCTTCCCTCCGTGTCTTTATTTCTGGCCCTAATAAGGCCACAACAAAGAGGAATGGTAATTTTGGTATTAGCCATTTCCATACAGGAAACATTTGGAATTTATTAACCAAACAGCATTACTGTCAGTTAAAATTTATGAAGTTTTTCTCTTAAGATAGTTTTTTCAGGAAAATAGATTTTTCAAATCCACTTTTATTAGTCTTTGTAGAAGTGATGGGAGTTTCCTTCCCAACCTTTTGTTTAAGGTAGTGTTGTAGTTCAGCATCTTGATTATATCATTATTTTCCCTACTTATGTGTGCTATTAATTTTAATTGTTGCTACTGTTGGAAGCTTTCAAGTGATGTACTTTTTACTATTTGGTAAAATTACAAAAAAAAAATGTTTCCTCATAGATGTAACAAGATTATCAGATAAAAATTCATCTGTTAAAGAAAATGATAAGTAAATTCTTTAATGGTAATGTTGGGAATAGCTGTTTCCGAACAAGAAACATATGGCACTCATTGGCTGAACAGTCAATGTTAGCTGAAATTTATTTAATTTTAATACAATTTTTCAGGGAAATAGGTTTCTCAAGTCCACTGAGATGTTATTGTTCTTTGTTGTGTTGGTGGTTTCCTTGCTAACCTTTTGTTTAAGTTAGTGTGGAAAGTTCATTGAGTGGACAACAATATCATAAAGATATCTTGCCACATACAAATGATACTTGATGATATGAGAACCAATTCATGATTGAAAATGAAATCTTTTAATGAATTATGACTTATCAACCCTTTCCAAAGCTGAAACATATTTCACATTCTAGGAGGCTGCTTACAGTACCCAGTATTCACAAGCAATCCCCCATCTAGGTAGTGACCAGTCTCAACATTGCTTAACTTTGCTGATCAAACAAGAACCGGTGTTTTCAGGATGATTTGACTGTATGCCAGATTTTAAGAAGTAGGCCAGTTTAAGAACTTTTCAGCACCCTTTCGTAGATTATTAGCAACTTTATAAAACTCTTGTTTATTCAAAGTAATTTCATTATTGAATTTTAGCCATAATTTGGATAATGTCAATCAAATATTTGAGTTTTTAATCCTGTTAATTTAATTCATGATAATTCTGCAGAAATTTTAAAAGGGAGTGCTGAAAAGTTCTGAAGTTCAAACACTTTTCAAAATCTGACCAAATATTAGAATATTTTATGTTTTTGGTGAAGTGGGGAAGGGCTTCTTGGTTGGACTGAGAACTTTTCAGTAAACACATATAACAAATAGAACTGAAAAACTTTTCCAATGAGACAGCATCACAAAATAATATTGAAAAATATAACACTTTTAATATTGCCATCTACTCTGTCAGACAGAACATTTTTTTTATTCTCTATTGTATTTCCAATTATTTTTCTGACTTCATCACTTGGATAGACTTAATTCCGAATATATGAGAAGATTTTTTTGTTTTGGTAAAAAAAAAAAATCTAGCAATAAAATTTCTATTTTTTTCAATTTGTTTTTTTTTTTTTTTTTTTTTTATTTCTTTTTCCATCTCAATTAATTTCCCTTTTGCACTCTTCTGTCAGTGAAGGTGAGAAAGAAGACCTTTGTACATAAAGCAGAGAATTGTTTTTAATCTATTTACTTTCTTTTTAAATAATAGAAAAAAGCCATATAAGTATATCAGAACATAAATACATATACTAATTTGTCATTGACTGTATACAAAGTTTTCTTCCTTGTTTCATTGACTTTGTTTTAAATAAATAAATATTTTGCATTGAGGTGAACAGGTGTCACTCAAAAGAAGTAGACACACACACACACACACACATATATATATATATATATATATATATATTTATTATTTCAAACAGTTATTATAGTGAATACTACATACTGGAAATAGATGCCCTATTTTTATTTATTAAATCCATGTGTATTACAGAAATATTAGTGTGTATATATATATATATATATATATATATATAAAAGATAAAGAACAAATAGGAAACATTTATCACTCAAACATGTCAGACTTTTATTAAAGCTTTATCAATCTCAGTCTTTCTTTTTATTCCGTGTCTTATCATTCTGTCAGATTCTGATCTATATTTGATCCCAACTCATATATATATATATATATATATATATATATATATATATATATATATATATGTACACACCCTTGTGTAAATTAATTGAAACAACTGCTTTTGTTTCCTTTCTTTCAACATATGGTCAGTTTTAGACCCACTGGAATGACAGGGTGTAATCGATTTTTTTTTTCTTCAGATTAGGCCATTTGCAGTGGTGCGCAGTAATATGAATCTATTTTCAGGGTGTATGATGAAATTTGTTTAGTCTTGAAAAATATTGCCTGATTGCTTCAGATTTTTATCACGCCCAGACACTATTGTCTTGACTGTCGATTAGATGTCCTACAGCCATTGTCTGCAATAGACGCTATTCCAAGGACATGTATGAAAATTGTAATGCTACATGAACACTCTGGCATGCCCTACCAGTGAGAAAATCAAAGTGCTATAGACAGGCCTAGATACTCTCTTGATTTAAGTCCAATCAAGAATCTATGATTAGTTTGCAAGATAAAAATCCAAAGGATTGAGGTCAGGGGAAGATGCAGGTCATGGAACTGGTCCTCCCCTGCCTATCCATATTTCATGGTATATGTCAGCCAGTGCATTGCAAACAATGTGATTAAAATGTGCTGGAGCCCCATCATGCATGAACCACATGTGTTTTCATATTAGCAGGGATACATCCTCTAGCAGTTCTGAAAGTGCATTCAAATAAAGTCCCTGCTAACAGCTGCTGTAAGATATGCTGGGAGAACATATGGACCTACCAGACAGTCGCCTACAATCCCAGCCACACATTAATTGTAAACTGATGCTGGTGTCTAATCTGTACTGTGTCAGGGAGATTTCGATCTGTCCACAAATGTTGGTTGTGTAAATTTATTATTCCATCTCTTCCAAATGTTGCCTCATCTGTAAACATGACTGAAGAGACAAACAACAAATTGCCCGTTTGTGTGATAAACCATTGGCAAAAGTTCACCCGTGGTGAGTGACCAGAGGGTGAAAGTCCCTGCACATGGTGCAAATGATATGGATATAGGAGCTGCCCATGTAGTACTATGAGATGTACGTCAAGCTCAGGCCACTTGATGTGTGCTGATATCTGTATCATCTCTGATAGCCTGTAGAATGTGTTCTTTGTGGCTAGGCATATGAAAGGATCTTCGTCTTACTCAATCCATAATTTGTGCTGCCATGGATCCTTTTTCAGTAACGCGATGATAAACAGCAGCAAAGTTTGGATGACTCAGATGCCTTCAGCCTGGAAATGCAATCTGATACAATCATGCAGCCTCAGGACAATTACCATTTGCATGGCTGTATGTAAAAATTATATTTGCCTGCTCACGACTTTTAAATGGAACACTTCTCAGGTAACTCCCTACTACACGCATTAAACATTGAAGACAGAGTAGTCACAAATGTACATGAATGACAAATGTAACCTAGACTACATGGCAACTCAGTACCATTTATCACAAACTTCCTTTAAACAACCCAAAAATGAAGGATTTGCAGACATATGTTTATATGGACTTTTCACCTTTTTTTTTTTTTTTTTTTGTGAGGAACCAACCCCCAAAGTTTTATAAAAGCATCTTTGTACACCCTTTATATATATATATATATATATATATATATATACATGAATTATTCACACAAAACTAATGCAAAGGTTAATGCTTTAAATGGCGAGACATCCATCATCGCAAACAATTCAAATAGTATACAAAAACCTCCAGATCCATTATGAATGAATTGATCCTTGTTTATATAAATTTCTGCCGTATTAGTTGTTATTTTTACTACAAGCTTTCGTCTGTTCCTACAGACATCTTCAGGTATAGAATAGATGTTGTTCTTGGTTTTTTCTTTTAGTAATAAGAGGACAACGAAAATATATGTGTTGTTGCATTAGTTTTGTGTGAATAATTCATGTATTTGTAAATTGATTGCACGTTTATTGTAATTTAAATAACTGATCCAAGTGCGACTTTTGGATAATAAGTGCGACATTACTGTAATTATTGAACAATATAGTTCATGCCACTTTGACAGAAAAATTTACCAGTAAAAAAATTTGTTCATCACCATGTTTGGTATAAACGCAAACACTTTAAAAATTTAAAATCAAACTCAGCGTTGCTTTGGCGCGTTCCAAAACCAATAACTCATTTTCAATAGCATTTTCGGATACAACAACACATATTTTCGTTGTCCTCTTATTACTAAGAGAAAAAACCAAGAACAACATCTATTCTATACCTGAAGATGTCTGTAGGAACAGACAAAAGTTTGTAGTAAAAATAACAACTAATATGGCAGAAATTTATATAAACAAGGATCAATTCATTCATAACGGATCTGGAGGTTTTTGTATACTATTTGAATTGTTTTATGATGATGGATGTCTCGCCATTTAAAGCATTAACCTTTGCATTAGTTTTGTGTGAATAATTCATGTATTTGTAAATTGATTGCACGTTTATCGTAATATATATATATATATATATATATATATATATATATATATATATATATAATGATATTTATCCTGTAAAAAGCCCAGGACAAACTCAGTGTAGCAGTTTACAGATTAAGACGCATAATTTATACAGATATGTGGAGAAAATAATGGTTAACCATAGACTTGAACAGGTTAAGATTGTAGTGATTGAGTAAGCATTCCTTTGGGAGTCAGTTCCACAGAGCAGCAGTTCATGGGAATAATCTCTCAAGTAGAACCTAAATCTCACTAAAAGATTACAAAGGGAGTGAGGGTGGTTTTTATAATGTGTGTGGCATATCAGGCTTTAGCCTTGAAGGTTGAACTAAGGAATATAGTTCGTTTGAACGCTTTTCATGGAAGTAGTGATAGAGCAGTGACAGGCTTGCTATATTTTGTCTCTGAGGGGAGGGGTTGCTGGGTGGATAATAATTTGTCACCCACAAGGACGCAGAGACGCTTTTGGACTCTACTGAGACTGGAAAGTGAAGATTGGATAGCTCCTGCCAATATATGGAAGACGTACTCCATTTTTGGCTTGATCTGGCTCTTGTAAAAATATAAGATAGCATGAGGAGTCAGATACTTACTGGAGTGGTACTGGGGTAACTGACCATTTTTTTCAGCCCCTTTAGTGATGGAACATATGTACAAGTTCCACTTGAGGTTTGAGTTGAGTGTAAGTCTCAATAGGCAGTCAACGCATAGGGCCTGCCTGAAGGAATATCCATTCATTTTGATTGGTGATAGTTCAGGGTCCTTCTCCTAGATTGGATGCAAAACAAAGCTAAAGAATCCAGTCTGCTCTACTGTTTAACCTATAAGCTGGAGGAAAAAAGTTAGCTTCATACTTTTCCCAAGAATATTTGCACATAAGTAAATGCAACAAAGTCAACTAGAATTTGAACTTGGCTCTCTGATTTCTCACTTTAGGCCATTCTCCATTACACCAACCATATATATATATATATATATTTTAAAGCAATTCCCCCTAAGCAAGGCAGGAGTGCCACTAGCATGCAAGGGGTTACAGAGGATTGAGAACAAGAGCAAAGAGGTGTATTTGAGGAAAGGTTACAGAGAAGGATGAGGAACGAGCTCGGGTGTCAGATGTCGATTGACATTACAATTGAATACTTGAAGATTATCATTATCAGGGAAGCAAGTAAGGGGAAGGGAGTTCCACAGATTGGAAGTGTGAGAGAAGAAGCTGTTTGAGTAGAAGAGTCAGTTATATTTAACCGTTTTGATAGTGAAAGATTGGGACCAAGGTGCCAGTTTGGTAGCTCGTTTAAATTCATGCAGCCTGGGAACCAGCGTTAGTACCTTGTTGGAACAGTTGTCATGAAAATACTTGTAGAAGAGACAAAGGGAAGCCATTGTATGTCTGTGGGAAGGTGATTGCAGACTAGATGCCAGATCAGGACCTATCATATATATATATATATATATATATATATATATATATATATATATGCATGGCTAAAAAATTAGCCTTCCCATCCCCTTTTCATTTTGTTATTATTCCAACTCCTCATCCCATCTTTTTCTTATTCACACATTTCTTCCCATTTTTCTTTTTTCCCCACTCCCCTTTTTAAGCTTTCTATTACTCCCACTCCTCTTTCCATCTTTCTCTTACTCCCACTCCTTTTCTATCTTTCTCTTACTCCCACTCCCCTTTCCATCTTTCTTCTACTCCCACTCTCTTTCTCCTTCATATGTTTCTTTTGTTTCCATTTCTCTTCCCTCCCTTCTTTCTCTTGCTCCTACTCTTCCCTCCCTTCTTTCTCTTGCTCCTACTCTTCCCTCCCTTCTTTCTCTTGCTCCTACTCTTCCCTCCCTTCTTTCTCTTGCTCCTACTCTTCCCTCCCTTCTTTCTCTTGCTCCTACTCTTCCCTCCCTTCTTTCTCTTGCTCCTACTCTTCCCTCCCTTCTTTCTCTTCCACCATTTGTCTTACCTTTCTCTTGTTCCCATTCTCTTTCCTCTCTCTCTCTCCTTTCCTTTCTCTTTTCTCAGCCATCTTTCCATATTTCTCTTGCCTGCCATCTTCTGCTATCTCCTTATGGCACCCCACTTGTCTGTTTCCTCTTTTTTTCTTTCTTCCATTACTCTCTTTGTTTTTTGCCATTTTCTATTCATCATTTTTTCCTTCCTTTTCAATGATCTATAATTGACCAAATTGTAAACGTAATAACAAATCTTTGCCACAATTTTATTTTAATTTTTCCCCGATCTCAAATTAACCCCTTAACTGCAAAAGACAAGAATTTCCATCATTGCAGTGTGACAGCTGAAATGCAAATGATGAAAAATTCTCTCTCAGTTAAGGGGCTAATATTCTTTTTATCTCTCGTCCTGGAGTTTATAATTTTCAAAGGTTTAATTAACCACCTCAGCTTCAATTTCTTCTTTTCTATGTGACATGCCCTGCAGGATGTAGAGAATCATGGCTCTCCACAATTTTTTTGTTTTTGTAGCTCTTAGTAAATTTTATCTTTTGCTGTCTCCTCTAAACCCTGCTCTTTACACAAAGAGCCTTCAATCTGTCCTGTGAGTGTCAATTTTTTCAAGCTCTCTTTCCTCATCATGTGACATAGAAATTTCAATTCTCTCTTTCTGTATAAGTGTCCTTTTTGTTTCCATTTTCTCTAAAACTTCATCATTCCTCACATGTTCAGTCCATGGTATTCTCAGCATCCTTCTGTAGAACCACATTTCTGTTGCCTCGAGTCTCTTCTTCATCTGTGAAGAGATTGTCCAGCATTCACTGCCATATAGCAAGACTAACATTACATAACAGTTAAGTAATTTTTTTCTTTGTTTCTAATGAAATTTTCCTGTTTCTTAATAGTTTGCTTAGCTTTTGGAAGGCATCTTTTGCTATCCTACTATGCCTTCAGATTACGGTTTCACATTTTCTATTCACTGTTAAGATATTTAAATTTTTTCACTTACTTTATTTTAGCATCTTTATTTTGCTGACAACTATATATAGTCTTCTTACAATTGATGATTAGTCCTTTCTTCACACTGTCCTTTATTATCTTCAGTAGGTGTTCCTGTAGTTTACTTCCTCCGTATCTGCATTCCTTTTTCTGAAAACCATTCTCTTTTATTACAATTGATGATTAGTCCTTTCTTCTCACTTACCTTCTGTTGGAGTGTCTATGGTTTCCTTCTGGTGTCTGCTGTCAACATTGTCATTTGCTTATCTTATGTTTTTAAGATAATTCCTTTAATATCTTTCATAAATATGAAAGTATTGTAGATTTGTCATTCAGAAAATTATAGCAGTGCAAGCTCCATATATTTGAATTTTTCAGTTAAAAAAATGGATTTGCTCACAGAAAATTATCTTTTCTTCAAATTGCATTTCTTTTTTCCGTTTTTTTTTTTGACAAAATTTTATTTGTTTGTTTATTTTTTCTGACAGATGTTTTCTGCGTGTAAGTTCTGAATAGAATTGAAAAGCAATCTTGTTATTGTCCCGAATTCATTTCAGAGCAGACATCCTCGGGCAAGCCGGGGGAATATAAGTTCATTTTTATTTGCTCTTCAGAGGTAACCAACCGTCAGTCTCAACAAGTTAGAAACATTACAGAAAGCATTAACATGACAGCAGGTGTAGACAAATGAATATCTATTTTCTGCACACACACACACATATATATATATATATATATATATATATATATATATATATATATATATATATATATATGGGTAGGTGTGTATCATTTTAGTCTTGTGTTTCTGTACATATCTATGTGTCAGTTTATAGATTACTACATCCATATTCATAAAACACAATTTGTATCTGTGTTATCACTTTCTTTTGTGAACAATGATCTGGGAGTGTGTCCAGTTACCAAAGGGACTAGTATATGTGTTCCCAAGCTTAGAGACATTGCTACTTGGTAGAAGCATTGTAGTAGTAGTAGTAATAAGGTTAAAAAAAATTATAGGTGTAATTTTCATATTCCACAAAAATATAAAAATAGATATTTATCACATACATATATGTTTCTGTTTATATTATTTACATTTTTCAGACTGTTATTGTCATATTCATGACATTTTGGCCGTTTTAGACTCCAACCTTCTTCAGGCGACATACATTGGAATTTCAAACTGATTCCTTTATTTAGTTCACAAGGGTAAATTGTTTTAATTTCACATGCTATGCCTTTTTTTGATATCTCAGTATCAGTAATTCAACTTTAAAGTTTTTGTTCCCCTTGCTGTGACCAGATATTGAACTCACAACTCTTAGCCATGGACTAAAAGGGTTCGGTTCAAAATTCCAATGGATATCACCTGAAAGTTGGAATATACAATAGCCGAAACGTTGTGAATATAAATATGAGGATGACAGTCCGAATGATGCTAACAGTGTAAATAGTAAAAATAACATCTCAGAAATATAAGCAGATATATATATCTGTCTATATTTCTGAGATGGGCTATTATGTACACAATTTACATTATTCGGACTATTGTCCTCATCTTTGTCGTCATATTTATCCGATTCTTCAGTATCTGTCTATATTTCTGAGATAAGGTATTATGTACACTACTTACATTATTCGGACTATTGTCCTCATCTTTGTTGCCATATTTATCCAATCCTTCAGTATCTGTCTATATTTCTGAGATGAGGTATTATGTACACTATTTACATTATTCAGACTATTGTCCTCATCTTTGTTGCCATATTTATCTGATCCTTCAGTATCTGTCTATATTTCTGAGTTGAGGTATTATGTACACTATTTACATTATTCAGACTATTGTCCTCATCTTTGTTGCCATATTTATCCAATCCTTCAGTATCTGTGTATATTTCTGAGATGAGGTATTATGTACACTATTTACATTATTCGGACTATTGTCCTCATCTTTGTCATCATATTTATCCGATTCTTCAGTATCTGTCTATATTTCTGAGATGACGTATTATGTACACTATTTACATTATTTGAACTATTGTCCTCATCTTTCTTGCTATATTTATTACAACATTTTGACTGTAGTATGCTCCTATCTTCTTCAGGTGGTTGGAATGTCGAACTGAACACTTTATTTTGCTCACTGGGGTAGACTGTTCTAGTTCCACGTACCATGTCTAATGGATGTCAATTATCAGTTATCTCCTATTATCTCCAGGTTCTCCACCACCTTAACAAGGTATTGAACTCACACTGTTTGTGTACTCAAGGACACATGGCACAGTTGATTAAAGTGTTAGTTAGATCCAGTGACAGGACCCAAAGAATGTGAGTTCAGTACCTGGTTTCAACTTCTCGAGAGCAACTCTCTGCGGCTTCTCGGTCTCACGTTGACTGCTGACCTGAGATGGAATAAATACATTGAGTCAATTGCCTCGTCCACCGCAAGGAAAGTTGGCTCCCTGAGCCGCGCCAGGAAGTTTTTCTCCTCAGAGTCGATCCTCCAGATCTACAAATCAACCATTCGCCCTTGCATGGAGTATTGCTGCCATATATGGTCTGGTGCCCATTCTGTCTTCCTTGGGGTTCTTGATAGGCTCCAGAGGTGGATATGCAATATGGTTGGCCCTGCCCTGGCGTCTCGTCTACAGTCACTTTCTCACAGATGCGCCGTCGCCTCCCTCTGTCTGTTCTACAAATACTTTCATGGAAATTGCTCTGAGGAGCTGCATTCGCTGGTTCCCAGACGTCATGAGTTCAAGCGCCCTACGAGGCTGGCATCATGCTCTCACCCTTCACTGTTGAAACTCCTAAATGTAGCCGTCTCTTCTACTCTAATAGCTTCATGTCTCGCACCTCTCGCCTATGGAACTCCCTTCCCTATTCCTGTTTCCCTGTGAGCTATAATCTCCAGCTATTCAAGTGTAATGTCAATCGACATCTCCAGTTGCCTTGATCTATCCACTACCCTCATCCTTTCTTCTATCACTCCTATCTGATCTTGCTCTAAACTTTCTGTAACCCCTTGCATCCTAGTGGCTTCCTGCCTTGCTTGGGGTGAAATGCTTAAAAAAAAAAAAAAAAAGGCGGTGGAGAACTTGGAGATGGGAATTAACAGGAGATAACTGATAACTGACATACATTAGACATGGCACATGGAACTAGAACAGTCTACCCCAGTGAGTGAAATAAACCACCTGAAGAAGGCCAGAGCATACAACAGCCAAAACGTTGTAATAAATATGGTGACAAAGATTAGGTCAGTAGTCAGAATAATGTAAATAGTGTAGATATATATATACATACATTTAGTAGTAATTTCTACATGTGTGCTGCCACATGACCTCTTAGTGGTTAAGGGAATACTATTTCTTTAGCTACTGCTGATCCACCAGGCAACACATAGTAAATATCAGCTCTGTATAAACTGAAGCTCTCCAATAAGTCATATGTCCCTTTATCATTTTTTGAGCTTGTTTTAAATTCTTATTGTTTCAGTTTTGAAAGGGTTCTCCTTGCTTGTGCATTTCTTTGAAGAACATCTGTGTATTTCCCCTTTTTGAGAGATATATATTTTTTTTTTAAGCATTCAACCCCAAGCAAGGCTGGAAGCCACTAGCATGCAAGGGGTTACACAGAGTTGGAGCAAGAGCAAAGAGGATTGATAGAGGAAAGGATGAAGAGAAGGTTAGGGGATAGATCAGGGCATCTGGAGACATTGATTGATGTTACATTTGAATAGTTGGGGATTATAGCTATCAGGGAAACAAGAACTGGGGAGGGAGTTCCACATGCGAGAAGTGCAAGACATGAAGCTATTGGAGTAGAAGAGATGGCTACATTTAACAGTTTCAACAGTGAACGGGTGAGAGCAAGATGCCAGCCTAGTTGAATGCTTAAATTCATGAAATCTGGAAACCAGCAAAAGCAACTCACCGGAGCAGTTACCATGAAAGTATTTTTAAAAAAGACAGAGGGAGGCAACAGAATGTCTGAGAAAATGGCTGCAGATGAGATGCCAGATCAGGGCCAATTACATTGTATATCCGTCTTTGGATTTTATCAAGTTGCTTCTAGCTTTCACCATGTATTTCCTGTGTAATGGGATGACATCACTATAAAGCTATGAAGCTTTTTCACTGAGGCTATGATTGATCAGCTGCAGGGAGTCTTGCATTATCTGTTGCAGCCTCAATCGGTGAGGCATATACCATGTGTAACTGTAAAAATTTTCCTAATTGTGTAACAGCATGGAATAATAGTCCATCCCACAAAATGTTTCATATCTAAAAAAACACTTAACTAAGTTTTTTTTTTCCAGGTAATCAGATAAGACGTTTAGCCATCTTGACACCATTTGCCGTAAGAATCACTTGAAAAAAGCCCTTTCATTTATTCAGTTTGAAAAAGAACAGGTTAAAATCGTTTTGTGCCAGCCCCACTATATCTTCCCAACTGAGCAATGGTGAGAGGAAAATGATCATTCAGGCCTTCAGTAATGACATGAACATTCATACTCTGGCTTCCATCATCAAAGTCCATTCAAGAACCATCAAGAGAACGGTGAATAAGTTAAAAAAAAAAAAAAGAGGGAACAGTAGAGAGGAAAACTGGATCAGGAGGTCACAACAGGAAGAGAGATCATCATTTCAACTTAGAGCTAAATACCTTCTTATTGTTCAAAATATAGTCCAATAGAAACCTCAAAGAATTCCAGTACGATATCTTTAATCATTTCTAAGATACAACAGTTCAAATCTTAATCTAACAATTTGGAAAATTTTGCTGTTACACAATTTGGACAATTTTGCTGCTACGCAATTTGGACAATTTTGCTGTTAAACCAGCTATATATATATATATATATATATATATATATATATATATATATATATTACTTATTACTCAAGGACAGACAGTTACAAGATTCAGCAGGATGAAGATCATCTTGAATAAGTTGGAAAAATGATCCTGGAATAATATATCTGAAATTTATTTCAATACTTCATGAGCATCCAAGCATCCAATCATTAGCTCATGACTAATTAATGATGAACATGTCATTTTCGTTTATAATCGATTTCATCATGATCCTTCTGTTAAGTTTGAAGCGTAATTATCCATGCTTATTGCTCAAAGTAGAGTCCAATAGTGTTATAAAAACTTCAGAGAATTCCAGTAAGATATCTTTAATCATTTCTAAGATATAATGATTCAAAGCTTAATCTAAAAATTGGATAATTTTGCTGTTACACCCAGTACTTCTGCATTGTATGACAGTCAGTGGATGTTCACTAGCCTTGCAGGCATTCCTTTTCACTCCTTTTAGACAAAAGATTTTTTTTTTCAATTAGATTTTGCAAGGGAAGTTTCTGAATAGACTTTGCGTCTTGATTTCACTCTGTCAGCTGTTTCTGTTTCTAACTGATGGTTGTCAAATCCACACATGTGCATCCTTCTTGAGAAGTCCTCATTATCTCAAAAGTTCAATCATTAGGATTCCACCATTCCTTCAGCCAGAGGTTAGTTCCCCAATTAGGAGAATGTTACATGATCGGTTGAATAATTGTTTCCATGAATCCTGAAATTGTGTTTGATTTCACTCTGTCAGCTGTTTCTGTTTCCAACTGGACAATTTTTCTGTTACACCAGGTATTTATATATATATATATATATATATATAGTGGCTTGCAAAAGTCTACACCCGCTTTGGAAATGTATATATTTTGTATAATTTAACAGAGAACAACACATTTTTTCAATTTCAATAATTGTTAAATAATAAGCAGATCCATCACTCTTTCCTTTCATATAAAAATTACATTTTAAAAATTTCACACTGATTCTTAAAATCATATAACTTAGAAAAATGTCTTTGCAAAAGTCTACACCCCCTTTGGAATGTCTTCAGCTAATACTTTGTGGATAATCCTGCTGTGTCACTTACAGCCTGCAGACCCTTCAGGTAGCCTTCCATGTGTCAATTTAAATACTAATTTCTGTCTTCCTTTTTTGTCTCCAAAATTTTAGTTAATCACAAATCACTCTAAATTAACAAATTATGTGTTCTGTCAACATTTGGGTGCATTTTTTATGATTTCCAGGACAGCTTCCGGTAAAATTTTTGAAAATGCATTTTTTATAAAACTATTCTATAACCCTATAGAGTCTGTTTTCAATTTATATTTTTCTTTTTTAGTTTTCCTATTTCAGAGTACCTCAAACTATGATGAATGTTTATGAGAGAAAAAAAGTTTCTTACACTGTGAAATTAATGGATTATTTGTTACTTTTAAGTCCACACAGTAGTCTGCCATTCTTCATGGCAGATCTTCTTGAACTGTGTCAGATTAGATGGGAACGTCGGTACACAGCCAGCTTTAGATCTCGCCATAGATTTTCTAAAGGATTGAGGTCTGCAGACTGGCTGGGCCACTCCAAAACTGTGATTTTCTTGCTAGCAAACCAAGCTTTAGTGCTTTTTAACACATGCTTGGGGGTTGTTATCTTGTTGAAGCTCAAAATTGCGACCCAAGCACAGAGCTCTAGCAGACTTCAGCAGGTTTGCCTTCAATATTTCTTGGCACTTGACACTGTCCACGACACATTGGATGGTTACCAGTTCTCCAGGCCCTGCAGCTGAAAAACAGCCACAAAGCATAATCGAGTCACTGCCATGATTTACAGCAGGGACAGTGTAATGAGGTTGGTGAGCAGTGCCTTTTTTCTTCCAAATGCAGCATTTCATATTTTTTCCAAATAACTCGACTTTGGTTTCATCTGACCATAAAATCTTTCGCCACATGGTCATGGAATCATTGATGTGACTTTTGGCAAAGTTTAGCCTAGCTTGCTTGTACAGAGGCTTCAGAAGGGTTTTTTTTCTAGCTACCCTCCCTTGCAGGCCAGGCCGGTGCAATACTCTGCAAATTGTAGATGTATGGACATCGGTCCCAGTACTGGAAACTGAAGCTTTCAATTCTTCCAGTGTTGCACTAGGATTAGAGGTTGCCTCAAAGACTAATTTTGATTTTGCTCTTCTGGTAAGTTTACTTGGTCTCTCAGATCTTGGTAGGGTAGCAGTAGTTTTGCACACTAACCAATTCTTAACCACAGTTTTAACAGTGCTCAGGGGCAATTCTAAAGTTTTTGCAGTCTTTTTTATAGCTATTATTTTCATTTTACTTTTGAATATTAAGGTTTTTAAGTTTCTGAGACAGAGGCTTGCCCATTTTCTTTCCTGAGTTGGACACCTTGTGTTTACAGTCAGAATCCAAAGACCAACATACCAAGAAACCATGAGGTGGGTGATTTTTGTAGGCAGTTAAATCACCTTATATAGCAAAATAATAGACTGGCCATGTTTGTTTGTTATGGTAGAATGCACATGTCACTTTTGATTGTTCTGGATTGTATACATCAATGATAAACTACGTGATAACACAGTATAATATCTGGGGGAGGGTGTAGACTTTTGCAAAGATATTTTTCTAAGTTATATGATTTTAAGAATCAGTGTGAAATTTTTAAAATGTAATTTTTATATCAAAGGAAAGTGGGATGGATCTGCTTATTATTTAACAATCATTGGAATTGAAAAAATGTGTTGTTCCCTGTTAAATTATACAAAATATTTAAATTTTCAAAGCGGGTGTAGACTTTTGCAAGCCACTGTATATATAAAAGAATTACTTGTTACTTAAGAACAAACAGTTACAACGTTAAACAGGATGCCGTCAAATCACTGTGAGTAAAGTTCAAGTCAAAAGAATAAAATTAAACAATTTTTTTAATGGGCTCTAATTTCATTCATCAATATTTGGTAATTTTTGGATTTCGTTAAGAATGAACAAAGGCTAATTGAAGTCATAAGTGAACAGTACAATGGTGGCGAAGCACCTAAGAAAAGACGGAAAACCTGTTACTTCTGCTAGGCGAATTCGAAAACCTCTTCTAAATTACGATTTTGATAACTGTATCCCTGACGACTAATATCAAGAAACCCATGTTTTAATTATTAAATTAGCTAAATTAAAATGGATAATATCAGTTATTAGAAACCAGAGTTTTAATTATTAAATTAATTAAATCACATATCAGTTATTAGAAAGCTTTAATTATTAAATTAATTAAATTAAAATGTACAATGCCAGTTATTATTTACTTTTACTCTATTTTAAAAAAGTTTTAGATACATTGATCAATAAAATTAGAAGGTATTAAAAATCGTTAAACTTTTATCCTTTTACAGCAAACTTTCCCCAAGGTGACTTTTCTCTCAGTGATTTGATAGTGATGAACTTACCTGTAAACCTTAAAATATCTATAAGATATCAGGTATCATCATGGCTATGTTTAGAGAAAATAGGATTGACATATCAAGTTCAAATTCCAGCTACACTACTCACATATTAAGGCAGGTTGATTTTTCACTGTTTTTAGAAAAACAACTTTGCATTATGTGTGGAAATTAGGGTTTTGATGAGATACTAGATATGAAGTACTGATACCAAAATTTAGATTCATAGCTTTTAGCAATTTTTGAGCATTTAGTTTTAAAACCTGTCTAAAAAAATGTACAGAAATACCTAATTGAGATAGATTTTGCTCATAAACTGACTTCAAAATTGTACTATTTCAAGAATAAATTCAAATAAAGTTGATATATTTTGTATTATATATATTTGAGAGGAAAATATATTCAAACCAGAATTCTAATTATGAATCACCACAAGCAAAATATGCATTTTTTTACTGTATTCAGTAAATAAAACTGTGCAAAAAATGCAAACAATTAGAAAAATGGCTGCTTAGTGGATAATATTTATTAGGTCATTTGTTAAATCCTATTTAATAAAAACAAAAAATAAATAAAACTGTATATAACATCATAATACTGCTTTTAATGTTTTAAATTTGTAATGTTTATTGAAAATCTCACTAAAACTATCACACTGTATATTATATAACATCATAATATAGCTAAATTGTCCAGTATAATTTCCCTTTGAAGTAAATGAAGGTTTTATTTTATGGTACAATGATTTAATAATAATGTGTTTGTGCCATGCATCTTGTACAATTTGTAAAGCTTCAGTAAATTATAAATGTTATAAGGCTGTGCTATAAGGCTTTCACTGATCACCAAAGTTAAATTCCAATGCTACAATTTTGAACATAAAATTTATCTTTAAACTCATTTCCTCAAAAAATGGTAATAATAATATTTTGTGTCTTTATTTATCATGTCAAACCTCAACTTTCAAAATGGGTGCAATACCACAGTTTCGAAATCAACCTGCCCTACTCACACATTTACTTCTTTATGCACAGTAATTAAAACTTAAGAAAATATACATTATAAACTACATTTTTTTATTTTCACTCTTAGTAACATCAATTGAATCTTAGTAGCTTTATTGCTTTTCTCGGGGCGGAATGATTTAAAAAAATAATAAACTCTCTACTTTATAAAACCAACTGCAAGCCAACAGACAGGCAAAAAGATTGGAACCACTCTCCATGTCTTTGAAAAAACTCCTTTAAATGAGATATCTTTGTATTTTTTAAAGTAAAAGATAACATTTCAGTAACTGCAGTGAATTTGCTTTTATTTTACAGTTTTTCTCCAGGATCCTTTTACTCTTAAAGAGTTCACATTTGGATTCATCTGTATATTTTGCTAAATTATTTTGTCTGAGAAACATATTTTCTTTTCACAAGTAAACCCTCAGTAGACATATTAACCAAAAACGTTTATACGAAAATTTTCAACTAGGTTAACACAACACTGACTAATGTTGTAAGCAAAATACTGTTTCTATTTGAAGAAAAAAGATTATGCCATTATGTCAGTATTTTCAAAGTTTTATCTATGTTTTTAATGTTGGAAAAATACCAAGAATTTAAAAAGTTGGTGGTGGTTTTATTGACAAAGACAAAATATGATGCTGTTGTATGATACATTTTATAGTTAGATGCTTATATTTTTGCTAAATAAATATTTTTGAAAAATAATATAACTATCATACACTGACAGATTATAATTTTTAATTTTCGTCTTCTTTATAATTAGGCTTTAAAGAGAACTAAGCAACATAAAACAAAACACTTATCAACAATAATTAGCCAAACGATGTTTGCTGATGAAGAAATAAGATTGACTTTGAAGAAGCTTAGAAAAAATAATATAAGCAACCAACTTGATATAAACAAAAATAAATACTCCATTGAATTGTTTTTTTTTTGTAACTAGATGCATTGTAATTATAAACAAGCTGAAAAGGCTATTAAAATTATAATCTGTTTGTATATAAAAGTTAGTGATCCTAATTATTTAAGTAAATATACATATATATATATATATCCTAATTATTTATAGATTTATATATACATATATATAAATATATATATATATATATCCTAATTATTTATAGATTTATATATACATATATATAAATATATATATATATCCTAATTATTTATAGATTTATATATACATATATATAAATATATATATATATATATCCTAATTATTTATAGATTTATATATACATATATATAAATATATATATATATCCCAATTATTTATAGATTTATATATACATATATATATATATATATATATCCTAATTATTTATAGATTTATATATACATATATATATATATATATATATATATATCCTATTATTATATATATATATATATACATATATATATCTAATTATTTATAGATTTATATATATATATATATATATATATATATAATTATTTATAGATTTATATATACATATATATATATATATCCTATATTTATAGATTTATATATACATATATATATATATATATATTTATTTATAGATATATATATATATATATATATATATATATATCCTAATTATTTATACATATATATATATATATATATATATATATATATATATATACACATATATATATCCTAATTATTTATACATATATATACATATATATATCCTAATTATTTATATATATATATATATATACATATATATATATATTTAGCCTAATTATTTATGCATATATATATATATATATATATATATATGTTATCTATGAGTTCAAATGCCCCTTAAGGAACAGAGTTCCTGATCAAACCGAACTCGTAATAAATAATTATATCAGTCATGCAACTACATGCCTAACTAGACACCTTACGTTACACCTATCTGACCAGAGCTCTATTACTCACAAATGAATTAAATTGTTTGAGAAACGTTTCCTATTAGAAAAAAAATCTTGTTTAAAATATTTTTACATCTGTTACCTCAACACAAACACACACATTTAATTTTATGAAATTTCAAGAAATTCATTTTTGTAGGGCTTAATGTTTACATTAGTTATAAGCACAAGTGCTTGAAGAATTTAATGATCCATTCTGTATTAATTTGTAGCAGTTAGGTGATAATGGTATTAAGTAAAAACTATATTTTCTAATGAATGGAAAAGCTTACTACATTTAAGCAACCTCCAGTATTTTAAAAAGAATTTAATTTTTTTTCTGTATTTATATAAGTGACGATTTTTGTAATACAGGCATCCATACATTATCAGAAAAATAAGAATGTTAAGTATAGTAAATTTAAAGTCAATGTACCTAAAATTCAATAAAATATTAGATTATTTAAAATATTTTCCTAAATTTTTAAGATTACTGGATATTTAAAAAAAAAATATGTGGAAAACAAGCTTATGTTATATTCATCAAGTAATTTTTACAGATATGTCTCCAGTAGAAAAAATCACAAACATAAATGTATCAAGATATTTGTAAATACCTCATTAAAAAACACTCGTTTCTGTGTTGAAAAATGTTTTTTGTGAAATTTTAAACTGAAAGTATGTAATATTTGTTTTAAATTAGATTAATTAAAATTTAAAGTGAATAATATTCCACAGATAAACTTTCAGAAAAGTATATTTTATTTTTGAAAGATTTTTGAATAAAGAGAATTACATTGTGCTTACAGATTTATAAGTATAGCTAAAAATAAAATTAGACATTTTTAACGATTAAAAAAAAAATAATCTGGTCAATTTAATTTAGTTTTGAAATGCAGCTAAGTATTTTACTTCTTGGAAATATTCAATTTAAATTCTTAGCTTAAAATTAAAACTAAAATAAAAGCTTTAAGAAATATTTTCCATTTTTAAAAATTCATTTTAAACTTTAAGTATGTTTTTTCTTTGGAGGTGCCTAATTATAATATATAGCTGACCATTTGTTAAACAGCCATTTGTGTTTCTGTTTGAATTGTGTAAATAGTATAAATAATCATCAGTAGGCCCAGTCTTATAACCAAACCCCAGGTCCTCTCTGCAGAAGGCTCATTTGAATTTCTATCTGAAGGTCTACTGCAGTGTACAAGTCGAGTTTTCAAGCCCCCACCCCAAATCTTTCCAAAACTAGAGTTTGACTTATATGGCAGGTATAAAACATAAAACCTTTACCATCGAGTTGTATATAACTGGGACAGTACTCCTAACAATCACTATATACAACTTACACTACCTCCAGCCGGTTGCCATAAATATATCCCACTAAAACTTTTTGTGTGGTGAACATATTTGACATATTAACACAGAAATTAATATAAAATTCTAACATAAATTCAGTAGTCTACTAATACTATAGCAGGCATTGTATCCAACAACTGATACACTAATTCTAAACTCTGACGGAAGCGCTGTTTAACTCAGGCAGCCATTCAGACAACTAGTTATGGTACGCATGTCATCTGCACAGTTTTATGATAGTAATCACAGTAATATTTTATAGGAGTTAATGTTGACTTTAATGTGTTTATCAGTCAACCTAACAAATTTTAATTGTTTGTTAAGTTATACCGATACAGTACAGCAGTGTGTTGTAGGTGGTTTGCTATTCAACCCATATAGAAAGATATTATGGCCAGTGTTTCAATATATCGTTAGGTCAAAGTTCAGGGGCCACTGGTAGCCTATTATATGTTGGGTGGTCAATTGATATAGTAGTTATAGGCTTAGTGCAAAATTTTGAGCTCAACATGTATGACACAATTTGCGTATTATTAAGTCCTTCCAGCCCTCTCTCTGCAAGCAGAAGTTGTATTCGAATGTTATCAGCATGCTGATTATATACGTAACTAGCAGTAGAGCCCGGCGTTGCCCGGGGATGTAACAGTAAGAGATAGATCAAGTATCGACCATCATAAAGACTGAAAAATAAAATTGACAAAGATTATTGTTTAAGGTTGATGGACACGGATGTCTTTTAATTAGTTTTTTTTTTTTTTACGAATTGGTCAAACCCAAACTCAAACAAAAACATTGTTTTCAATTATTATGAGTCTACCGATTGAATAGAATTTTATTATAAACAGTTGTCTTCTAAATGGAATTTTTAAAGCATTCTGAATGTAAAAATAAAGAAAAAAGTGTGCAAGACAATAAGAAACACTACCTGTCAAAAAAAAGTGAAGTTTTGTTGAAATCAGTTGAAAAATGTAGGAAATCCGATCCCATATATAAACGAACACACACACAAACAAACAACCTGGGTTTTATAATAAGTATAACTCGATATGAGTTGTCCCCCTTTCATTCTCGCGATGACTCTTAATCGTGTTTTCAAATTGATTTCGTGCAAAAATATTTGTGTTTTTCCAAGTTTTGTTGAAATCATTTGAAAAATGTAGGAAATCCGATCCAATATATAAACGTACAGAAACACACACACACACACACACACACAACCTGCGTTTTATAATAAGTATGATATAACATCCTGTCTTTTGTGGGGGGTATTCTATTTTATTCATTGTGCATACGTTTTGAGTTCTTATTAGAGTTCTGGAATGAAAGTTGCTTCTTTTTCCTTTTTCAATTTATTTCCTTAACTATTTTTTTTGTCATTCTTTCCGGTTGTTCGATTTTAATATGTCCGTTTTTATTGCAATTATTACTTGCTAAGAAAAATCTTTGACTGTCCTGTAAACGATAGTCTAGACGTGGAAACAATCTTGCTGGTTAGTCTTCACAATGCTGAGCCGCTAGTAAAAACGAAAGGGTAATTTATATCACCCGAGTGGATCACACGAAAAAATTTCCATTGAATTTCTATATAGGCGCTTGTTGCAGCGCTAAGCAGGTTGACTGTTAACCCCGCAAGCAGAAAAATAATATATGGTAATACGATCGAAGCAAGGACAACAAAGACGAGGATGTAAAAGTTTAAGCCAAATTTTATTAAATAATCTGGCAAAGTATATACAAATAATCGTTTGTGGTAGTTCGGTCGTGTAGTTTTGAAGGAGCGTTGTCAGGTTTCAAGGCGACAGCTTGGAGGTAGGCCGATGGAACAGCGGTGTTCGAGGTCCAGTCGATCCCTGGATGTCTGTACTTTGAGTAAAGAGCGCGTCGGCGCTTGAGGAGAGAGGATCGACGCGGACAGCGCTGGTGTAGTCAGTTCGTCCTTGGGTAGACTGTCGTGCAGGATCGCAGCTTGGTAGTCCTAATAAAAGGACGTTCGTAATAACGCGGCTAGGTTAGTCCTGAAAAGGACTATTGCATATTATGTAACCAGGCGTAGTCTGGAAAAACGACTAGTGCATATCATGTAGCCGAGGATAGGCTAGTGCATATCATGTAACCGGCTGGCTGCTGCTGATTAGAGCTGCGTCGGCTGGCTGCTACTGCTTCGCTGCTGATGATGATGAAGCTGGGTTGCTCTGCTGCTGGCTCTAGCTGCTGCTGATGAAGCCGGGCTGCTCTGTTGCTGCTGCCTCTGGCTCTAGCTGCTGGTGAAGCTGGGCTGCTCTGCTGCTGCTGCTGCCTCTAGCTGCTGCTGATGAAGCTGGGCTGCTGCTGGCTCTAGCTGCTTCGTGTGGTCAGCGAAGGTGAAAGGGGGGGCTCGTCGCTCAACCCCGAGGCCAAAAATCAGCCGGGAGAATTAATTTGGTGGAAAAAAATCCGCTGTGTTTATATAGGCAGAGGTCGGCAACGTAGCGATATATTTGGGGTGATGACTGAAAATTACCTTCTACTTTTTGGCTGTACACATGGGTTGCATTCGGACACCATGTGTATATAAAGTAGTTTCTGGTAATTGTTTTTGGTTAGGAAAGTTCGTATATGTAAATGTTTCGTTTTTTTTAGTTTGTGTGAGACGTTGACTGAAAAACGCTGAGTCACCGGAAGTTAACGGCATTCGTTATGTTTTCCGCGGTGACGCTTTTAGATGTTTGAGTAGCCGGCAGTAACCTCCGGCCGGGTGCGATACGCTGACTTGGTCGAAAATTATTATGATCACGTAACGTACTATCGACCATAAAAGAGATTGGGGTGGTAATTTTTTTTTTTTTTTTTTTTAAATCTAATAAGGTTTGAATCCTGTAAAAGATTGGTAACCTGCGTCTAAACTGTAACTCATTCTCTTGGCAAAAGCGGAGGGCTGGTTTGTTTTTTTTTTTTTCTCAAAAATTAATAAGCGACGTGATACGATTATTGCAGACCCGAGACTACATCCTACGCCCGATTTTTCATGTATGCAGATATTTTTTTAATTCGACCGTTTACTTCTACGACCCTGTCACGTTATGTTTGCCTTGATCCAAAGATTCTATTTAAACATCAATGTGTTTCTCTCGAACGTGACTCCACACAATGTTGAAATTGATTCCGCAAAACATAAAAAGGATTGAAATTGATTTCCTTAAAAAAACGTGCAAATAGCGTTGAAATTGATTTCATTAAACATAAAATGGATGAAACATTATTACACAAAATATTTTAAAAAAACAAACAAAATGTTTGAGATGGATTCCACAAAACATTGAAAAAGGTTTGAAAGTGATTCCACAAAACATTCTTATCGATAATAATTTCTGTTTAAATTTCTGAAAAGAGGAGTTATTATTTAAATTAGAACTAATGTCCCTATCAAAAGAATTTAATTACTTTGAGAGGGAATGGAAGAAGAAAATCCTGCATATTTAAAAAGGCGCAAGCAGAACTCGAAACTACCTCGTGAAATTTGAAAGGTACAAACATTTAAAATAAAACAGATTACAAATTTTACAAAAAAGGCTTGCACAAAAATTTCTTTCATGCGCCTTATTAAGGACAAGGCAAGATAACATACGATTATAGAAGCCATTGGCGCAGACCATGAAAAAAAACTTTGAGAAGGGAAAACGAAAACTGTTGGAAAATAGAAGAAATTACCCTTATAAAAAAAAAAAGAAGGGTGTACCTACTTAATAAATAAGCAGAAAAACCTATTCATATTTTCTCCCGAGATATCATAGTATATATTTTTGAATAACTGGTTTAAAGAAAAATTAATACTTCTTTGTCAAATTTTTCGGTAATGCTAAATAAAATTCATACTGTTCGTTTATAATAGTTCGTCAGGGAGTTTTCATTCACACAAAAAAAATTTTTCTAAACACAAACGTAAAAAATAAATATAAGTAATCAATATCATATACCTATAATATATATGTAAACAGAACGAAAACAGATAATTGCTGCATGAGTCAGGTTTTTTTTTTTTTTATCCTTTACTGGCATTGTTGAAAAGAATGTTGTAAATCAGGTAACACCCGTTCTCGCGGAACCCTTGGGGACCTTTTGCTGAACCTTAGGGTTGCGGGGAACCACAGTTAAGAAATTTGGATCTGGGGTATACTCCTAACTCACTCACAAAACCATCGTCTTGATATCGTCGATATTGATTCATTAAAGTGGAACTTAACTGAAGCTTGGAATGAAATTCCTCTTGACGCTATCCGTAAATATGAATTTAGGTAAAAATGGCAACGGAAAAAATGGCAGCGGTAAAAATGGCAAAAGTGGATAAATAGGTAAAAATGGCAAAAGGAAAAAAAATATAGATGAATATCTCACAATGAGTTTAAAATACATAATGGAAAAAAATGAGAAGTTTGTCAAATTAAAAAGAATATTCAGCTAAAGCTCCCCCTCCCATGAGATTTTACTTTTTAGGCGATTATGTCTGAACACACTGAAAAACTTTGGGAAAAAACAATTATAGATCCACTTGAGGAAACCGAAAAAAAACAAAACAATAAAACATTAATTATTTTAGAGGCTATCAGACAACGACAGGGTCAGACTGGTGCCAGTAAAATTTAAAATCTTGTCTGATGCGTTTTCAATCTTTTAATACTCAAGTGTGAAGTCTCTGAGAGGCGTCATATAGACATTTAGCAAATAGGTGTGAACAGAAATTCAAAAGGTTTGCTGAGGAATAGGCTAAGTGAACTCTAGAATATTTACATCGTTTACCATAATTTACCAATAAAATAATTAAATTAGACTCTGAGAGTCAATACGAAATCTGTAAATGGGATTCCTAACCTTCGCCTTCGCAATTTTTCCGATTCCCCGATTGCGATTAATCGTCCCAACACACACACACACACACACATATATATATATATATATATATATATATATATATATATATATATATATATATATATATAAAATTATAACATAAGTATGTTATAAAATCACTACAAAAATAGCCATTTTGTTTCAACACACTCTGTGTCTTATCAAGTGATGATGTTGAAAATAAAATAAATGGTTTTAAAAGTTTCAGATTAATTAACGATCCTACACTAGGGGGGAAACATTGTTACAAAAGCTAAAATAACCAATCAAAAACCAAGTATAGAAAGATTCAAAAGCTTGACAACGAAATCATGTTATAATAGCTATTCAGATCTTTAAAATACGTGTAATATTAAAAATAATTTATACTAACCAATAATTATAAAATTATATGATCAAGTTTAATATTAAAATTAAAAACTGGCAATTTTAAAATCCAAATTTAATCACTATTAAGTTTAAAACTACAAAATTATTGAGAAAAGAAAAAATATATATGTTTATTCAATTCATTTCTTCATTGAAATTACATTCGATAATCCGGTCATTTGACAATGCATGTATATATATTTTTTTCTTTTCCTTTTCTTTTCCTTTTTTATTTTAAAGTGTGTGAATGTGGTCTTAAACTCACGCGCAAAACAACAAAAACGCAATCAGATTATAATACATAAACACCCAGACATAATTAGATATATATATACACACACACACACACACACACACACAAAAAAAAAAAACGGCGACGAGACAGGAACATCTCTACAGCCCTTTATGAAAAAAGGAAACGTGGAAACCAACACCTATACAAACACACAGTTAAATGTGAATACACTCTACATACACAGACACCGATAGATACACGTACACACATCCACAGACAATGACATAGACAATCAGATACCACAACCAATATATATATATATGTATGTGTATGTATGTATGTGTATCTATGTATGTGTATATATATATATATATATATATATATATATATATATATATATATATATATATATATATATATATATATATATATATATATATATATATACACTAATACACTTATTTTATATATATATATATATATATATATATATACACTATTTTTTTGTTTATATATATATATATATATATATATATATATATACACTTATTTTATATATATATATATATATATATATATATATATACACTAATACACTTATTTTATATATATATATATACTAATACACTTATTTTATATATATATATATACTAATACACTTATTTTATATATATATATATACTAATACACTTATTTTATATATATATATATATATATATATACAGTAATACACTTATTATATATATATATATATATATACTACTACACATATTTTATATATATATATATATATATACTAATACAATTTATTTTATATATATATATAAATACTAATACACTTATTTTATATATATATATATATATATATATATAATCCTAATGTCAGCTATCAATTATAAAATTAATTATAGTCATCAAATTCACTTAAACGCGCTACGATTTGTGCTTTTACTGCAATTAGGGAATTGGAACCTAGCGCCCCCCCCCCCATAAAACGTCTAAAAATCGACATCGAAAATTAAAAAAAATGTTTTTAATACTAGGAGCGCGAACTTTAGCCCCTATTTAAAACAAGAGGAGAAGGATCCTAGCCCCCCAGTAGAGTAAATATCTATTTAAAAATATTTATTTTAAAATATTCAGTGGGGGACTTAGCCCTATTTTAAACTAGAGGGATGGGAGCTTAGACCCATCCTTCTCGAACGGTCATAATTTTCTGTTGTCGAATTGCCATTTTTTCCTATTTATCTACTTTTGCCATTTTTACCTTTGCCATTTTTACCCTGCCATTTTTTCCGTTGCCATTTTTACCGAGCACCCCGTAAATATACTACCCCCTCGTTACCACGATTACAACTTTGTGTTGAACATTCAGGCAAACATTTCAAACATCTATGATGATTGTTCCGTTTGGGCATGTATCATGATAGCTAAATAAATTTCTTTCTGAATTTACCGCTTTTTTTTTTTTACTGGGTTCCCTGTATAAAATGCAGGTACACGTCCTTCTGTATTTGTATTGCTCTTTCTGATAATAAAATTCTCTCAAAAATAAGTGTATAAGACATATTCAGACTATTTAATCCCTTCCACAGCGTAATGGTATATTTACGTTTTTACCAGATACGGACGAATAAACCCGTTCAAAAATAACTATCAAAAACCAGCTACTGACGTATTTATACGTCGGTATTAATTCTTTTTATGCCCTTCTGTGCTTGAAACGAGTCCTGTTTTCAATTCATACGGTCTGGTAAAGGTGTTAGCCATCGCTCGGGTACTTCAAGGTACATCAGTTTCTTGCTTACTATATTAAATCAAATAAAAAAATAAATCGTCCGAAAATAAAAAGTCTTTTGCAGAATAATTGGCGGGAAAGGGGTTAACTTTTGTTTATTCACACTTTTTAATTAATTATTATTTTTAATTATTTTATGTTACTAATAAAAGAAATTTATACTATCTTTGTTGTTATTATGCAGTTTCAGTCTCTCTGACTTTCTTCAGGTGTGGATCTTGGAAACCTTTAGGAATTTTTAAGTTAACTCATTATTAAATCTACAGGTTAATGTTGTTCTCATTCTGCTATCCATATGTAAGGATATCACGTTTTCTTTTCTTTCTTTTTTAATAATGTTCATTTATTATCCACCCTGTTTCGATTGAGTATGAGTCCATACTAACCGGACCAGGGATTGAACCCACAATTACTCTGCCATCAATTTCACGGATCAAGCTCAGTTCAATCCCTGAGTCCGGTAATACAGACTTAAACCCATTAGAAACATACCAAGCAAAAAAAAAAAAAAAAATGAGCCTTCAAATTTACGAATCAGATTGAGTTCAGTCCCTCTACCGGATAATACAGATTTACTCAGTTTTTGTTCGGCCTTGTTTCTACTGAGTAGTACAAAAAGAACAAGACAAGATATCCTGAAACACAGACAGTGGAATGAGAAAAATATATTTACCCGTAGATTAAGCAGAAGGTGACCCGAACTGTCAAAACACCTAAATAAGACCCGAAGATAAAATGAACGAAAATAAAATGTTTGGATAATAACAATAAAAATAAGGACGTTAGGCCGAATTCAAATCTTTTTTGCCTTCCATCAGTATGGCTGATGCTAATCATCAAGAGAGTGACCCACTGCGTCTTCTCGAGCTAAGGTTTTCCACTGAGATGAAGTTAAAAGATTATACTGAATGAATTTCTAGGTCTGCTGCGAGGAAAGTTGGTTCACTGCGTCGTACTAGAGAATTTTTCGCGCCAGAATCTATTTTGCACATTTAGAAGTCTTCAGTTGGGGCAGTAAAAAGCTTTGTCTTTACCCATGCGTGGAGAGATAGATCACGCGACGACAGGGCGTCTCCCATTGGTCGATCCTGCCACGGGCCGACCATACAAAAAAACGTAGCACGTGGAGAAAATATATATATATATATATATATATATATATATATATATATATCAAACCTCGCCGAGTGACACACGTGTGAGGTTTTCAGTCCAAACTTGATCTCTGAGAAACTAATTTTTCTGTATCTGTCTATATTTCTGATTATGTACACTATTCACATTGTTCGGACTATTGTCCTCATCTTTGTCGCCATATTTATTACAACGTTTCAGCCGAACCTTTTATTTTGCTCACTGGGGTAGATTGTTCTAGTTCCACGTGTCATTTTTAATGGATGTCAGTTATCTCCTGTTAATTCCCCTCTCCAAGTTCTACATTGCCTTAACCAGGTATTGAACTGACACTGTTTGGGTCCTTTCACTGGATCTAACCAACACCTTTATCCACTGTGCCATGTGTCCTGGACACATGGCATAGTGGATAAAGGCGTTGGTCATTGGCAACAGAAGATAACTGATTACTGACATCCATTAAAAATAGCACGTCGAACTAGAACAGTCTACCCTAGTGAGCAAAATAAAGGGTTCAGTTCGTCATTCCAACCACCTGAAGAAGGCTGCAGCGTACAACGGCCGAAACGTTGTAATAAATATTGCGACAAAGATGAGGACAATAGTCCGAATAATTTAAATAGTGCAGTTTTTCTGTGCTCTACAATTTGGGTAAGTTCGTCAGTCATTATCTCCACGTTAGGGAAGGACATGCGTATATTGTATGTTGTGTTTGTTTAACGTAAAATAAAACCTGTTCCTTTTATAAGTGAGGTTTTTAGTTATCTTGTTTTGCTGATTATATTACATATACCAGTGACTAGAAATCCTCATACTTGTACCTTCTTTCGGTTAACTTTGATTTCCGGTCAACTTTGATCTTCAAAAGTTTAAATGCAATGTCAATCGTTATCTTCTATCTTCTTAATTCCTATTCTTTTCTTGTTCCCTCTCCTTAATATTGTTTTTCTTTTTTTCATATTCTTTCACACTCAGTAGTCCCCTTGTGTCTTAGTAGTGTAACGGGGATAGATAAGTTGGTGTTGATGTAGTACTCATTTCGACGTGATATTATTTGATGAGTGTAACAGGGTGCGATTTTGTGATTGTATAATGTAATCAACCCGTTGTTATATGTATTTGTAGGAATCCTTTTCTCTTTTTTTATATTGAAATGGATTAAAACGTACAACAATAACATAAACCATAAGACTTGAGACACGTGTTGACATTAATAACAAGAATATGTATTTTTTTTTTTTACGTGGCGTGAATGACAGGTAATGGTATGTGTTAAAAATGTTCTCAGTGTTAACGTCTCTTTTGTTTCTTTAAAAGTTTGCGTTTACTTGGAGTTTACTTGGGTTTTTTATTTTTATTTTACTTATTTATTTATTTATTTATTTATTTATTTTTTGCTTGTTCCGAGAATTTCGTTGATGAGGACAACGTTTGAGATCGTTAGTTTTCGATTTTCCGGAGCGATGGTAATACATTGTTTTATTTTAATTTTTTTTTTTTTTTTTACTACTGTTCTTGCCACTTACTACTCTACTGTTCTCTACTCTACTAACTGCCTGTCCTCATTGCCATCCTTGTGGTGGAAGTGTCATCGTTTTTATAATCAAATTTTAGAATGAGGAAATATCTTTCTCATCTTTCATCACTGGTGGCAAGGCTGTTTTTAGGATAATGAAATGTCCTGATTTTTTATCATCGCTGATAGCAAGGTTATTTTTTTAGAATGATGAAATATCATTTTCATGCAGGATCATAATAGTGGCTTCATTGCCTTGCTGGGGGTGTAATGGTTAAAAATAAAAATAATGTAAACATTGATAATAATTGTTAAATAAGTTTGGTTGACATTATGTTGACGTCATCCGATGAATTATATAAAACTATATTTTTTGTTTTTTTCTCTGTGCTTTCTTTTTTTTCAGAGTATAAACGTACCCATCAAAACAACCCATATATGGACGACTGTGATATTCCCGGCTTGCACAGACCTAACCGAACCTGCATCTTCTGGAGACGTCTCCTGGGAAACTGCATCCACCTGCCACATTATGGCTATGCTGAAGGCAGACCATGCGTGCTCTTGTCTTTGGACCTGGTAATTTAAACCACTTTTGCATTTATTTCAAATCCATAAAGAAGAAACCTTTTAGAATTGGTTTGGTTTTTATTTTAATAAATTCTCGAACTCTGAGTGTTAAACATGGCACCTGCGGACAATCTTTCAGTGGCAGTCATTTACATGACCAATCTTTTAACTTTTTTCATCACCCCTTTTCGTATTTTTGCAACCACTTTAAGTGTGACCTCCCCACCAAGTTCCGACGGACAATCAATTTTCAGTGAGATCAGGAAGGAAGATAACTCCATTTTGATGCTGCAAGATGTGTTCTGCGCTAAATAATGCAGAGCACGTTTTTGCCTTGCAATTTAATCTATGAATTAAAAAAAATTATGCGTACAGTTGTTTTTTTTTTTTTTTTTAGAGATGTACGTAATAAATATGAATGGTTGAGATAGGTGCAAAATCCTGCCTGCCTACCACAGCCCTCTTTCTCTCTCTCTCTTCACAATTCCTATCGCCCAAAAATAACAGATTTAATTTAGCTTTGTGGAATAAAAGGTGGGGGGGGCACAAACCCTTGAAGAAAAATTGGTGGGGCAGGGAGCACAATGCTTTTTTAAATTACCAAAAAATCAAGGAATTATCCAACTTAAATGAAAATTTCTGTATATATTCATTAATTATTTACTTTTATAATGAATAGTTTGTTTTTTTTTATTTAAAATAAAAATCTTTTTTTTTGTGTAATAACCACCAATATTTCTATGACTAAATTTTACTCAAAAAAAAATGTTTAAGTCGCAAATTTTTACATTTCCATAAAGAATAATTGCTGATGCATCTCCACTGAAAAAAAATTTTTTTTTTACAAAGATTCCAATACAGCACAAAATTCGTTTAAAATTTGTTTTAAAAACAGTATTTCAGTTTTCGGGAAAATTTTTCATGTGTTGAAATCTTAAAACATTTTTAATTTTTTAAGCAATCATTTTTTCGTTTTTATCTTTCTAGAAATGTAAAAAATAGAGACTAGAAATTTTATTTTAATTACTAGCCATGGACTTCTGGTTAGAATTACTATTAGCAAAAAAAAAACACAGATCCTCCTTAGTGAGTGATCTTGGAATAAAAAATGATTTTACCAAAATATTTTTTCTCTTAATTGATTTAAAGAACTGTTCAGAAATGAAAATTACAATAAAAAAAATAAACGCTACTGAAATTAGCACTTCTGACCCCCTCCCCAGTTGAGATGTTCAGAGAAGTAAGAACCAGGTCTGTTGATTATTATAGTTGATGATTGACAATAGGTAAAAAAAAAAAAAAAAGTACAAAAAGCAAAAAAACGTTGCTGAAACTAGCTCTTTTGAGGTTCCAAAGTCATCGGGGGTTCCTGTATAGTACGCATCACATAATGTATGTTATTATTGATGACTGACAATATAAAGTATGTTTAAAAATAATTTTAAAAATAGCGGATGGCCATAAAACAGTGCTGAAAAAATGACAGGACCCACAATAGGGCCCAAAAAACCCCCAGTCAAGGTTTTTAAGAGTAAGAAGCACTTGACCTGGTTCATATATTTTTCTAATCTTGCAAATATAAAATGATTCTTGTAAATAAGCAATCTAATTAATAGTGTTTAATATCTTTGTTGTCAATTCTCAAAAATAAAGAAAATACATAAATCCACTTTCACATGTTTGGGTTTTATTAAAATTCAAATCATTGGTTTTTAAAAACATTAACATCGCTGAGGGAATCAAAAGCATATATAGTAAGAGCAGTATGAAGGGAATAACTGTCCCTTTTCACACAGTTTTTTGGTCGGCACAGTGGATAGACATTGTTCTTTTTATATCACACAAACTGTAACAGTCAAAAATACATGAGAATTGGCCCACGTCTCGACTTAAAACTGACATGCCATTATAGCTTATTGGCTTACCTTGAAATGAAAGACTGTAAAGGTAAATGGGGCTGTTTTTCCAATTTCAAACTGACAGGTTGCCAGTTGATTACTGGGTAACAAAATAGTCAAATGGCACTGAAAATAAATTGATGCAGCAGTCTGTATATCTGCAATGGAGATTACAATTTGCTTACACTTACCATGACTTATATAGTCTTCAATTTGCCATCCAAAGGTGAGAGGTTTATAAATCAAAGCAAATATGCATGTATGCATACAAAGGGTTGCTAAAAAGTTCTCAGCTTGATTCACTTCCTAAAATCTAAATATTTGCAATTTTTTAAAATAAAATATATGCATGTTTCAACTCCCTTCAGTAAATTATAAACAAAAAAATATTTTTATCTTATTGTAAAATACTCATGTTTCAATAAAAGTGTACATATATTGTTCATGAAAACAGTTTTAGAACAATCAAATGTACCCTTGTCTTTAATAACACAGCTAAATTATCAACACATTTTGCTTGGATAATAGATAAATTCTTGAAAATATTTCTGGAATAATGTAGTTATTAGAATTCTATTTGAAAAAAAACAAAATAATAATAACTATATATATCATACTGAAAATTATATTGGTTAAGAAAGGTTTTCTGGGATTAGTAAGTGCCAAAAAGCAATTGATATTACAAACAATACAAGGAACAAAACTTCTTTCAAAAATTCAAAGTCAAAGACGTTAATATACAGAAAAATTTTAATTAAAATACTTCAAATGAATTTTGTATGCCATTTTCTCATAAAATTAACTGCTATCTTGACTATTTTTAAATATTAAAAACTTTTTGAATAAGCTGTTAATTACCAACTAAAGTCTTTATGTATAATCTAAATATTTGTAATTTTTTAAAATAAAATATATGCATGTTTCAACTCCCTTCAGTAAATGTATATTAACTATGTTTAAATTTAGTGTAACTAAGCAGCAATTGCTCCTTCAAACACATCGTATTAAAGAGACATTCTGTGTCTACTGAGTTTGTCCCTCTTCCTCTTCAAATTACAAATGATCTTTCACAATAATAGCAGTTGTTGATGTATAAAAATTTCCAAAACTTTTATAATGACAGTATCCAAGCTTTCAATTCTCGGGAGTCATCCTGAGGTTTGTGCAATAAGTGAAAAACAGTAATAATTGAAAATAATAATTAATATATGAAAAACAGTAATAATTGTAGATAGTTAAATATAACATTGCACTAAATGCACTGTGTATCTACAGAATTCTACCATTCCTCAGAATTGAGATATTGCTCAAAGTCTACCTATAGCCATTCCCATAAGGTCTGTATATTACATTCTTTTTATATCACACAAACTGTAATAAATCAAAAGGTTTTTTAAAAAATGGTTTACGAATCAAAAGTTCTCGGCTTCCTAAAATCTGGGCAGACAACAGAATTTTTTTTAATGCTTTCTGCTATATATTTTGAGATTCTTGATAAGATCCAAAGAAGAATCTGCAATGTTATTGGTCCTGACATGGCATCTCGGCTTCAGCCATTTTTACCCACCACCATAATGTAGATTCCCTGTGCCTTTTCTATAAAAACTTTCATAGTAATTGTTCTGGGATTAGTAAAATATCAAGAAAACTTCTTTCAAGAATTCAAAGGCAAAAAAGTTAATATACAGAAAATAAATTTTAATTAAAATACTTCAAATGGATTCTGTATGCAATTTTCTCATGAAATTAACTGCTATTCTGACTATTTTTAAATATTAAAAAAAAACATAGAACAAGCCGAATATTTTTCAACATCCCTTTTTTTGTTTTTCTATAATAGCTGTCCTTTTGAGGCAACAGAGATATGGTTCTACTGAAGGATACTGAGAATATCAGGGACCGAACATGTAAGCAATGATGAAATTTTAGAGAAAATATAAACAAAAAGGATACATATACTTAGCATGAAAGAGACATTTTGCATTTCTAAAGCACATAATAAGAATTTGACACATGGGACATAATGAAGACACACATGGGACATAATGAAGACACACATGGGCCAGAATGAAGACAGGAGGGACAGAGGAAAGCAGAGAATAACTTGATTAGTAAGCATGTGTAAATGGTTGGCAGAACAGTGATTAGGAGAGATAGCAAAAAGACAAACTTTACTTAGGGCTACAAAGGACAGGATATTGTGGAGAGCCATGATCATCAACACCCTGATAAAGAAAAAATGCATATATGTTCTGTAAGTGTTTGAAATAAGCATGTATCACATTGCAAGACTCTCCAGGTTGTAAAGTTTTTTTTCATAGATTTTTGTAATTTAAAATCAATTCAATACAGCATAATCTTTGTTTTAATTTGTTTAAAAAAATAAACTATTTTTTAAATTTTTAGATTTAAAATCAGTTCATTACAGCATAATCTTTTTAATTTGTTTAAAAAAATAAACTATTTTTTAAATTTTTAGATTTAAAATTAGTTCATTACAGCATAGTCTTTGTTTTAATTTGTTTAAAAAAATAAACTATTTTTAAAATTTTTAAATTTAAAATCAGTTCAATACAGCATAATCTTTGTTTTAATTTGTTTAAAAAATAAACTATTTTTTAAATTTTTAAATTTAAAATCAGTTCAATACAGCATAATCTTTGTTTTAATTTATTTAAAAAAATAAACTTTTTAATTTTTAAATTTAAAATTAGTTCATTACAGCATAATCTTTGTTTTAATTTGTTTAAAAAAATAAACTTCTTTTTAATTTTTTAATTTAAAATTAGTTCAATACAGCATAATCTTTGTTTTAATTTGTTTATAAAAAATAAACAACTTTTTAAATTTTTAAATTTAAAATCAGTTCAATTCAGTCGGGTTTCGATCCTAGCTAGAGGCAACCGGATGTCTAGCCACACTGATGGGCTGTGAAACAGCGAAACTGTCTGCCTGTGGATGACGTTATATATATATATATATATATATATATTCCAAAAATGTATTACTCGTAATATTTTTTTCTTCAAAAAGGTATTGCAGGCAATACTTTTTTCTTCAAAAATATACTGCTGGTAATAATTTTTTACAAAAATTAAACCACTTTTTACACTTTCATAGAGTTTTGACCCCAGTTTGTGGGTTTACTATTTGCCCTTAGCTGGGACCCTAACAGGTGCTACTACCCTGAGTCAGGGTGGACCTGGGGACAATAGAAATTAAGAGGTTGTTCCATGCTCCTCAAAATCTCCTGATCAGTGGCCTTACTGTTGGATGTTGTTTATCGTCATACCCAGGACTTGAACTCTCAGATGATTGATAGTATTTTTCTTTTGGAAGTGTTAAAAATAACAAGCCATTTTTTACCGCATTTAACAGCAGATTGTAGATCACTTTTGAGATCAGCTGCCAATTTTACCTTCTCGGATTTACTATTAAGACATTACAGCATTACGAAACTCAGTTACCTGCCCTTGACTCAGCCATAATTTATGCAAAAGTGTTAGAAATACTTCACTTGACAGTCTTCTCCCCAGCTCAAGACAATTCATTAAAATGCCATCACTCTAGCACTCCACAAAATCAGACACAATGCTTGTGCAAGTCAACTCCCAAGAAAGAAATTAATTCATTTCACTTGTCCATATTTGCTCATGTGAAGCTGTTTCCCAAATTGAATAAACTATTGTACTATTCATGTTCTGCAATTATGTGGATAAAGCATTTACTCTCAGTCATAGACATGAGGCCTTGCCTGTTTCCATGCATGAACAAAGCATTACCATATTACAGGTCTGGTAATGCGTATATTTGGATAATTGAATAAATTTGTCCCCACTAGCTGTTCCAATATTACAATAAAATTGGTATTGCAATTATAAAATTAACCAACTAATGCTGACAAAGTATTTCAAGAAATAAAGATGGCAGCATAGTAACAATTGGAGATCTAATACTAATGCTAATATTAACCATTTCGTTATAAGGAAACATTTGACATTCATTGACTGAGCAGCCAGCACTACTTTCAGTTGAAATTTATAAAATCTTTGTCTAAAAACAGTTTTCTAGGAAAATAGGTTTTTCAAGTCCAGTAGCTATTGACACTAATTCCAGTACTGCTGGTGGGAGGTCCTTCCTAAACTTTTATTTGAATGCTTGCATTAATTCCAGACCAATGCCAACAGGAAACAAATGTCTATATTTTGAAGTTGCTGTTTTCAGTCTTTAACTTAAACCACCATTTACATTATACATAGAATAGTCCTCTTCTGTCAGTAATGGTAATATCAGTCATTTCTTTATAAGCAAAAATTCAGCATTCATTGTCCAAACAGCCAGTACTGCTTATGGTTGAAATTTATAAAATCTTTCTGCTAAAAACAATTTTTCAGAAAAACAGTTTTCTCAAGTCCAGTAGCTATTAACACTCATTCCTAAACTTTTATTTGAATGATTGCTTTAATTCCTGACCAATGCCAACAGCAAACAAATGTCTATATTGCGAAGCTACAGTTTTCAATCTCTAACCGAACTTAACCATTTACATTACACATAGAATAGTCGTCTTCTCTTAGTAATGATATTAATAATATTAACTATTTACTTACAAGGAAACATTTGGCATTAATTGACTGAGCAGCCATTACTGCTTTCAGATGAAATATATTCTTTTTCTTAAAACAATTTTCCAGGAAAATGGATTTCTCAAGTCCAGTAGATGTTAGCACTCTTTCCAGTACTGATGTGTGTGGGTTCCTTCCTTCCTAAACTTTTATTTGAAGTAGTTGTTTTGATTTTTACAATGATGTTAAACCTGCACATGGCCCAAGAGCCACTTGAGGTAGAGTGTTACAGAGTAAGAGGCACAGTTTAAGGGGAACTGTGGCGGGTTGGAGTATTAGCCTCTTGATTATGTCATTATTTTCTCTTCTAGATATATGTAATATCCGTTTTAGCTATTGCTGATGTTGAAAGCCCTCAAGTGATGTGGTTTCTGTTATTTGGTGCAGTCCTTTGTTTGCGATTCTGTAGTGCCTGACGATAAGGTTCTATGAAGGGTGGTCTCTGTTAAGACCTACAGTCATTTTTAATCATTGATCTTAGAAAGTGGTTGTATCAATATAGCTTATTTATTCATGAAGCTGTCATTGCCAAACCAGTAATAGTGGCTTACTCTATATTTATATCATTTTATTCAAGCTAATATTTTTTTTTTCACAGATTTTCGACCAGGTATCTATCTGCTAGCCTTCCTCAGATGATTCTCAAATCATCATCTATCCTCTTTATGCTCATAATATTCACTTCCTACCACTTACTCTTGCTATTTATATCACACACTCTGTTTATCATAATCATTTTAACAATAACCACCTACTTTGAGTGGTTCTCGAGTCTTGTACTGGGTGAACTTTAGTATAAGAAAAATGTCCTAGAATGTTGCTGAAACCTACTTCGAGGCTACAGTGCATCTCATTCACCTATTCACATCATATTCTTTTTTTTTCTTTTTTTGTTACCTCCCTTTGTTTCTGGGTTTTTTTTCTGACACCCTTGTGACCACATTGCCGCTCTTTGAATTTCATACCTTCCTCTACACCTGTGTACTTCCTAGTTTATTGCGTGCTATTCATACTATATGCTACTAATTATGTTATCCAATTTATGTATTGGGCTTATGCAGTTTTCATATTCGCTCTTTTGATTTAATTATAAAAGGATTGGTGTGAAAAGAGTCCACTCATCAGCAGGTATCAGCAGTTATCACTGGTTTACAAAAAAAACAAAAATATTTTCTCTGAGGCAAGCATGTGAATAGGTGTTTATTTTGGGTTTGTTTTTTTTTTACTAATTTTGATGTGCTGAATTTAAATTTCTGAACAATGTTGCTCTATCGGCACTAGTTCTTTTGCTTTCACATATCAAAGTTTTATTATACTGCATATAAATTCAAAATATGTGTATATTTTATCTATTACAAAGACATATTAATAAAAAAAGCATAGATACAAAGCATTGACAGAACTAAATTGCTTGGATAATACCATACAGAGACATGGTACAGTCAGAGCTGCATTCGCTGGTTCCCAGACTTCATGAGTTCAAGCGCCCTACGAGGCTGGCATCCCGCTCTCACCCCTTCACTGTCAAAACTTCTAAATGTAGCTGTCTCTTCTACTCCAATAGCTTCATGTCTCGCACCTCTTGCCTGTGGAACTCCCTTCCCTATTCCAGTTTCCCTGAGAGCTATAATCTCCAACTATTCAAATGTAATGTCAATCGACATCTCCAGTTGCCTTGATCTATCCACTATCCTTCTCCTCATCCTTTCTTCTATCACTCCTATCTAATCTTGCTCCAAATTTTCTGTAGCCGTTTGCGTCCTAGTGGCTTCCCGCCTTGCTTGGGGTGAAACGCTTACAAAAAAAAAGTTTTTTTTTTTTTTTGACGATCTCATGTACTTTGCATCAGGTATGTCGTGCAGGAGCATCCAGTAGAAGTCCCCCACCATGCTGGGGTTCCACTTGCCTTGGTAGTTCCTTTCCATCTCAGTAATATCTTGCTGGAAACTTTCTCCATCACTCACTGCTCTGAGATTCAGAGGGAAGAAGTTAAACGTGGGAGGAGTGTGAACTGGACGATAGGCAAACCTGTCTACTCCTATTGATGGGGAAAAAATTAATAAATAACTAATAAATAACATTTGAGAGTTCAGATGCTAAGAGTTAGGAGTATAAAATTGAAGTAGACTTTAAAAGGAACTGGAAACTCAATCCTAGAGAGGAAACAAGGGATAGACCTTTACTCCTGTTCAAAAACCAGCAAGGAGTGGGAAACAAGCAATAGAGCAAACATATCTACTCCTACACAGGTTCACAAATTTTTTTTTTTTTTTTACTAATTTTCACATGGTGAATTCAAATTTCTAAACTGTTTTCCACTATCACCTTTAGTTTTTTTTTTTACTTTCACATGTAACATTTTTATTATACTGCATATAAATTCAAAATATACTGTGTTTATTTTATCTGTTACAAAGACATATTGCAAAAAAATACTGCATAGATACAAAGCATTGACGGAAGTAAATTACTTGGATAATACAATACAGAGACATGGTACAGCAGACAGAAGTGAGTTTTTTATGGGTAAAAAAGTACGACTTTTATCTAGAAAAATCATGATTATTCTCGATGCAATATTCACTTGCAAAAAAATTATTATTCTTACAATACAAAATATGCTTTAATTTTAAATAACCTACAAGGTATTGATAAACTGTAAAAAAAATCAGTCATTATTCCTGATTTGTACTGCTTACATTTTTAATCAATTCACCCCAAGTAAGGCAATAAATCCATTAAGACGCAAGGGACTACAGTGAGTAAAAGAGAATGAAAAGATTTTAGAAGGAACAGGAAACCTGATATAAACCTCTACTCCTATTCAAAAGACTGGGGAGGAGTGTGAATTGCATATAAAGTCAAATTATGTGTTTATTTTATCTATTAGGAAGACATATTACAAAATCCAGCTTAGATACAAAGCATTGATGGAACTAAATTGCTTAAATTTATAAGCTTATAAAACACGCAAATTTCAGAAATAATTTATTCCAAAAAAACTTCGCTTGAAGATGGAACAGAGCTTAGTAATTTAATTCAATTTAATTCAAATAATTATATTGAAGCTTTCGGCTCTTGTTTTGAAACATGAGAACTCTTATGTAGCGTGTTGGAATCATATTTTTAAATAAATAATTATATTTATGCTCTACTTTTGTATCAAGCAATATTTTTAAAAAATAATAACAAAAATACTAAAGAACTTTGGATTATTTACCTAACGATTTCTTTCCTATTTTCTATATATTTTTCACACACACACACACACACACACACACACACATATATATATATATATATATATATATATATATAAATTTTACTTTTATATCCGGTGTATATATATATATATATATATATATATATATACACTAAAAAACAAACAATGTTGATGTGACAAAAGAGACAATCTGCCAGAAGACCTAATATCTTAAACAAGAAAAAATCCCAAACAAGAAAAGAAAAACAAGAGACTTAAAGGCAAACACTTACCTAAGCAGTAAATTAAAGGTGCTCAACACCTACATTATATAGATAAACATAAAAAGTGTCAACCCACAATGAATAGCAACTCAAGACGCTGTAGAAATTTCATGCTTTCACGATCTTCAGGCAATAGAACACTATCCAAGATTTTGTTTCGTATGAAACCTAGTTACTTAAAGATCACTAGAGCATGAATCTTGAGTAGCAACTTGAGCCATCGTTATGTATGTGTATGTGTGTATTTAGGCAGCATATTTTCATTCAAGCGTGTTTCATTAAATAAACTAGAGATGACAGGTTAAAAAATGTATTTCATATCTGAAATCAGCACCCCCAAAATTATTTTTACACTTGCCTAAATGTCTTTGTAAACCAGTGTTATAAAAAGATTAGTGTGGTCTGTTCTCACTCAACACATAAACAAAAAGAAAAAATTCCAAAGAAAACCTTATACATTGATTAAAACGCTACATTTAACAAAATCAGACACAAACTCGTCTGTTTTTTTTTTTTGTTTTTAATGTAATGTGGGATTTTAAACTATTAGCAATCTTAATAGCATGGAGTGAAGCACCAAGAAGTTTGGTACTCAATGAGTGCGGCGTGAAAATAAAGAATTCATGGTTGAGGTGAAGTTGAGACAATTGACAAGGGGGAAAACTGTATCCAACTCATCATAAGTCATTGATTATTTACTGTGGCTTTCAAATTCAATTTTCCCTCCTTTCTTGCAAATTTTCTCCTCCCTCTCTATGTCAGATTGTTCTTTTCTCTCTCTCTCTCTCCCTCAAAATGTTCTTCTTCGCCTCTCTCTTCCTCTCCCCTTTTTATCGACTTTTCTTTTCCCTCTGTCTCTTTATTACACTTTTCTTCTCTTTCTCTGTCAGACTGTTATTCTCTCTCTCTCAAACTGTTCTTCTTTACCTCTCATTTTTCAACTTCTCTCTCTCCTTTTTATCGATTTCTCTTTTCACTCTGTCTCTTTATTACACTTTTCTTCTCTTTCTCTGTCAGACTGTTCTTCTCTCTCTCTCTCTCTCAAACTGTTCTTCTTTACCTCTCACTTTTCAACTTCTCTCTCTCCTTTTTATCGATTTCTCTTTTCACTCTGTCTCTTTATTACACTTTTCTTCTCTTTCTCTGTTAGACTGTTCTTCTCTCTCTCTCTCCCTTTCTCTCTCTCTCTCTCAAACTGTTCTTCTTTACCTCTCACTTTTCAACTTCTCTCTCTCCTTTTTATCGATTTCTCTTTTCACTCTGTCTTCTCTTGATTTTCCTTTTCTCTCTTTTGTACAGACATTCCATCTCGCTTCTCTTTTCTCTTCCCTCTTTCTTTGTTTATCTTGTTATCCCTCTCTTTCATTTACTGCCTTTCTCTTCATCTTCTCTCCTTGCTTTTTTACTGTACTCTTTCTTTTCTTAATTTTTTATCTCGTCATTTGCTGTTTCTTAGAATTTTTTTCTCCCACTCACTTTTCTCCCTTTTCCTTGTCATTTTATCTTTCTCTCACTTCTCTCTATTCCCTTCCATTTTTCTTGAATTTTTCTCTTTCTAAAATTTATTGTCTCTCTCTCTCTCTCCTCCCTTTATTTCTCTGTGTTTCTCTCTTTGTTAGCTATTTTTCGAATTTTCTTCTCTTTATATAGACTTTCCCTTTCTCTTTTCTCTTCCCTCTTTCCTTGTTCATCTTTTCAACCCTCTCTTTTTCTACTCCCTTTTTTCTCTCAAACTTTTCTCCTTGCTTGTTTTTCATCTTACTCTCTCTTTTCTCAGCTCTCTGTCATTTCTCAGTTTTTCTCTCCCCCCTCTCTCTCTCATTGCTAGAAATTTCATCTTTCTCTTTCTTGTTTCTCACCCTCTTTGCTTGTCTTATTATCTCTCTCTCTCTCTCTCTTATTTCTTGAATTTTTATTGCTTTCCTCTCTATTTTTTCTTGATATTTCTTTTCTTTTTCTTCTACTTTTCTGTTTTCTTCACTTTCTCTTTTCTCAATGTTTGTCCTCCCCACACTCTCTTTTCTCAACATGTACCACATCTCTCTCTCTTTTACTTCTGTCTTTCACTCATGCTCTCTCTCTCTCTCTCTCTCTTTCTCTCATTATTACAATTTTTATCCCTCCCCTTTTTTTCTGTCTTTTGCTCATATTCACTCTCCACCTCTCAGAAAGCAGGGCTGAAATTTTCTGAAAGATGTTGTTGGGTGTGACACTGAAATTTATTGGGCAAGGGATAGCAGGTGAATTTATTTTTGGGTGATGGATGGGGGCTTAAATTTTTTAGGAAAAAAGTGGCAGGGCTGAAATTTATCTGGGAGACGGATAGAGGCTGAAATTTTCTAGAAGATGGATGAGTGCTGAAATTTCAAGGAAATAAGTTGAGACTTAGATTTTCTTTGAGACAAGTGGTGTGGTTGAAATTTTCTGGGAGATAGTAGGGGCTGAAATTTTCTTGGAGCCAGCAGGGGCTGAAATTTTCTTGGAGACAGCAGGGGCTGAAATTTTCTGGGAGACAGCAGGGGGTGAAATTTTCTGGGAGATGGGCTTGTGTTGAAATTTCAAGGAGATGAGTTGGGACTTGTATTTTCTGGGAGACAAGTGATGGGTTGAAATTTTCTGGGAGACTGGTAGTGGCTGAAATTTTCTTGTCCTGAACAAGAAGGGTTTCCAAAACTAAATCTGATCATTTGCTTAGAGTTTAATTATACATACTTAATATACTTATATTTACATCTATCTATGTTCGTTTTCTTTATTTTTCTTTTAATAATGTTCTCTTTTACCCTAACCAAAACTTCTATTTCCAAAATGTAATTGAAGAATAATGTAAAAGTTTTTTGGAAATTTATTCTTGGACCTTTCATTTTTTTTCTTGCATTTCTGCACAATTTATTACTAAAAAAAAAAATAAACCAAAACTATTTTTTAATTAGTTCCTTTTAAGTTATTCAATTTGCATATTTTATATTGGCCTGATAACAACAATATAAATAATAATATGAAAATGAGACAAAATTGAAAAGATAAAATAAAAATAGTTCTTCAATTTTTTTTTTACTTACCTCATTCTTTTAATCATTTTCCTTATCACTTTCTCTCTCTTTCTCTCTCAAGTCACCCTTTTGTACTTTTCTCTATCACCTTCGTTTATATTTCTCTTAGATTAAATTCATTTTTAACTCTATACCTTCCTTCAGTTGAAGGAAGGAAATTCCTACATTTCTTGTCTTTTTCATCTTTTTCTTCTAAGTTTGAGGTTTTTTTTACTTCCTTCAAATATTTACATATCTTTTTATTCTTTCTTTCTAAACCTCACCTCTTTTTCCTTCCACTGAAACTTAACCTTTATTATCATTTCTTTCTAAACTCAGTCTCTTTCTCCATGGTTTCTTCCTTCTTTCAAATCATTGCCACTTTACTTATCTTCACCATCTATCTATCTATCTATCTATCTATCTATCTATCTATCTATCTATCTATCTATCTATCTATCTTCTTTTCCCATCCTATCCTCCTTTCTTTCTTCCTGCCTGCCTGCCTCTTTTCTCATTCTATCTATCTATCTATCTATCTATCTATCTATCTATCTATCTATCTATCCTCTTTTCCCATCCCATCCTATCCTCCTCCTCCTTTCTTTCTTCCTGCCTCTTTTCTCATTCTATCTATCTATCTATCTATCTATCTATCTATCCTCTTTTCTCATACTATCCTCCTCCTCCTTTCTTTCTTCCTTCCTTCCTGCCTGCCTGCCTGCCTCTTTTCTCATTCTATCTATCTATCTATCTAACTATCTATCTATCTATCTATCCTCTTTTCTCATACTATTCTCCTCCTCCTTTCTTTCTTCCTTCCTTCTTGCCTGCCTCTTTTCTCATTCTATCTATCTATCTATCTATCTATCCTCTTTTCCCATCCCATCCTATCCTCCTCCTTTCTTTCTTCCTTCCTGTCTGCCTGCCTGCCTCTTTTCTCATTCTATCTATCTATCTATCTATCTATCTATCTATCTATCTATCTATCTATCTATCTATCTATCTATCTATCCTCTTTTCCCATACTATCCTCCTCCTTTCTTTCTTTCTTCCTTCCTTCCTTCCTGCCTGCCTGCCTCTTTTCTCATTCTATCTATCTATCTATCTATCTATCTATCTATCTATCTATCTATCTATCCTCGTTTCCCATCCCATCCTATCCTTCCTCACCCTTTCTCCCTTCCTTCCTCCCTCTTTTCCCCCTCCTATTCTTCCTTCAAATCTTTACATCTCTTATCCTCTCTCTTCCTACCTACAGTTCTTTATCTCTCCTCATGCTTTTCATCTAAAGCCCGTCTCTTTTTCCATGCCTTCTTCTTTCTTTCAAATCCTTACCTCTTTGCACATCCTTGCTATCAAATACCCAGCTTTATCCATTCCTATCCTTCTTCTCTTTTCTTTCTCCCATTTCTTTCTTTCTTTCTTTCTCCCATTTCTTTCTTTTTCTTTCTTTCCTTCTTTCCTTCTTTCTTTCTTTCTTTCTTTCTTTCTCCATCCTATACTTCCTCTCCCTTCCTAAAGATCTTTATCTCTTCTTTCATGCTTTTTTTTTCTAAACCCTGTCCCTTTTTCCATGCTTCCTTCTTTCTTTCAAATCCTTACCTCTTTCTATATTACCTTCCTTCCTTCCTCATTTTCAATCTTTTCCTTCCTCCTCCCACTTTTTTCATCTTATCCTTCACCCTTCATCCTTGCAACTCTCTACCATTCCCCCCCACCACACTTATCTCTTCTAGTCCTACCTTTCCTTCTTTCTATTGTTTTCAATTACTCTCCCATTCTCTTCAAATGTTTTGCTTTCATTTTCTATTCACTTTATCCTTACATCTTAACATTTGCTTCTGAATTTTTATGAGTACCATTAGGAAAAACAAATACAATTTGATTGGAAATGTTTCTTTTATTATCAAGTGAATAAAATTAATATTTATAAATAAAAAGCACTTAAGATTATTTTTTGCAGTCTCTGTTGTTATAAACAATATTCAAGAATAGTTTTCTTCATTTTTTGTCTTTTCTAATTTACTTTGATTTTACTTGAATAAATTTTCTAACTCTGTTGATTAACTCTAGAGTAAGAGGCCTTTTGACTTTATAACATGAAAGCATTTAAGCCATAATATTTAAGGTTCATGCCACTGTGTTAAGTTGGTGATTGTCATTCATAATCACAGGGTTGAATGAAGGACATTTGTTAGAAGTGTGAAATGAAGAAGACCAATTTTTATGCTACAAAAAACTTTTAAAGCTTTGTTCTATGTAAAGTAAAATTAAGAGCGGAAATTAGTACTCCTAGAAGGTTCCTTTTATGTTTTCTTGTTCGGAATTAGTATTTAGTTGAAGATTTAATCAAATAGGAGTCAACAAGTTGTAGCAGATCCTGTGATAGTATAAATATTCAAGAGGCATTTTTAATTACCCTAAAATACTTACATATCATGATATATATCATTTGGGAAATATGGTCAGTGCATATGTGGCAAAGAACAAAAAGAAAATATGAAAAAAGAACACTATTTACATTATTTGGACTATTGTCCTCATCTTTGTCACCATATTTATTACAACATTTCATCTATTGTATGCTCCGGCCTTCTTCAAGTGGTTGGAATGTCAAACTGAACCTGTTATTTCACTCACTGGGGTAGACTGTTCTAGTTCCTTGTGCCATGTCTAATGGATGTCAGTTATCAGTTATCTCCTGTTAATTCCCCTCTGAAAGTTCTGCACTTCCTTAACCGGGTATTGAACTCACACTCTTTGAGTTCTGATTATCTTCAGGAATAAATTCAAGAGAAACTGATAATTTCTCACAATATGTATAGGTTTCATTGAATAATATAGACATATTGTCTACTTATTTTTATACTGATCCTTTGTAGTTCTCTAATCAGTTTCTTGATGTTAAGATGAAATTCATCAAGGAAGGCACTGTAGCTTTTTCCTATCCAAGTGCTTTGATCTCCTCCAAGATCATCCTCAGAGGTAAATTACAAAGACAAACTTATTGTAACTGTAATAAAATCAGCATTTCGTTGTGATGGGGATATTAGTCTTAAGGTATGCTATATTTCTGGGTAAAAGTGCTCAATATCAGAGCATATGTAAATATAAAAGTGGGCATTGAGTTCTACACTAAGTGCCAACAGTTTTATGCCTGAAGATTGTGTTGAGGCATGAAACAGACTGTCACCAATCGTTGTTGACCTCACTGACCTACTTATATATATATATATATATATATATATATATATATATATATGAAAAATATCCCAGAGTTAACCTGTAGAAAAAGACAATATGTATAAAGACAATAAGAAAACTGTATTATTAGCCAATGCATTTCGTCCACTGTGAACTTTTTCAAGGCAAAAACGAAATGAATTTATTAAAAATCAAGAAATCCAAAGAAAATGGTTGAATCCGTCAACACAACAATAAAAACAATATTTCTACATGTGATAGATCTTGACGTAATTTTCAGTTAACAATATGAACACAATAGCATTTTCTAAATTCTTCCAGTTGCTAAGGACATTTTGTTTTGTTGTTAATAGTTACATTGTTTTTAATAAATTCATTTTGTTTTTGCCTTGAAAAAGTCCACATTGCTAATGATACAGTTTTTCTATTGTCTTTTACCTTTATATACATATATATATATATATATATATATATATATATATATATATATATATAGGACAGTTAACTTTTAACCTGCACATTCTCAGAATGCATCCAAGAAAATTTAGTGACATGCCATAGCATGATTTGTAAAATGCTCTCGAGCGACAATTAAATTCTGTGGCAAACAAAGAGATGGAAAAGTGCAAAGGGAAATAGAAGCGAGTGCATTGCTGAGTTGAGAAAATATGTAAAAAGTGCAATTTGGGGAACAAGACGAAAGAAATGATCACAGACAGAATTTTCAAAATCTTTAACCTTCAAAAGAGATTGTTATCCAAAGGAGGAGATTAAACATTTGAGAATACAATTAAGATTGCATAGCTATGGACAATGCAGAGAAGGAAGCACTTAGCATGAAGCTGGATTAACTGAATAAGCTGCATTTAAATCATATGGAGAAAAGAGCTTGAAAAAGTCATTTTAAATGCAGATCCAGAGACCACCTTGCTAATGCTTCTAAGAAATCCAGTGAAATTGGAAAAGACTATTCCGGAAGCAGATTGGGAAAACATGAAATCTGTGGTTCTTAGAATGAAGAGAATTACAGAAGAGGCCATGCTACAAGAATGTGTAAGAACAAAAGGAAATTTAAACTTGCCGAAGCAAAGACATTACAGGAAATTAATGACAACCTATTAAAAGCAGACGCTATCTCTGTCTATGGCCGACTGGACAACTCACATGACTTGTCGATTTTTACATGCCTGCACATCCCCATGAGTATCCAAAGATGCTGAGGGACAAGTATTTTTATCAAGTCACTATCTCTAGACTGGTTGGTTTATATCCATATTATGCTCTAAACACTGGTCCTCATCCAGTCACCAAAGTTAAGCAATGTCGAGCTTGGTCATTACTTAGTAACCACTATACCAGGTGCTATAAGATTGGCTAGGCAAGTGGTGTAATAGATAGTGGGTCAGAATTGGAAATCGGAGAACCATGTTCCAATTCCAGTCAAGTTTGTTATATTCACTTACGTGTAAATACCCTTGGGAAAGGTTTGAATCCGCCTCTTCTCCCTCCAGCTATGGGTTAATTAGTAGGACTTGTATCATGTAAATAATCATTATCACCCCCACCTCCAAATTCTTATAATCTAAAAATATTTTCTGGCTTTAAATAACCTGAAAAAGGTTGATAAGCTGTAAAAAACAAATCAATCAATCCAGGTGACTTGATTGGATCACATGGCCTTTCTGAATCTTGAGGAATGGACTACGTCATCATGTAGAATCTGTATCAAATGTCTTCATGCACCACATATCTGATAGTAATCATAATAGTAATATAAGCCATTTCCTTATAAGGAAACAATCAGTTATCATTGACTGAGCAGCCACTGCTACTTTTGGTTGAAATTTATAAAATCTTTTTCTTTAAACAATTTTTCTTGAAAATAGGTTTCTCAATCCCAGTAGCTGTTATCACTCTTCCCAGTATCAACATGGTTTCCTTCCTAACGTTTTATTTGAAGTCATGTGGAATGTCATCATCTTGACTATGTCATTATTTTCTCTTTGAATTACATATGCTATCCATTTTAGTTGTTACCACTGTTGGTAGTCCTCAAGTGATGTGGTTTCTGTTATGTGGTACCATTCTTTGTTTGTAGTTTTGTAGGTTTTATTAGTGTCAAGGAGGAACAGAGAGCAGTGATCTCCGATTTCTCTAGTTGGAAGGTGTGTCAAGGGCCGAAATTTATCAGAGGCTTTTAACACAATACAGCAATAGTACACTGCTGCATGTGTATAGAGAAGTTTAAAAGTCACTTGACAAGCATGATGCATGAAGGAGCAGGACATCCATCAACCTCCACCAGTGATGAGAAGATTCAGCAAGCTCGCATGAGGGTAATGGTGAACCGACGAGTAGTCGTCAATGAGGTAGAACATTCAGATCACTGCTCTTTGTTTCTCCTTGGGGAACACTGCTAGTGGAGTGGCCATGTTTACACTGTAACAGCAGCAAGAAAACTGTTATGATGAAGCTCAAACTTTGATCATGTGACCACAACAGTACCAACTATAAGCATGCATGAACAGAATGCTATGGTTAACAAACCTAAAGATGTATTAAGTGAAAGTGCTGATAATTTTTGATATAATGGAATATGCATACACCTGTGTTCCCCCTCACTGGAATATGATTGGCTGGTGTCCATCATAAATACCGACAGACGTGTAGGTGAGTCAAAGAGCCTTAGTCTGAGAGCTAAGTCTATAACGACACCCACTGGACTACGCCATTGATCTACACTTCTTACCTGCAACTACAACGTGTACCAGTCGATCGATTACTGTTACCATATTCTACTTGGTTATAGTAGCCAAAATCACTTTGCTACTTCGTTCAAATATATCCCTTTCCGGGACATATCAGTTTTTTACTTACACTCGTAGAATTACAAGTGAATTTTGTTGTATTTTTGCCATTCCCATATATATATATATATATATATATATATATATATGGGGAATGGAATTTTATATATATATATATATATATATATACGTGTTTGTGTGTGATTCCATTAAGGAAAACATTATTTAGACTGAAGAAGTACTTTGAAAGGACAAAACAAGTTACAGTAATATGAAAGGATACATAAGTGAGTGAATATTAGTTTAAGAGAGATCTCAATTTCATGCATAAGATCCCAGATATACTTTTTCAACAATTTTTGGTAAAACAGCAGAAGATCTTTTATGTAATTATATATGGATTTTAGAAGTATTATTGTATCTAATGACATTTTACTCTGGTGAACAATTAACAGTCAAGATGAATGTATAAACATGAAAATGTCTTAAAATAATTGTCGGACTTTGTCCATTTCATAATGTGTGACGTCATTTGTTTACATTTGGATACACATCGAGCAGATATGAATGTACGAGAGAAAATCATGGAGAATTGTAGTTTAAAAACAGTAAAATTGACCTTGCTAACCGAAACGCTCCTCTGTGGCCCAATCGGTAAAGCACATTAGGCTATATAACGGTTCAGGCCAGTAAATGTCGTTAATACTGTTTATTATAAACAGAGCATTTATTTAAATGTTTGTATCTATAAAAAGAATGTATAAACATTGTAAATTGCTTGGTGTGCCACATGTGCTGTAGGTTGCCAACCCCCTAATCAATTTGCACAATCTCATTAGGTAGGTTATTCATTGTTTCCTTCTGTTTAACTTGCTTTCATTTGTCCTATGTGTGTCAAATTCTTTAAGCTCTCTTTCCTCGTTTTGTATCCTAGAAATGTCAACTGTTTCTTTCTGATACTAAGTATATATATCTCCTTATTTTTTATGTGCCACATCCCTTCAGGATGTCAGTGGACATGGCCCTCCACAACTCCTTATCTTTTGTGTTTAATTAGCAGGGTTTATTCCCTTTGCCAAGCCTCTCGATTCTTCTCCCACCCTCCGTTCACACAAGGTAGTTTGTCAGGTAGTTGGTTTTCCGCCCTTGATATGCCCTCTGAGGGTTTAGTTTTCCAAGCCTTCCCTCCTCATTATATGCCCAATCAATTTCAGCTGTCTCTTTCTGATTCATCCTGTTAGTATTTTCTTTCAGATTTCCTAGTTGCTTACTCGCTCCATCCACGGAATTCTCAGTATCCTTCTGTAGAGCCCCATTTCTGTTGCCTCCAGTTTTCTCTTCATCTGTGGGAAGATCGCTCTACATCCACTGCTATAAAAGGGATTTTTTAAAAAATCGCTACACCCCAAGCAAAGTAATAAAGCCACTAAGATGCAAGGGTTACTGAGTGTGAAATAATCCGAGAAAAAAATAATATTAAAGAGAGAGAGAGATCCAAAAATTAATGGCAATTAAGGAGACAGATGATGACAACTGACATAACATTAAAATTTTGAAGATGACTGTTGACTGGAAAGCAAGAAGCCGGAAGAGAGTTCCACAGGAGAGATGTGAAAATGAAGAAACTATTGACAAAGAGTTTATTGTTAGATCTAGCGATTTAAAATGTCAAATGAGGAGACCTAACTGCCAATCTAGTACTGTGCTTAGAAGTCAAGGCACCAAAGCGCAAAGCTCATCAGAACAGAAAGTAGATTTTCCCTATCCCAATAATTCTGATCTTTTTCCAAATATCACATAGAAAATCAAACTTTATAATCAGGTAAAAAATGTAGACAAATATCTCGTTAAAAGCTAGAAGGAGTAAATAATAGTTTTTAAATCAATACATTTTTTTTATAGAAATATTTTTCTTTGTATTGGTAGCTTATCTACTTCATTCTTCCGCGTGCTAACTTTTACAGCTCTAGAGAACAGCAAAAGGTTAAAGCTGTGAAGTCAACATCATGGTGAAAGGTTACACCTGCCTGCTATTGACAAAGCTAAATTTTGAATAAGTTCTACCCATAAGTAAAACTACATCACCTGAGAGTAAGACACAACACAGTATATTTTGGTTTGAATAGAAAGTTGGGTGATTGCTATATTCATTTTCTTTTAACTTTTTTATTCAGAAAAAGAAACCATATTTTTACACCTAGATTTGTTTCCTAATAACAGAACGATCACAGATATTTATGCTATGATTTTTTTTCTGTTATTTAGAAAATCAAAACAAATTTTTACAACTTAACTTTTTCCTAATTAGAATCACATCCAGACTTTTATACTTTGTTTTGTCTGCTGATTTTTGATGGAGACAGGTCTAGCTCTATCTTCAAAAAAATAGGAAAGACGCATAGAATGCCCAGGTAAAAAATGGGAGAGTTGCAAAAAAGATGCTCTTCAATGAAGCAGAACAGATATGTAGTTAACAATATTAGCCATCTTATCGAGTAATTGGGCCTGTTTTAAGCCCCAAAGGGCAATCACATTTTAAGCAGTTGGGAGAAAACAAGAAGAGTCAGTCAAATCTCCAGAGCAACCAACAGCAGTGCTTCTACTCCTATGGTAAGAGTTCATTGCTGGTAACTTTTATTTTCCACAGCTTCTAATGTTTCGATTTTAACATTACTTGCAGCAGTTTTTACTGTTTCCCTAAGATCTATTTTGCTTAAATATTATTTCCCATTCTCATATTAAATCTGCTTAAGTGATGGACCAAAGTTTTTTATTGGATTAATATCTAGAGAGGTTGGAAACCATTCCATTAATTTGATATCTTTTGTCTTTGGCAAAACTGAGCAACAGTAATCTTCGCAGAATATGAAAACTCATTGTCTCTTTACAGTCTTTATGTCTATTCAAATTAAATATACATACATTCACATTAAAGATACTTTTATTCAAATTAAAGATATCTTTATTCACATTAAAGATACCTTTATTCACATTAAAGATATCTTTATTCACATTAAAGATATCTTTATTCACATTAAAGATATCTTTATTCACATTAAAGATACCTTTATTCACATTAAAGATACCTTTATTCACATTAAAGATATCTTTATTCACATTAAAGATATCTTTATTCACATTAAAGATATCTTTATTCACATTGTATAGCTGGTCACTCGCATTCAAGGGTACTCATCTACTAGGGCTTCTAGTCAATTCCTACTGCAGATGCTTGCTTAGGCACATTTGTGTTTATTCAACACCCACAGAGCCCACCTATAGTTTATACAGCAACTATGCTAAGCAGTCCTTAGTTACAATTTCTGTGAAAGAGCTTGTTATCTAGCATGATCAACAATTTTGAACACTCAAGCCCTCAGCCACAATGACTTGTGACTTCCTGCTAGCACAGCTATCGACTGCACCCAAGGGTTCTGTCTACCCAATTTCACTCACAGGGCTTGAATCAACCCATGGTATGGTTTTCAGGCACTTTCCAAAGGTGCCGTATGCTGGGATCGAACCTTCCAGTCCAATAACATCAGGAAGTCTCCTTCCTGACAAATCAACCATGATGAGATTTGAACCTGGGTCTCATGGTCAGAATGTGAACATTCTAACCACCGCCACGTACCCATAACTTTAAAGATAAATTTATCAACATTAAAGATACTTTTATTCAAATTAAACACATTTTTATTCAAATTAAAGATATTTTTATTCAAATTAAAGATACTTTTATTCAAATTAAAGATACTTTTATTCAAATTAAAGATATTTTTATTCAAATTAAAGATACTTTTGTTCAAATTAAAGATATTTTTATTCAAATTAAAGATACTTTTATTCAAATTAAAGATACTTTGTAAAAATATTTTAAATGATGAAAGATCCGTATTTATTGTTGAAAATTCTGCTAATTTTGGTGGAGATGAGTCTAGCTCTATTTTAAAAAAAAATAGGCAAGATGCATAGAATGCCCAGGTAACAATAGCAGTGTTGCAAAAAAGATGCTCCTGAGCAACCAACAACAGTGTTTCCACCTGTAAGGGGAGAGTTCATCACTGGTAACTTTTATTTTCCACAGTTTTTTTTATTTAGAAAAAGACAATATTTTTACACTGAGAAAAACATCACAGATATTTACATTAGGATTTCTTTCTTTCGTTTGGAGAAACAAATCGAAATTTTTATCCCAGTTAAGAAATGATCCAGTTTATATATATTTTGATCTTTTATCTTCATTGATTGGAGTTGTTAACATGTGCATGCTTTGTCTTGGAGAATTAAGATGGATGATACAGGATGCCTAGTAAAAAAGCAGCAAATTTATTCTTTGAGAAAATACACCAGCTCTGATTGGTCCATCACAGCAGAACTCTAAAAGCCCAGATCTGAATGCTATGGATTACTGTATCTGGCGTATACTCCTAACTCACTTGCAAAACCATTGTTGTGACATCATCGATATTGACTCATTGAAGTGGAACTTAATTGAGGCTTGGAATGAAATTCCTCTTGACACCATCCACAAAGCTACTGCTTTCTGGTTTATCATGCTTACAATTTTGTGTTGAACATTCAGGCAAACATTTCAAACATCTACAATTATTGTTCAGTTTGTGCATGAATCATGATAGCTAAATAAATTTCTTTCTAAATTTACCGCTTTTTTACTGGGAACACATCCTTCTGTATTTGTATTGCTCTTTCTGATAATGAAATTATCTCAAATGTGTGTAACACATATTCAGACTATTTAATCTCTTCCCCAGCGTAGAGGAATATATACGTTTTTACCAAACATTTCTTTTTCAGATACGGATGAATAAACCCATCCAAAACATAACAAACAAAAACCAGCTACTGACGTGGAACTTAATTGAAGATTGGAATAAAATTCCTCTTGACACTATCCGCAAAGTTACTGCCTCTTGGTTTACCATGCTTACAATTTTGTGTTGAATATTCAGGCAAACATTTTGAACATCTACAATACGATGATTATTCAGTTTGTGCATGAATCATGATACATGATAACTAAATAAATTTCTGAAGCTTTTCTTACTAGGCAACCTGCAGCAAATATCCTGTTCCGTACCAATGCCATGATGCTATACCAGGCATGGCGGTCATGGCATTTGATCTTAATAGACAATATAGATTTGCAGACTTTCATAAAGAGGGGGAAGGGGACACGAGACCCTTGCACTGGCTCTGAGCATTAGCTAAAAATGCTGAGAATGTTGCTATCTTTCTCCTGTTTCATTTTCAATTTTACTCTTTATTTCAAGAAAAATGTGCAACTCTTTGCTGCCATTTTCAGACCAAGCATTTTAAAAGAAGAACAAGTAAATTTAGATGCTCGTACCATCATTTGGGGAAATCTATTCTTCTTTTTCATATAAGCAATTCTAAAGCCCAGATACTTCATTTCTCCTTTCTTTACCATTTTTTAAAAAATTCCATCCATCTTTTGCCGCAATCCATGCCACATTATTCAGATCTTCCGTGCAAGCCATTCTTATTATCGATGCAATGATTCTTATCAGCAGCATAAAAATTCTTCTTTCATATATTCCTAAGAATTAAGCAGAACAAAATTAACCTCTTTTAAGGATAAAAAAAAAGGAAAAATAATTTGATGATGCTAATGGTTCCATGTTTACTGGAACTTGTAGAAACTTTTCTAATATTCTTTTTGTTTGTTTGTTGCTCGGTATAGTTAATCTTTTAAGAAACTTTTCACTTGTTCCCAATATGAAGAATAAATGTCTACACTGTGCTTAGCATCACAACTCTAGTTCAGTTTTTATCTTCAGACCAGGCACCAGAAAATATACGACAGTTTTGTCAGAGTGTTCTTAAAAGGTGAATATCCATCTTAGATGGAAAAAAGAGAAAACGCTACTGATAACGATTTTTTAGGAAGTGCAATTAGATTGTAATAGTCACAAATGTTTCAGATCTTTCAGAGGTGAGGAATTAACATTATTATACATTGATCTATTCAGACTAGTAACCTCAACTTTGTTGTTATAGTCACAAAGTTTTTGACTATTTCTGAGATGAGGAATTATTATTATATATTGATCTATTCAGACTAGTATCCTCATCTTCATTGTTATAGTCAAAATGTTTCAGCGAGATGAATTATCATTATTATACATTGAAATGTTAAGACTTGTATCCTCATCTTGGTTGTAATAGTCTCAATCGTTATGGCTCATTCTCATATGTGGATATATCATAATTATACATTGATCTATTCAAACGAGTATCTTTATCTTGGTTGTAATAGTCACAATGTTTTAGCAGTTTCTTCGATGAAGAATTATAATTATTACACATTATTATACAGTATCCTCATCTTGTTTTTAATAGTCACAATGTTTCAGCTCTTTCTGAGGTGAGCAATTATCATTATTATACATTGATCTATTCGGGCTATTATCTTCATCTTGTTTGTTATAGTCACAATGCTTTTGGCTATTTCTGAGATGAGGAATTATCATTATGATACAATGATTTATTCAGACTAGTATCCTCATCTTGATTGTTATAATTCCAATTATAGAAAAATACAGGTATGATAAAATAACAGATGTGAAATATCTGAATAAAATATGTAAGATGGAGGTTCTGGAATCTGCTCGGC
>CAHIKZ030005433.1:2412500-2427500 GCA_903632075.3 Acanthosepion pharaonis | reverse complement strand
GACATTCCAACCACCTGAAGAAGGCCACAGCGTACAAAGCCGAAACATTGTGATAAATATAGCAACAAAGATGATGACAATGCTCCAAATAATGTAAATAATGTCTCTGCTGCCTTGCAGTCGTATCCAAATACAGAAAAGGATATGGAAGGAAATTCAACCAGAAAATCTGTAGTAATACCTCGAAAGTAGTTGGATGTTAATACTGACAAACTTCTGGCTACTCCTGCAGCCAAGCCAGCCTCAAATGTAATATTCTGTATTCTTTTGGATCTCATTGGTATGGCCAATGAGGGCTATGGTATTCTGAGCACTCGCCCATCTTCTTTATAACATATTTTCTTCTACTAATCTCCCTTGGCTTTTTGTTGATAACCTCCCTTGGTTGTCACTCTCCTGATGTCAAATGCAAACCTTGTTCGTTCATTAAAACCTTCTAAAGCTTTTATGTCTTTCTGTCATCACTTCAGGGGCTATGTAGTCTGGGTAGTGCACAGCCTCCATTTACCAATGCCCTTGAGAGTTTTTTTTTTTTAATCATTTGACCCCAGGCAAGCTGATAATGCCACTAGAATGCAGGGATTTACAGGGAGAGAAAGTGAAAGAGAACACAAAGATTGAAAATGGGAAGGATTGAAGAAAGGAAGAAAAAGGAACAGGCTTCAAGAAGATGGTGACTGATGTTGCATTTTAAATTTTTAAAGATTGTAGTTATCAGAATCCTTTTCTCCCCCCCCCCCCAGCTATGTAGTTATCAGAATCCTTTTCTCCCCCCCCAGCTATGTAGTTATCAGAATCCTTTTCTCTCCCCCAGCTATGTAGTTATCAGAATCCTTTTCTCCCCCCCAGCTATGTAGTTATCAGAATCCTTTTCTCTCCCCCCCAGCTATGTAGTTATCAGAATCCTTTTCTCCCCCCAGCTATGTAGTTATCAGAATCCTTTTCTCCACCCCCACCCCCAGCTATGTAGTTATCAGAATCCTCTTCCTCTCCCCCTCAGCTATGGGTAAATAGCAGAACAGACTGGGTTCTATAGCCTTGGATGCCAACTGGTCTACCATAGCAACCTACTGCGGGAAAAAATTTGTCGCTTTCTGTTATTTAAATGTTTTCAAAGATGTTTTAACAAATGTTATATTCTTCTCTTTAATGTATAATATATATGTTTATTATGTATAATATATGTTTATATATTTATATGATGTATAATATATACCTTTATTATGTATAGTATATACATAATAATTATTATATTATTAGTGTATTATGTATCGAAAGATACATGATCGCCTAAGAATGTATCATGCATGGCACATAACTGACTGAGTTATTAGAAAAGCAAGAAATCAGATGGAAGTTCCACAGGTGAGAAGTGCGAGGAAAGAAGTTGTTAGAGTAGAGGTGATAGTTGCATCTAGGTAGGTCAGCAGTAAAATAGTGGGTGTATTTGCCAATCTAGTAGCATGCTTAAATTCATGTAGTCGTAGCACCAGGGACAAAAAGCTAATCAGAGCTGTTGCCATGAAAATATTTGTAGAAAAGGCAGAGGGAAGCCACATTGCATTGGTGAGAAAGAGACTGAAGTTGAATTGCCTGGTCAAGATTGATTACATTAGAGATCCTTCTTTATACAGCAGGAGCACCAGATCAGCTATGCCAACAGTATTTAGTGTATGGATGGTTGGCAGATTTATAAATAGGCAAGATCGATTCTTATGACAAAAATTTTCTCCAGTCTCACTGTGGAACGACTGAATTTGAACATTGCATAACACTATCTTTATCTTGTGAAATAAACAGATAACTACTAAAAAAAAAAAAAAATTAGTTTTATCTCTTTCTTTCAGATTTTATGCATTTTTAAAAAAAATTTGCTTAGCCTTGATTCGAGATGGATCGAATGATGTTTGAGAATTAATAAATATCCGAGATTTTTATTATTATTATTATTATTCCACCTCTGAGGCACCCCGCCCCGATATTAGGCTAGTTTAGGTTTTTTTATTTTGAATCTTTAGTTTCCCGTTTTCTGGTTAACTTAGCTAGGGTATGCATGCTCATTGGCCCCTTTTATTTCTGTCCCTATTTTTCTTTTGTTTAATTCCCCATCCCCTCCCTCGTTAGGTGGTCAGTGATGTCAGTTCTCTGGTTGTTGCGGGATGACTTTTGTTTTCGTGTGTGTGTTTTCGTATTTGTTATTGTGTCTAAATGAGTGCGTGTTTGTGGGCATGCTTGTGGATATTATAATCCCGCAATTATTTCGTCCAGTTAATGTTTCTGCCACATTTAGGGATTGTGGTTTTTTTTATTACTAACCCTATTTTGTTTTGTTTTTATGTAAATAGTGTTAAATCATATTGTAAATAATCATTGGGGTTTTTTAAATTGTTGTTTTTTATCCTACCCCCACCCCAGACTTTGAAATGTACATATGGGGACTAGTTAGGATTTCATAGAGAATTTCTTACTGCATCCACAATGGTGGACGCAGTAAGAAAGGTAGGAGTGAATGCATTGTTTTGGTGATAGGAATATTGTTGGTATGTTTGGGTCCATGTCTGTGACTAGCTAAGTTTAGAATTAAGACAGAAGAAGACCGTCCTTCCCCAACCCCCTTTTCGGCCTTGTGCCACATTTTGTACAAATTGTACAAATAAATAATTATTCCACCTCTGAAATAACATGAACTCTTTTTCCTGTTTTCTCTTTTCTTTTTTAGACTGATGAAGATGACAGGTATTTAATACAGCCAGATGAGATCTACAATGAGTCAGTTACATACGATCCTCATAAGGGCTACTCGCTGAACTTCTTTCCACGAACCAAAAGCAACTGGTATCAGGCACCTCTGGTGATGGTACAGTTTAACACCCTACGACCAGGGACACTGATCAACGTCCAGTGTACAGTATGGGCTAATTACAAGAACAGTACAACTATTATCCAGTCAACTACATCATTCAAAATTCATATGAACTAAAGCAAAATGATGACTTTAATATCGGAAATAACAGTACAGCTGTAAAAAAGCAGAGAAGAATACTGTTGACACATAACAAATGGTATAAAGGTGAATTTTACCGTAATTTTTGTGGAGTTTTAAAGATTATAAGGGTGGCTTTCAGAACATGAAAGTGTTGATAATTTTTCTTTGGATATTGCTTGGCGAAAGGTTTCTTGAATAAGTCTTCTTGTTTTGGCATCGTTCTCAAAACGGATCCATTAAGCAGTAACATAGAATAGGACTTTATTCGTATTTGTAGCAATGAGAGTAGATTAAGAGCACTAAATTGTACTTAATAAAAAGTTTCATGAAGACTGAGAGGTATGCATTTGCTTTCAAATCCCTAAAAAGAAAAAAAAAAATGGATTTTGTAATTTAAAATATAAATCACTGTTTTTGTCTGATACTTTGAAATTGAATCGATTTATTTTTGAGGCTGTTTTAATCTTTATTTCTTGTCTATAACTAACATTTTTCATAATTTATAGTTCAGCTTTTGAGTCCAGCATTGAATCCTGGGATGTTCTTGATAGGCTTTGTACTAGTTTTTTTACTGGATTATGTAACCTTTGTTTTATTTTTTTTTATTGTGCTTTTTAGAGACAATCTAAATAAACTACATATTGTTTATATAACATATATCATGCATCACTTGACACCAGACACCTGAAGAAGAAAAATTAAAAAGAAAATATACATATTAAAAAAAGTCCTTAAAAAAGTTAATGAATTATTATCCAGATGTTTCTTTGAAATCGGCTCCGAATACTACATTCTCTACATAGACACATTCACAAGATAATTATGACTCAGGAAAAAAATTATGTATTATCTCCCTTGACTAAGTTAATCAAGGGAGATAATATTTCAAACATTTGCAGAAACTCTAGTACAGTGGTTCCTAACTGATTTTGGGCCATGCCTCACTTTGGTATTTCTAAATTTCTGGTGACTAACCACTGCCTCGTAATATCCTACACATGCCCCACCATTGGAACATGCACCCCCACATTGGAAATCATTGCTCTAGTGCAATGGACTTTACCTTGAAGTAATATTGAAAATGTATTCTTAATGGTAAAGACTGAAATTATGAGAAATTCTGCCAAATTTTTTCTTTAGATCAGGAATATCATGATGTTATTATCTCAAAATAAACAAAATAAAATTTACTAGCAGTTATTTTACTGCTAGTAAATTTTGAAGAATTTCTATTTTGGGCATTAGTTAAATTGGATGGCCCATTTGTAAAAAAATATACAGGAAGAAACAAAATTGTAGATTAACATAACCTTTATTGACAACATTTTTAGAATCAAATTTTAAAGTTTATCAAATAAGAATCTTCATAAGAATAAATTCTTTTCAACTCCCTCCATATTTTAGTTAAGTCTTTCAAACTCAAATTCAGCAAATGTCCATTCTTTTTTTTAAATTAGATTCACAGTATATAATTAAAAAACTTCATAACATAAATAAATATAACATAACATTCATAATATAGATAAATATCTCAGAGCATTATTATTTTTTTAATTCCATGTCTAACTTATAAGAAAATTTCTAATTACTGCCCAATTTTGCTTCTCTCAGTTCGTGCCAGATACTTTAAAAGTCAAAGTTCTTATTTCTTTTTGTCTAATGTAGATTTTTATATTATGATATATTATATTTCATTACTTTCTTTTTGTCTTCAATTTTAAAGATGCACATATTTTGGTCAGTGTCCCATTTAGTATTTTAACTAAGAACTAATGTTGTATTGATACGTTACAAATCATTGATAAGCATTAAAAAAAACAAACATTGAAGATATGTAAACCTTAAAAGTGAACTGATATTTTAATTGAGGTACAAAATTTAATAATTGCAATAAAAACGTACATAAAACCAAACACAACAGGAAAGAATAACACAAAATTCTATAGTTACCGTAAAGAGATAATTTTAGAAAAAAAAAACAAAGCTTTTATTTTTGTTCTCATATTTTTCTCTTTATTCTTTCTTTTAATATGTCCAATTTTTATTGATAAGTGAACTGTTGCATCTGTAAATTACTAGAATCTTTAACAATGAACAACTTTGAAAAAAAAAAAAAGGTTATATACACCAAAAGTCTTGAAAAAATTGCCATGGTGAATTAATTGAAATATGGTTTTCTCTCAAAGAACAAGTATAATATCAATATTATTGTCATTACTCTTTATTAATAGGTTGAACAGGAAATTGTGGAGAGCCATGATCGCCATGCCCATAGAAGAAGATTCTGTACTTAAATATTTAACATCTACACAGTAAACAATGCAAAATCAGAAATGAAGTAATTGCTTCTATTGAATCTTGAACTGAAACCCTGAACTTTGGGACCCAAGTTCAAGGTTCTTATTTTATTACTAATTTTCTGTTGTCTACCGCAGTATTTGAAGATCCAGGGTTGTGATAAACAAACAACAATAAAATAATAGTAAACTGGTAATAAAATTTAATTATACAATATAATAAAACTTATATTAAAAACTTACCATGCAACGAAATAGAAACTTGCCATAGAGAAAATATCAACCACAAAAATGCTTCATCTAAAAAAAATAATTCAATATTAAAAATTTGAGATATTCCCAAAAAGTTTAAGCACAAAAATAAATAACAAAATGATTTTGTTTTCAATGTTACTACTATTACTGAAGACATGCTTTAAATGCTTATTATATTTTAAGATGATCAGTTAATTCCTATGCAGAGTATAACAGAAACCTTTTATATAATGGTAAGACATTAGTGGTAATGTTGTCTTCATCTAACTAATGTCTTACTATTATGTGAGAGGTATTTCTACAACACTATATATATATATATATATATATATATATATATATATATGAATGTAATGAGAATGAAAATAATATATAAATTCTAATGTTCACAGCATTAATTCAAAAGAGGGCTCAATACCAAGAGTAGAGTAATAATTATTTATTATAATTTTGTTTTTTGAAAAATAAAAAATAAAAAAAACCATAGTGAGAAACAGCTTATGAAGACATGGAAAAGAGTAAAGAAAAGAGAAGGAAAGAAAAGAAAAGAAAGTAACAGAGTAAGACATTAGTATTTGTTGATAGCAGTTTGGGCAGTGAAGGAATGTTGAGGTGTTGAGACAGCAACCTGACTCAAAAAGTTTAAATCAAAGCAGAAGTGTTTGCTATATATATATATATATATATTATTACTTAAATGTTATTTTTAGTGGAAACCCATATTTGAGTAGATGCTCTATTTATTTATTAAAAAAACAGTATATTTATTTATTTTTGTATACCGATTACAATGGCTTCCCCTGCCAAAGGGGACACAGGTTCAAATCCTGTAGGAGTGTGCATATTTTTCTTTAATAAGATTTTTGAATATTCAGGTGGGTAGATGAAAATAAATAAATAAACGAAGCGTCTACTTAAATACGAGTATCAAATAAAAATAACGTTTAAGTAATAACAGCTGTCAGAATACTAAATCGAAATCCATCGCTTCTTTAGAAATTGCTTTGTTTACATTAGGATATGGAACTGAGTAAATACGAATGCTTTGAGAGTCTGAGAAACATTAGCATTTATAAGGTACAACAACACATTGCTTGGTCTAAAGCATGTCAGACCCAGTGACGATATTCAAGCCTGTAGATGAAAATAAATACATATACTGCTTAATAAATAAATGGAGTGTCTATTCAGATATGTGTATTCTCTAAAAATAACATTTAAGTAAAATAATCTGTCGTATTACTAAATAAAAATCCATCACTTTAGAAATTGCATATATATATATATATATATATATATATATATAAAAAGTAGGCATTGCAGGCAACAATCCTTATATATTATCGAAATAACACTACGAAATCATAAGACCCAGAAATATTAACCCGGCTGTAATCAGCTCCCGATATATGGCGATTGCATGGTGCATGAAACTCCACATCATACTATCAGGTATCATGTATTATATATATATATCCATCCCTTCTCTCTCTGTTACTCTTTTGTTATAATCTATATTTTTTTTTATATATATACTAAAATCCAAACCTCCTGTTTGCCTGCCAATTGCATTCCAGCCAAACTATAGAAATGTTATTTTCTTGTAGCAACCGTTTCAGTTTTATAATTTAGTCCTTTATAGATTTTCATTATTTTATCCTTTTTTTTCTTTTACTCTGTAACACAACCATAAACTATATTCTCAATGAAATATACCTAAGAAAAAAAACTGAAAACCTACTTTTCACCACAGCTACAAACCTGTATATTAATTTGTTTCTTGTTTAACTGCATTCAAACACTACTAATCTTAATATGTATCCCTTCTTTCCAGAAAATCTTACCTGTACATAGTTATTCGAAGGGAATCTTAATCTAAAATAAACCATTAACAAAATCCATGGTTTTGTTTTAAATCTGATCACTTTTAAATGTTTTAGAGGAAGCTATCTCTCTGTAGATATGTGATTCCAATCATTTGTTATTAATCACCCTGAGTAAAAATATCCTTGTGGATCATAAAATGGCTTCCATAATCAATTCTTTTTTTAATTCATCTCTTTATGGTTTCTTTTAATATAAGATTACTGGCATACACACTGTTCTGTAACTTTCTTCTTAGAAAATTATTCCTAAAATTATATATGGTTGTTTTATTGATTGGTAGCAGGTCTCTATCCATTGCACTTAACAATACATAGCTAATAAAAGAAAAAGAAAAAAAATGGTAAATAATTAAAGGGAGATAATCTTTTTAATATAGTTTATCTTATTATCAATTAAGGTTCTTGGAAGATGAATTTTTTTTTTCTTTTTAAATGCTTAATGAAATGGTCTGGAAAAAAACATAAAATTGTCAATGCATTTTGAGCAAGAAATATTATGTTAGGAAGTATTTAGGCTGCGGCTGCTACTATTACTGCTGTTACTATAACAACAACAATAATAATAATAATAACAACAACAACAACAATTAGAAGAAATGTATCAAGTGGCAGCACTAATTTCCCTTTTTGTAGTTAGCACACTCGAGGACTATCTCCAAGAATCTCTTTGCTTTTCAAGACACCTTAGCTGGGAGTGCACAGGTAGCAGTACTATTTGGAATAGCTCCTGTGCTTAGAAAAGTGTTGTGTCTGGAAACAGTGAGTAGGTGCAGAGATATGACCATCAAATGAGGAGGAGAACAAAATTAAACATCAGAGAGGATCTCAGTAATAATAAAGCAGATATATTAGTTTTTTTTTTTTTAATATAAGCAGGTTTTTAAAAAATGTTGTGTAATGATAAAAGTACGTAGGTGTTGGCTTCAAGAAAGCTTTATTCGACAGAGAATACAATATTCGCGTGTAGAGTTCTTTTATAGTCCCAGTAAACAGAAATAGCTCTCTCAAAGAGGAGAGTAAAAAAAACAAGGGGAGACCACTCTTGATTACTCATAACTCGTTTCTCCATATATGCAAGTCAGTAGGTTATAATAAATTCCTATGAATATTTAGAATATTTTTATCTTTTTTTAAAAGAATTAACACTTTTTTTTTTTTAAAAAAAAAAACACTGCTTTTATGTAGAAAACTAAATATATCCTTTTTTGTTCTTTTCAATTTTGGATCAAGTTAGATGGATGAAAAACAAAATAATTTTAATGTGAATGGAAAAGTGGTTGTTAAAGAAACATTGACAGGTTAACTTTGCAAAGAAAAACATTTTTCAGAGAAACAGAGAAAATTAGAAGCCAGCAGAAGTAAAAAAAAAAAAAAAAAAAAATATGGCAAATTATTTTCTAAGTTATAATTAGATTAAATTTAAGGCTACATACATTTTCATTCCTGTCTTTGGTATTTTTTTGTCACCAAAGCTGTCATTTCTCTATTTTGATCTTTTCCTTTCGTACATTTATAATGCATAGACTAACATTATTAATAGATAAATAAATTCTTTACTTATAGGCATTTTTTGTATTTATTGCTATGTTTCCATGGCCATAATCAAACCTTATGAAAGCAAAACATTTTCTGTTCAAGTATATATGGTAATAGTAATATCAACCGTTTCCCTATGAGGAAACATTTGGTATTCATTAACCAAACAGCCAGTACTGTTTTCAGTCGAGATTTAAGAAATTTTTCTACTAAAACACATCCTTAGGAAAACAGGTTTCTCAAATATGGTACAATTAAAATTGATTAAAAAAAATTGCTTTATTCTCATACAGTACTACTCAAAGAGAACAAAAATATTCCAAGAAATTTAAAATGGTTACTGTAAATTTTTTTTCTTTTTGACTAAAAGATATACTTGAATATTGTGCACGTTTTTATGATCAGTTTTTTTATGCTAAAAATATGGCGGTTTCACTATACACGGGTAATTTTTTAAAGAGATTTAAAATTATGAGTTTTTGGTGACCAGTTGCACTATACACCATTAATTTTTTTTCTGGAGAGGTTAAAATTCATGGCATTTGCAGTGACTGTAACCTACCTAGTGGTTTTTCTCATCATTTTGAAATAGCTTTTTTAAAAAAAGAATGAAGACTATTTATTTGCTATAAAATATATTCAGGATGATGCCCAGTACTGCAATATTTGACTATGGTAAGCCTACTAGTGTTGCTCAGAAGCTGGGGTCAGATAAGATACATGGTTTTCTCCCCATTTTTGGGGTAGCTTTGTTCAAAAAAGAATGAAGACCATTTATTGGCTATAAAATATGTCCAGAATGATGCCCAGTACTGCAATATTTGACTACGGTAGGCCTACTAGTGTTGCTCAGAAGCTGGGGTCGGATTATACATGAGCTATAGAAAAAAATCAGGTTATTCACAAAAGAAATTCAGAAGTCACACTATACATGAAGAAGATTTATACATTAGTATATATGGGATTAATCTGGTCTTTCTAGATTTTTCTGGTCTGTTTGCCATTCATCTTCAGGTGATTTTACGGTATGTTGTCAATGGATTAACATTTAACAAAGTTAAGCAAAAATCATATGAGCGGCCTGTTCTGAAAAATATGTTGAGATTAACAAATAATAGTGTTATGATCTGAGAGAAAAATGAACAACTTTTATTAATTTCACATATAAATAAGAAGCAGTAACAAAAATTCATGATTTGAAGTTAGCATTTTAAACACAGCCTAATTGAATTCTCTTTTAGCTTGTTTTTATAATTTGGCTTATACTAAACAATCCATAACTTTGTTGTAAAAATCTGGCTTTTACTGAATTTTTCAGTTTTTTTTAAAGATGCTACTAACTGCTAGATGTTATGCTTACTGCCCATCTTTCCTCAATTTTTTTTTTCTAGGAGTGTCATATTTGATTGTGGAAAATCTTTAATGCAAATTGAATTTTGCATATCAGATGTACAGATTCTCATAAGTAAATGTGTGCTTACATGTTTCAGGTGTTCATTACAATAGATATAAATTCATTGAGTTTCTCTAAAATGCTGTCAGATTTAAATAATATTCTGAACTTAATAAATATAATTTTTTTTTTTTTTTAAATTTTCTGTAAAATAGTATTTGTAGGTTAAGCAAAGCAATGCATACCTTACTTCTTAGGAACACATGTCACGAATTATACGTGTATACATACATATATATGTGTAAAAATTCAGATTTGGATAAAATATATCTGTAAAAAGACAATATAAATAATGGCAAGGGGAAAATTTTTCTTTACCAATGTGTTTCTTCCCCTCATGGACTTTATCAAGGCAAATGTCAGGATTTTATTTCGCCACATCTATTTATAAACAGAAGTAAAACTTGACTTTCACTGTTAGCTTGAAGAATATTTACGAGTGCTCTTAAATTTGAACATTTTGAAAACATAACAATATTTTTACTTCATGTTGCTAAATAAAATCCTTATATTTGCCTTGCTAAGTCCACCAGAAGATGCATTGGTAAAGAAAAGTTTTTGCCTTTCATACATACACACATATATATATATATATATGTATTTATACATGTTTCATTAAATAATATAGACAAGTGTTGTCTATTTATTTTATGTAAATTCTTTTCATAACGTCTGATAAACAATAACATTATCATTAAACAAAAAAAAAATCACAATATTGATACATATTTTTTAATCCAATCTAAGCTTTAACAGAAATAGCCATTATCAAAATGACAATTACTGTACAATATATTAAGCAATACACGGACAACAATGTGATGAGTCTGTTTCTGTTTACATGGATGATTTCCAAGCAATGATAAACACATGCATATAAAAATATGGAAGCGAAAATTGTGAGCTCATAACGTTTGTTTAATGATAATTTATTAAACTTAATCGATTTATGAAAATCATTTATATAAAATAAATAGACAAATTACTTTTTTTTATTATTTAATGAAACGTAAATGAATGAAAAGATGCTGCCTAAATACACGATATATATATATATATATATATATATATATATATATATATGAGAATATGTTATATAAGTTTCTATATATCGGAACAATGTTAAGCAAATGAATGTCAAAGTGGAATAATGTGATGTGTTTTGTCCTTTAGGACTTCATCAATATCATTAATATTTTTACTGATGGAATGCTGTATGTGTAGGAAGGAGAGGGGGGAATATACTCTATAGCCTGTAATGATTGCCACAAAAAATACATAGAAACTTCAAGGAATTTAAATAAAATATTACATGAACACTAAAGGGATCTTTTACAAAACAACACACTCAATGTGTTGGTCACTCACTCCAATGAGTCTGACCATATTTTTGATTTAAAAATGCTTATTTAATTAAATGGAAAAGTAATTTACTAAGACAAAAGAGTATAGAAAGATTTGCGTTTATAAGGTACTATTCAACTTTGCTTGATCAACAATGCACTACTTGGCTGAATCGGTCTAAACTATATCAGATCTAACAATGCTTTCCTCTGCCAAAGTGGTACACAGGTTCAAATACTGCTGGAGAGTACATATTTTTCTTTAATCTGGTAGATAAAAATAAATATACTTATATATAGGCATCCCCTAAAAATAGCATTTAAGTAATAAAATCTGTTGGGTTACAAAATAAAAATTCATCACTTCTTTAGAAATTGCAAATTTTTTTTTTTTTTTATTTTAGTAATTTTTTATTTTCTTTCTTCCTTTTTATTATTCAATTTTTTCTTTTTTTCTTTTCTCCTTTTTTTTTCTCTCTCTTTTTTTATCATGGTATATCATCTGTCTGGACGGATTGATTTAATTTCTAAAAAACCTTCCAAGAGATGAATATAACAATATTCATGAAATAAATCATAACTGACACAGATTTTTAAGGTTTTTCTTGGATTTATCAATATATAGGACAGCTGCAGTAGATTTGCATTCAAATTCATAAAACATTTCGCCTCTCTTGGCAGATATTCTGTCATTACAATGTGGAATGCTTAATAATAAAAGTGATAAAAACAAAAGCAACTGAATGAAATTGGCTAGAAATTTCTGAACCAAAAAAGAAAAAAAATTAAATTTTAAAATTTTAGCAATCCAGCATATTCAACATTTTCTTTTGATGCATAATTATAATCAAAGCTTCCTAGACATATATAATTCCATTTAAAACTTTACTTTAGTCTGATCAAGTCCTAAATAAAAAAAATGTGTCACACAGAATTTTTGCGCTTTGTCATTCATTTGCCTAATATATACAGTGTGTCCATAAAGTACGTGTGCACTTAAAAAAATTTATAACTTTATTTGTATTTGCGACAGAAATAATTTGTAAAAAGGATTAGAAAGAAGTAAATCTATATTTTTTTTAAGGTTTTATTGAAATTTTATTTAAGTTTCCACATGTCCTCCATCATTTTTTTATGGATGCAACACTTTCGTCACTGATACATGGCCTTCCAGACCGTTGCTTATCATGGACGGAGCCTGTCTCTTTAAATTTTTTCATCCATTTAGCAATAGTGTTCCTATGAGGTGGTTCTTCATTGTATTCAATTCTAAACTTTCTTTGTACAGCAATAGTAGATTTCAGTTCAGCCAACCAAAGGACACAGTTTACTTTTTTCTCAGTTGAAGCCATGGATCAAATTGGTTCTGGAAAAAAGAAAATATTTTTTGACTTATCTAAAAATTGTTGCAAATTTTGTGGTAAAGAATTATTCAATAACTATACTTAAAACTAGGTACATTAAACTTTATAACATTTTTTACAGATTATTTCTATCGCAAATACAAATAAAGTTATAAATTTTTTAAAGTGCACGCGAACTTTATGGACACCCGGTATATGTGTGTGTGTGCCATAGTTTCAAAACTCTGCTACAAAGCACATTCTTTTTTTGGTTGTCCTTGATAAGTCTAATGATAAGAAATTGAAAAGGAAAAGAAAACAATAAGTTAGCAGAAGTAGCGATGAGTCAGATTTCATGACCCATGGCACCAAAAATGCTTCTTTTTAAATCTAAATAAGTAAGAAATTATTTCAAAGAAGAATTTTCAGTATTTGTGGTACTTATAAAATAATGCAAACCTGTCATCACTTCTTTTTTTTTTTTTTTGTGTTCCTCGAGAAGGCACTTTATTATTTTCACATTTCTTCTCGTGCCATTCTCAAAGACTCACATGGCATTAGGCTATCCAAGAGATTTCCCTTAGATTCACACTGAAAATGATTCTTTGCACTTACAAACAGGAATGGTTACCCAAAGAGATGTTAGTTTGGGAGTATATCTACATATATATTTGATTTTATATATATATATATATATATATATACACGCACACTGTCAGCACTCCCACATTTTTAAAACAACCAAAAGAAAAAAGAAACAACCATCTTAGCCAGTGATCATTGTAAAACTTATTCAGGATAAAAGAAAAAGGCTAAAAGTATGAGGCACCCAGTGAGCAACAAATTCACTATTCATTCATAATTGATTTAATAACACAAACATTTCACCACGTCGAAGTGTCCCTTTATCTTGAATCAGTTTTACAACAATCATTGGTTAAACATTTTTTTTTCCATTTGATTTTTAAAAAAATTTGGGAATGCCTATAGGAGATATATATATATATATATATATATATATATATATATATATATATATATATATATATATATATATATGGAGAGAGACAGTGTGGATATGTATAATGTAGATTCCTATGTCCACACAGTCTATATCTATAAATGCCCTATTTCCAATATTGTGCACTGTTCTCTTACAAATTTCAAAGAATATCTATATATATATTTCTAAAGAATTCATGGCTTTTTATTTAGTAATCCATCATATTTTTATTAGTTTAAACATTCCATTAATTCTTTAGAAATTGCTTTCTTTGCATTTTAGATACATAACTGATCAGTTATTATTAAAAAAAAAAAAAAATGAAAGAGTAAAGTGTGCTTTAACAGCAGATAGAAACTTGCTTGATTATGAAGTTCTTTATGGGCAAGTGGTCAAAAGCAAGTCAGATCAAATTACGGTTTCTCCAGCAAAGAGGGACACAAGTTTGAATCCTGCCAGAGCACACATATTTTTCTTTAATAAGATTCCTCTTATTAAAAAGAGGTTCAGGCCAGTAGACAAAATAAAATACTGTTTAAAAGTAAATAAATTGTCTACTCAAATATGGTATCCACTAAAATAACATTTAAAGTAATAAATATATATATATATATATATATATATATATATATATATATATATATATAATCTCAAATGTGCCATTTTTAATCAAATATATTTCAAGTTTATGGAAGACATGTTTAATTTTTTTTTATTCAGTGGGGAAACAAGTTGCATGAAACAGTCAAATCTGTTTTTTTTATTTTGGTAAGGCACTCCTGGTTCTACTTGGTTGACATACATACATATATATATATATATATATATATATATATATATATATATATTTTCCTCCTTCTCAGAAAAAAATCAAAAAAAAATCAAATCAATAAAAAAA
>CAHIKZ030005433.1:2395000-2407500 GCA_903632075.3 Acanthosepion pharaonis | reverse complement strand
ATATTTGTCAACATAAGCATCTGTAGCAGAAACACAAGTTTTTTTTTGTATGTTTCTTCTGTCTTCTTTGTTTATATATTAAACACCCACCTTCATCTGAAAAATGCACACAAAACCTACAAGCTTGTTAACATCTACAAATGCGCAACTCTATTGTTCATGGAATCATACTGTTATCGGTAACTCCACTTTTTCGGCATAAATTTTCGATACCCAAGTTTTAAAATGAATTTTTAAAAATGAAAAAGCATTCTTCAAGATTTCATTTTAGCTTTAATTGAAAGCTAAAGGATTAAATTTATTATTTTCAGTAAGTAAAATATTCTCGTGTATTTCAGATAGAAATTATATAGATTGGAATGTCAAATTTAGTTTCGATTTCTTAAAATTTTCTTAAAAGCGGCCATTTCCTTAATTTTAAGAAATTTGTAAACAAAACAAATTTATCGATTTTAAAACTCTTCCAAATATATATATATATATATATATATATATATATATATATATTTCTGACATGTTATCTGAGTAAAATTAGAAAATTTAAAGTTTGATTTGAAACAAATATTACTTATGGCATAAAAAAGTAATATACAACCATTTGTTATTGATCGGCTGTGATTATCTGAAGCGATGACAGCTAGTACGGATGACTAGAATTGACATAAAATTTACGAAATCTAAGTGAACGCATTTTTTTTTGTTTTTAATTACCTAGTAATTTTTACAAATGAATATTTTCCGCAATTATTTAATAATTTATTGACTTTTATTTACCTTTCGAAGATGCTTTATGCAAAAATAAAATGCTATAAAATTTTCTTAAATTAATTTCTCTGTAAAGAGACAAAAACTCTTAGATCACGTGACCTTTTCATAGCAATGTCATGTTTAGCCTTTCATAGATGAAAAGAGGAACAAATTAAGTAAAAAAATTAAAAAAAATATTTTAAAAATAGAATAGTGTAACTACGTTTACTAATCTTTCCAATTTTGGATTCGTAAACTTCGTTTCCAGTTAATTACTATATCACATCCAGGAAACAGCCCAATACAGAATTTTATACGAATTTAAACTATTATAAATTATTATAATTAAAATTTTTTAAAAAATGAAAAAAATCTTGTAAGAATTCATTATTCATCGGAAAATTTTTATTTCTTCAGACAATAGTGTCCTCAATATAACTTATTTACAAAAGCAATTAAAAGCTTTTCTAATTAAATAATATCAAAGTTTTATTGGATTCATTATTTTTCAATTCAGAGCAGATTTTCCGTTAGAATAGTGAAGTTTGAAAAAAAATAAGCGATCTTTGGGTTCTGTCACTGGATCTAACCAGCACCTTTATCCACTGTGCTATGTGTCCTTGAGGAGTGTGAGTTCACTACCCGGCCAAGGCAGTGGAGAACATTCAGAGGGAAAATTAACAGGAGATAACTGATAACTGACATCCATTAAAACATGGCACGTGGAACTAGTACAGTCTACCCCAGTGAGCGAAATAAAGGGTTCAGTTCGACATTCCAACCACCTGAAGAAGGCCGGAGCGTACAACGGCCGAAACGTTGTAATAAATATGGCGACAAAGATAAGGACAATTAATGTAAATAATGTTTTTGGAAATGTTTGTTCTGAATACTTCATGGCATGATGGTGATTTTCTAAGCGTAGCTTAGATGTGGCACAAGGCCGAAAGCATGGGACACCTAGTGAGGATCAAACTCGCGATTCAGTCGTAACTGATGCAGCAAGACAAGCTTGTTAACCATTAAACCACGTCAAGGTGCCCTGCTTCATGACACGATGACTATTTTTAATAATCTTTTAAATTTTTCATTGACAAATTATAAAACCATAATGACTCAACAAGATGTATTTTAATAAGTTATTGCATTAGATCTGCGAGATGAAAAGTGGAAGCTAGCAACAAAGACAGTGGCGATTTGGTCTAAAACTGCACTTACCTTATTTTCACTGATGCTCAACGTCGAGGTGAGAAAAAAAATTTCGCTAATATAGAAAACTGCAGAGTCAGTTTAACACTAGGATGGCCGAGGTGTCATTATCGACACCTTCAAATTTTCAACAAATTCCTATGGGATAACTAGTTTTGGTTCGATACTGAGGCTTATGGACAATTATTGAATTTTAGCAAAGATGCTTAACAGACTTAATTCTTTAAAAAAATATTCAGTGGAATAGCTGATATTTGAGGTTTTACCTTGAATGGCCGAGGTGTAGTTTTTGACACCTAGGCTATTTATAGTGTAAATGCATTGAAAAATTTCTCACAAGCAATAATACTTGTGTTTATGTCCCCTATCTATCTATCTATTTATCTATCTATCTACACACACACACATAATTATATATATATATATATATATATATATATATATATATATATATATATATATATATATATATATGTTGTGGTAGGATCCACCTAATTTGCATAGTGGAGTACCGACCATATAAATATGGTTGGTACTGGGAAGAAGGGAGGAATCAAGAGATTCAACCAGAGACTCTGCCCGACTGCGACTCAGTCAACACATTCTCCAGGAACGGTCTTACCAGGAATATACAAAAGACTATATGTAAATATTGTGTACACTTTCTTGTTTCAATACATTTTGTTCTAAGTACATTTTGTGTTGCATTATTATTCCATGCATTAGTCAAGTTTCAACTATATATATATATATATATATATATATATATATATATATATATATATATAATCACTTTCTTTCAGTATGAGGTATACTAATATTTGTGAATTTCTTTTCAGACTTGTTATTTCTGACTTGAATATTGAATATATTAAAGATGGCTGCTTCACGGCGTAATGTAAATAAAGATGTCAAAGGAGCTGGCCATCCTAGGGTTAAAGGGTTGGTGGAGGAATACGTAGTCTCTCTCGAAGAGAATTCCTACTGGCCATTCTAGTGTTAAGTCATTGGAAGAAGTTAGAATGAAATTGAATCTCTATCTATAAAAGGCAGGATGTGTCTGTGTGTGTGTGTGTGTGTGTGTGTGTGTGTAACGAATGCACGGCCGCAATTTTAGACGGATTTGCATCAAAATTTACATGCACATGCTCCAAGTTAGTGGAAAGGCCAAGGCCGACTTTGCATTTCCCAACTCCCATCGATAGTGGAAATAATCGATGTTTTCATGCTTCTACGGCAGTTTTCATGTAGTTTGCGGCCATTTTGTACTGGCCAGAGTGAGAGCCTATAGCTGGCTGCCACGAATAGGCAGGAAGATTCTATTGGCCAGCATGAGAGCCAACAGCTGACTGACACGAATGTTAACTAGCATGCTAGCATGCAAGAAAAGATCGATAGCTGCATTCGTCACAAGTGGGAAAAATTTAAATCTGCATGGCACTTTACTCCAATTGGCTCATTCGCTTGCTTAAACTCAACGTTGATTCTGATTCCGCAGAACTGGGTTGGATGTGAAAAAGTATTTGTTGTTAACATTCTTTTTTCATTTGGTTTTCCAGTTACAAGTCCTTTTTTAAAGCTGATTGTTTTGTGTTCATTTTGTTTAGTTCTTTTTTTTTTTTAACAAATTTAATGTTTAGTATAGAGCTTAGAAAAAATTCGCAGTGTGAGATAGGGCAAGAAGTAAGGCATGTAGCAACATCAGCACGGCAAAGGGCACTCCTTTAAAAGGCAAGGAAGGGCAAAATATTTTTTAGTCAAGTGATAGCGATTACTGTATGAGTCGTACGATTTTTGAATCAAGCACGGGCAACGCCGGGTCATGCTGCTAGTAATGAATAAGAGGAAAAGACTTTTAGTAGAGTCGATTTTATTATTTCGTTATTAACATTATTCGGAATATCTAACGCCAGATTTTTCTTTTTTCTCACTAAGGCTGAAGAAGGGATCGGCCGAAACAGTAACAGTAAATATATTTCCCCAGTCTTTTCTCTTACCTTCACTCTCTCTAACCGTTTGCGTGCTAGTGGCACTCCCGCTTTGCTTGGGATGATATGCTTTAAAATATTTATATTAGGCCTAGAAAAATATTTGTTCATTCGCTTCTCGTAGCCTCTTGCATCTTAGTGACATTACCGCCATTGTTGAGGGTGAAATAATTAAAAAATTCTAAAAAGACAATCTTTTGAATTTTTCATTGAGAAATTAAAAAACATAATGGCACCAGAAGATATATTTTAATAGGTTTTTTATTAGTTTTGCGAGAAGACAAGTAAAAGCAAGTACCAAAAAAAAAAAAAAAAAAAAAAAAAATGGCGGCCAGGTCTAAAACAGCACTTATGTTGTTTTCACTGATGTAATTTTGTCAAACCGCTCAACGTCGAAAACTGTCGCTGATATATATTTACTGTTACTGTTACTGAGTGAAGGTAAGAGAAAAGACTGGGGAAATATATTTATTGTTACTGTTTCGGCCGATCCCTTCTTCAGCCTTAGTGAGAAAAAAGAAAACTCTGGCGTTAGATATTCCGAATAATGTTAATGACCCTGTGGAATATAACAAACAACTTGGAATAGAATAAAATAATATAAAATAATAAAATCGACTCTACTAAAAGTCTTTTCCTCTTATTCGTGACTAGCAGCATGACCCGGCGTTGCCCGTGCTTGATTCAAAAATCGTACGACTCATACAGTAATCGCTATCACTTGACTTAAAATATTTTTGCCCTTCCTTGCCTTTAAAGGAGTGCCCTTTGCCGTGCTGATGTTGCTACATGCCTTACTTCTTGCCTATCTCACACTCCGAATTTTTTCTAAGCTCTATACTAAACATTAAATCTGTTACGAAAAAAGAACTAAACAAAATGAACACAAAACAATCAGCTTTAAAATGGACTCGTAACTGGAAAAAACAAATGAAAAAGAATGTTAACAAAAAATACTTTTTTCACACCCAACCCAGTTCTGCGGAATCAGAATCAACGTTCAGTTTAAGCAAGCGAATGAGCCAATTGGAGTAAAGTGCCATGCAGATTTAAATTTTTCCCACTGCAGAGTCAGCTTAATCACTGGAAGAAGAATGAAATTGAATAGAGAGCAACAGAAAAGACATTTGGCACAGGCGTTTCTTTATTTCGTTATACTGTTCCCAGTTGTGTGTTGTTTTATCTTGAATATTTTCGGCCTGCGTGACAATCATACCATCTACAAAGCAAATTTGATATTTGACCCTGAAAAATATCTTTATTTTATTTTTTTTCCTAAATAAACATAACGCTGACTTCCATAGTGTATTTACTATTATTTGGAACATCTAACGGTTTCCTTTTGCTTGTAGTGAGTGCGAAATAATAACCCCCTTTCCTCACTCGGTTTAAATTCAGAATAGCTGAGGAAAAAGACGGAATTGAATTCGCGAGACTATGTGAAATTTTCTTTGGTCCAAAGCAGAAATTTCACAGAAATTAGCCATTGAGTTAAAAAGAAGAAAGAAAAGAAAGTAGCGAGCATATATGAAATTCCTTTTGGTATAAAATAAAGAGAAAAATTAAATTAATAAGAGAGTCTGAAATCATTTGATTAGTTTCGTTTCTGTTCACCGCGTTCAGCATTGAAGTTTACACCAGTGTAAAATTAATCGACAATTATATTATCGGCTTCTAACCAAGGACACAGCTAAGCATTTCAAACTATTTCTCTTCATCTACTTTTGAACCTATTCAAACCATGTATTCCTTATGCGAGCAACGGACCCTCTCACCTTTGTTTTAAATATATTTGAATATTATTTTATATCAGATCATTTAACCTGTTGTATGAACATTTACTTCTTCATGACAATTTGTTAAAACTACTTGCTTTTAGAATTTCGGATTTATTTTCTTGAAACGAGCAACTAAGACAACTTCAACGTGTAAATTCGTAAATAAATTCCTTTTTTGCTCAAATTAACCGTGTGTTTCCCCGTCATCATCATCCTCCATTAATCTTCTGGGCGTGCACAAATCAGGTTTACGTTTTAACCACGAAGCCCACTATTTGCTCACTAGGGCTGAATAGGAGATCAGCCAAATCAGTTACATTAAATATACAAAGACTCTTGAGAGTTTGAATTATGATGGCTATAAGATTTTAAAATCAAATACCTACTAGGCTAAGGTTACTAAACCAGAGAAATAATCTAGGGAATAAGTGGTTACTCTATTTTAGTTACATTTGATGTATTTTGAAAAAGAAAAAGGATGCGAACGCTTGTGATTCTATAGTGTAACTCTACGATATCCGACGACGGACAGTTCCCTTCAAGATATAAAGAGTTCATTTGCTTGAGGCCATTTATAATGATTGATCTGAGAAAAGAATAAATGTATCCACCATTTAGACCTTTGTGAGCGGGTTTAGCGCCATGCATTACATTTATATGAAAGCCTCGATCTGACAAAGCTATTTAAGAACATGGTTTGATTTTTTAGGTTAATGTGTTGGTTTTGTAGCGCCGATGGCTGAAACTATCCTCAGCGCAGCCTATTCAGTTCAGTTTCCTTATTTCCAATTCTAAATTTTATATAACTTCCACAAAGTAATTATTTTTTAGTATGCTTTCAAAATTTTTATTGACAAATCATGAAAGCATAATGGATCCATGAGTAGATATATTTTAGTAATTTATTCCCCTTGTTCTGCAAGAAGATAAATGGAAACCAAGAACTAACGGAATTATAGGAATTTAACAAGAATTCTATTTTTTTGTTTTTTTATATTTTATTTTAAGCGAATTCACATTGTCTTGAGAACTCTTTCAGCCTTCCATCAGTATGGCTGATGCTAACCTCTAGAGAGTTACTCGTTGCACCTTCTCGGGCTAACATTCTCGACTGACATGAAATGGGAAGGACAATAATGAATCTATTGCTAGATCAGCTACTAAGAAAGTGTCGTACTAGACAATTCTTCTCTCCAGAAACTATCTTACATATCTATAAGTCTACCATTCGTCTATGCTTGGAATATTGGTGCCACAAATGGTCCGGTGCTTCTGCTATTTACCCTTTGATAAAATCCAAAGAAGAATCGGTAATATTTTTGGTCTTGATCTGGCAGTTTGGCTTCAGTCACTTGCTCACCGCCGTAAAGGTGTCTTTTCTATAAATATTTTCATGGTAATTGTTCGAATGAACTCTCCGGTATGGTACATAGACTTTATGAATTTAAACGCGGCAAACTAGACTAGCAACGATGTCTCATCAATTTACATTGAACTGACTAAGATGTAACCGTAAGTTTTTAGCATCCCGCTACCACCTTTTTTTTTTTATCAATATCAATTTTCGTACAAAAAGCGGATCACAGAGCTTATTCAGCTTAGTAAATTTTTTCAGAAAATCCCAATTTCTGATTGGTCACTAAATATTTAATAACATCGACCTAGTTCTTGACGTGACCAATAAGAAAATTCCGGCAAAATCGATCAAGCTTCTGTGAGCCTATCACGTGACCAAAGTTAGCAATAAAATATGAAACGTCTTTCATCTTCGACACTGCGTCAATCGGAATCCTTTGAACTCATCACACAACTCCAGGCTTTACGTTAAAGTTCCTTAACATGATTCCAGCCTGAGAGAACGCTCATTCACACAGCAATATTTTATGACGAACAATCAACTCAAGTTTTCCACATTCAACTTAATACACGAATTTTTTTAATACGCTTTCAAGCTCAACGTTAATTATTGCAATTAACATAAACACTGCTTGTTAAGAACCACTTACCCCAACTAGAATATTCTCTTCGAACAAGTAAAAACAAATCAAAGAGCGATAAATCCGTAAACCTTAAAGTAAGTCGTAAACAATATTTCTCTATTTAAATATAAACTTGAACTGTTTATTTTTTTTCTTAAATTACTATAATACCCAAACACACTTTCTCATTATTGTACAGACCATTCAACAAATTATAATCTATCAAACTAGAACTTTGATAACCTTTCATCTAAACATAAAAAGACGTTTGAACTTTTTAAACAACCTTTTTACTCCAGTTGTTTGTACCTCTTTGTTATATAAATATTTTATTCATTGTTGTGCAAAAACTGTTGTTTCTCATGTCTTATTCTATGTTTGTTGAATACTGAACTTTAATGTGAGAAGAAATTGTTAATTTCATCACGCAGCCTAATTTACTCCACAATTTTTTATCAATATAATTTAATTATTAACACAACCCCCACAAGTTCTCTGCTAACAGCTTATTTTTGTCACATTTCTCACTTGTGGAAATCTCTCCCAGCTCCATGCTTTCCAGCCAACTTTAATCTACAAAAATTTAAATGCAATGTCAACCGCTATCTACTGTCTTCCTAATTAATCTTCTATTGTTCTCGCACTTTAGTACTGTTTCTGTTTTTTAATTCTTCCAAATCTAGTAACCATTTGTGTCGTCGTGTCATTACTAATTTGCTTTTAAAATTAAAAACAATAATTGTACTACATGAACGTATACGCTTACGAAATTATGGCAACCCAATCATCACAAAACAACATCTTTTAAAGTACATTATCTCAGACTAAAAAGAAACATGTTTTAACTGTCTTTTATGTTTTTAATTGAGAGAAACATAATAAAATATGATATAATTGTGGTACCAAATGATGTTTTAACACATTACAACACTACAAAATTATCTTTCAGTGTTTAAAATATCAATAAAATACTCTGCAACAAAAAGAACATTTTTAATGATCTTTTAAATTGTTAATCAAAAAATTATGAACGTATAATGACACCAAAAAATATACTTAAATTAGTCATTACACAAGTACTGCTACAATGCAACTTAAAACAAGAAACTAAGATGGCGCTTATGCGTGAAATTGCATCTTCTTTGCTTTCACTGAAGCGAATTTGCCAATTATAACTGCTCAACATCAATGTCAATAAAAAGTGCCGCTAGCAACATTCGACATCAACAGTCTGTTAGGTGTCCATTTGTGATAGATGATTTAGGGCTTAATGTCTAATTTACACTACAAATTATTTGTTCACTTGTTTATTGACTAATTCGGTTTTTTGGGGGGTTTTTTTACGGCTTATTGCTTTGAACGAATGAAGCCTGAGGGGCTTGTCGAAGACCATCCTTCTTCGAATCTTAAGGACAGGCACTACAGAATCGCAAACGAAGAGCAGTGCCAGATAACAGAAGCCACGTCCCTCGAGGACTTTCAGCAGCAGAAACAGCTGTAACTCGAAGAGAAAATATTGGCATAATCAATATGTTGACCTTCCACAGTATTTCAAACAAAAGTTTAGGAAAGAACCCCCATTAAATACGGTAATGGGCAATAACAGCTACTGGACTTAGGGAAATTATTTTCCTGATAAATAATTTTAGAGTAAGATTTTATAAATGTCAACCGAAAGCAGTACTAGCTGTTCGGTCAATAAATGTTAAAATTTTTACGGTTTATCAACCTTTTGAGAGTTATTTAAACCCGAAGCATATTTTGGATTGTAATAATAATTCTTTCTCTTTCTTCTTTTGTGAGTGAATAATGCATTAACAATTTTTATGGTTTATCAACCCTTTGTGAGCTATTTAAACTCGAAGCGTATTTTGGATTGTAAGAATAATTCTTTCTTTTTCTTCTTCTTTTGTGAGTGAATAATGCATTAACAATTTTTACGGTTTATCAACCCTTTGTGAGTTATTTAAATCAGGAACATATTTTGGAATGTAAGAATTATTCTTTCTTTTTTTTTTTTAAATATTTCATGAACAATTTTTTTGAGAATAACAACGATTTTTTCCGATACAATTTTTACTATTTAACCCGTAGCTGGGAGGAGGATATAGAACGAGTCACCTTGATAGTGACATTCTGCAATTGAAAATATTGTTAAGTGCTTAATACATAATTAACAAATATTACACTAGAAATTATTTGTTCAGTGATAAGTAGCGTCGCGGTGCCTATGGCTCGTGCCCTACACACAATACCTGTATGAAAACTAACAAGGTTGCGTATTTGTGTGTAGGTGAAGGTGCGTGTTCGTATATGTTAAACAAAGAAGCATACAAAAACTTGTTTCTACTGCGGACCGTTTATTCTTTTCATGGTGACTGTTGGGAAACAAAGTTCTGAATGTCTCTTGGGTATGTCCGTTTTCTTTTTTGCTTATAAGTACGTTAGGATAACAAAGGTTAACGTGGTCGAACTTAAGTTTGTGCTGAGTTGGAACGGCCAGTTCACTGACTTCATGAGTAGGGCTGCTGAAACACATCCGAACGTTGTCATTGGAAAGTGAAAAAGAAAGATTCTGTCCTTTCCGGAAGTGGTGGGTCATAAAATTAACGCATGTGACAAAAACATTTTCCGGTTTCTTTATAACTTGCATCATGGGAAAATTAATTTTTTTTTTTTTTGTTATTTTATTTATTGATTTTATTTCATTTTCCCACCAATGGAACACTGTCAGCTGCAATAGTGCAAAGGACTGGATCAAAAAGGTGATCCATTGGGATTTGCTTAGAGAGATTAATGTTCTCTCTATGCAATTTACACTCTGTCAAACAGGATAACAAAATAAGAAGTTTCCCTGAGAGTCTGACATTCAAATGGGTCTTGAAATCCAGCCCAGCAGGTCAGATCTTGTAACCCCCACTTTTTTTTGGTCAGATACCGGACGTCGAGGTCGTTGAATAAATTTGAATGAAAGTGAAAAACTAGAAAACATTCGAATGCTACTTGGGAACTAAATGACACTGTAGAACATAAAATTGACAGTTGTACTCATCATCATTGGCATACTTGAAACATCTCTTGCAAAAAACTTTGAAAGAAATAAAAGTCCAAGGAAACATCGAAATCTCTTGCCATTTCACACTGAAATACAGCTTCTCGTACAATCACCGAAGTTAAGCAACGTCTAATCTGGTCAGTATCTCGATGGATGACCGCTTGGAAAAACCAGAAGCTTGGATGTGCAGATGGTGTAATGGATGACAGCTGGCAAATGGAAATCAGAGAGCCGCGTTCCAATTCCAGTCGGATTCGTTATATTAATTTACGCTCCAATACCTTTGGGAAAAGTATGAACCTCCCCCCCCCATTTAACCAATTAGTAGGACTTATATCATGTAAATCATTTTTAAGAATTCCCCCAAATTCTTACGATCTAAAATTATTTTGCAGGTTATTTAAATATAAAACAAGAATATGGCATAAGCGATGTGAAAATTTAGTAGTTAATTCTCATGTAGAGGTTTATCGCATTATTAGAGAGTTTCAAAAAGAGCAGCAGCATATAGAAACCGAATGTGAAAGCATTCCCTGGGGAGAATCTTGTCCAAGAAGAAAAAAAAAGTCTTTTATTGTGATGAAAGTCTTAAAAATATAGTTAACGATCGTGAAAACCGATCAGATCGTATGGATTACCTTAGGGCTCTTGATCATAATCTTTCATTATAAATCATACTTATTATAAAACCCAGTTTGTGTGTGTGTGTGTGTCTGTACGTTTATATATTGGATCGGATTTCCTACATTTTTCAACCGATTTCAACAAAACTTCACAGGACTACGTAAAATTACCTTGCGGTGGTTCTGACAGCGCCAAAAATGGGAAAAACACAATTGTTTTTGCACGAAATCAATTTGAAAACACGATTAAGAGTCATCGCGAGAATGAAAGGGGGACAACTCATATCGAGTTATACTTATTATAACACCCAGGTTGTTTGTGTGTGTGTGTGTTCGTTTATATATGCGATCGGATTTCCTACATTTTTCAACCGATTTCAACAAAACTTCATTTTTTTTGGCAGGTAGTGTTTCTTATTGTCTTGCACACTTTTTTCTTTATTTTTACATTCAGAATGCTTTAAAAATTCCATTTACAAGACAATTGTTTATAATAAAATTCTATTCAATCGGTAGACTCATAACGATATAAAACAATGTTTTTGTTTGAGTTTGGGTTTGACCAATTCGTAAAAAAAAACAAAAACAAAACAAAAAAAACTAATTAAGACATGCGTGTTCGTCAACCATAAACAAAAATCTTTGTCAATTTTATTTTTCAGTCTTTATGATGGTCGATACTTGATCTATCTCTTACTGTTACATCCCCGGGCAATGCCGGGCTCTACTGCTAGTTATTTATATATTCTGGTTTTATATTTTTTAATGAATTTTGAATGTTTCAAATGTATAAACACTATTTAAACGGTATTTTGAAAATCTTTAGAAATAAAGGTATTTCCAAATTTTTTTCTATTTCTCCAGAAGATTATTTTTTGGGATTCTGATCTTTCAGGATTTCAATTTTCGGGATTTTAAATTTCAGGATTTTTCACGACGTTTTAAGATTGTGGATTATTACCCAAACCCGATAAAATTAGCCAGAATACCAATAATGCTGGAGAAGTGCGGGAATTTGATTCCATTTGTTCTCCAACGAAAGCTATTAGTTGTGACAGACGGGAAAACTCAGTGAATTCAAATTAGAGCAATAAAAAATAATGATGAGTAAGAGGAGTAAG
>CAHIKZ030005433.1:2075000-2387500 GCA_903632075.3 Acanthosepion pharaonis | reverse complement strand
GTTCATGGACATCCTGGCAAGGTAGTATCTTTTTCTCCAAATGCGGTCATTACAAAACAGTTATTGTAGCGACTGATGATCCAGATGAAGTGTTTTGAGTCAGTTGAGTTCCCATCCAGATGTGGTATCAATGGTTTTGGAGGAACTGGTAGATTTTGCAGATGTATTTTTCCTTTGTTGCAGTATATCCCACATTGGTCATCCTGAAGTGATATCAATAGCTCTGGAGGAAACGGTAGATCTTCCAGCTGTATTTTTCCTCTGTTACAGCACATCCCAGCTGGGTCATCCTGATGTGATATCAATGGCTCTGGAGTAACTGGTAGATCTTCTAGCTGTATTTTTGCTTTGTTACAGCACATCCCAGCTGGGTCATCCTGAAGTGATAGCAATGGCTCTGGAGTAACTGGTAGATCTTCCAGATCTTCATCCTGAAGTGATAGCAATGGCTCTGTATTTTTCAGCTGTATTTTTGCTTTGTTACAGCACATCCCAGCTGGGTCATCCTGAAGTGATAGCAATGGCTCTGGGTAACTGGTAGATCTTCCAGCTGTATTTTTTTGTTACTTTGTTACAGCACATCCCAACTGGGTCATCCTGTAAGTTGATATCAATGGCTCTGGAGTAACTGGCTCTGGAGTAACTGGTAGATCTTCCAGCTGTATTTTTCTTTGTTACAGCACATCCCATTTCCTGAAGTGATAGCAATTGGAGTAACTGGTTCTTCTAGTGTATTTTCACAGCACATCCCAGCTGGGTCATCCTGAAGTGATAGCAATGGCTCTGGAGTAACTGGTAGATCTTCCAGCTGTATTTTTTCCTTTGTTACAGCACATCCCAGCTGGGTCATCCTGAAGTGATAGCAATGGCTCTGGAGTAACTGGTAGATCTTCCAGCTGTATTTTTCCTTTTGTTACAGCACATCCCAGCTGGATCATCCTGAAGTGATAGCAATGGCTCTGGAGTAACTGGTAGATCTTCTAGCTGTATTTTTCCTTTGTTACAGCATCCCAGCTGGATCATCCTGAAGTGATAGCAATGGCTCTGGAGTAACTGGTAGATCTTCCAGATATTTTTCCTTTGTTACAGCACATCCCAGCTGGATCATCCTTTAGCAATGGCTCTGGAGTTGGTAGATCTTCCAGCTGTATTTTCCTTTGTTGCCCACATCCCAGCTGGATCATCCTGAAGTGATAGCAATGGCTCTGGAGTAACTTGTAGATCTTCTAGCTGTATTTTTCCTTTGTTACAGCACATCCCAGCTGGGTCATCCTGAAGTGATAGCAATGGCTCTGGAGTAACTGGTAGATCTTCCAGCTGTATTTTCCTTTGTTACAGTCCCAGCTGGATCATCCTGAAGTGATAGCAATGGCTCTGGAGTAACTGGTAGATCTTCCAGCTGTATTTTTCCTTGTTACAGCACATCCCAGCTGGGTCATCCTGAAGTGATAGCAATGGCTCTGGAGTAACTGGTAGATCTTCCAGCTGTATTTTTCCTTTGTTACAGCACATCCCAGCTGGATCATCCTGAAGTGATAGCAATGGCTCTGGAGTAACTGGTAGATCTTCCAGCTGTATTTTTCCTTTGTTACAGCACATCCCAGCTGGATCATCCTGAAGTGATAGCAATGGCTCTGGAGTAACTGGTAGATCTTCCAGCTGTATTTTTCCTCTGTTACAGCACATCCCAGCTGGGTCATCCTGAAGTGATAGCAATGGCTCTGGAGTAACTGGTAGATCTTCCAACTGTATTTTTCCTTTGTTACAGCACATCCCAGCTGGATCATCCTGAAGTGATAGCAATGGCTCTGGAGTAACTGGTAGATCTTCTAGCTGTATTTTTCCTTTGTTACAGCACATCCCAGCTGGATCATCCTGGATCAATGGCTCTGAGTAACCTGTAGATCTTCCAGCTGTATTTTTGCTTTGTTACAGCAATCCCAGCTGGATCATCCTGGAAGTGATAGCAATGGCTCTGGAGTAACTGGTTTCCAGCTGTATTTTTGCTTTGTTACAGCACATCCCAGCTGGGTCATCCTGAAGTGATAGCAATGGCTCTGGAGTAACTGGTAGATCTTCAGCTGTATTTTTTGCTTTGTTACAGCACATCCCATCCTGGAAGTCATCCTGGAGTAAGTGATAGATCAATGGCTCTGGATCCTGAAGTAACTGGCTCTGATCTTCTTCAGCTGTATTTTTGCTTTGTTACAGCACTCCCAGCTGGGTGTTACAGGCACATCCCTGTATTTTGCTTTTGGGTACATCCTGATCCTGAAGTGATAGCAATGGCTCTGGAGTAACTGGTAGATCTTCCAGCTGTATTTTTTGCTTTGCTTTGTTACAGCACATCCCAGCTGGGTCATCCTGAAGTGATAGCAATGGCTCTGGAGTAACTGGTAGATCTTCCAGCTGTATTTTTGCTTTGTTACAGCACATCCCAGCTGGGTCATCCTGAAGTGATAGCAATGGCTCTGGAGTAACTGGTAGATCTTCCAGCTGTATTTTTTGCTTTGTTACAGCACATCCCAGCTGGGTCATCCTGAAGTGATAGCAATGGCTCTGGAGTAACTGGTAGATCTTCCAGCTGTATTTTTTGCTTTGTTACAGCATCCCAGCTGGATCATCCTGAAGTGATAGCAATGGCTCTGGAGTAACTTGTAGATCTTCCAGCTGTATTTTTTTGCTTTGTTACAGCACATCCCAGCTGGGTCATCCTGAAGTGATAGCAATGGCTCTGGAGTAACTGGTAGATCTTCCAGCTGTATTTTTTGCTTTGTTACAGCACATCCCTGCATCCTGAAGTGATAGTGAAGGATAGCATGGCTCTGGAGTAACTTTGTAACATGTAGATCTTCCAGCTGTATTTTTTTGCTTTGTTACAGCACATCCCAGCTGGGTCATCCTGAAGTGATATAGTAATGGCTCTGGAGTAACTAGAGATCTTCCAGCTGTATTTTTTGCTTTGTTACAGCATCCTGATCCCAATGGCTCTGGGTAACTCTTCCATGTATTTTTGAAGTGATATCAATGGCTCTGGAGTAACTGGATCTTCCAGATCTTCCAGCCCAGCTGTATTTTTTGGCTCTGTTACAGCACATCCCAGCTGGGTCATCCTGAAGTGATAGCAATGGCTCTGGAGTAACTTGTAGATCTTCCAGCTGTATTTTTGCTTTGTTACAGCACATCCCAGCTGGATCATCCTGAAGTGATAGCAATGGCTCTGGAGTAACTGGTAGATCTTCCAGCTGTATTTTTGCTTTGTTACATCCCATCCCAGCTGGATCATCCTGAAGTGATAGCAATGGCTCTGGAGTAACTTCAGCTGTAGATCTTCCAGCACATCCCAGTGGATTTTTGGCTTTGTTACAGCACATCTTCCAGCTGGCTGGATCATCCTGAAGTGATAGCAATGGCTCTGGAGTAACTGGTAGATCTTCAGCTGTATTTTTTTGCAGCATCCCAGCTGGGTCATCCTGAAGTGATAGTAATGGCTCTGTTAGCTGTATTTTTGCACATCCCAGCTGGATCATCCTGAAGTGATAGCAATGGCTCTGGAGTAACTGGTAGATCTTCCAGCTGTATTTTTGCTTTGTTACAGCACATCCCAGCTGGGTCATCCTGAAGTGATAGCAATGGCTCTGGAGTAACTGGTAGATCTTCCAGCTGTATTTTTGCTTTGTTACAGCACATCCCAGCTGGATCATCCTGAAGTGATAGCAATGGCTCTGGAGTAACTTGTAGATCTTCCAGCTGTATTTTTGCTTTGTTACAGCACATCCCAGCTGGATCATCCTGAAGTGATAGCAATGGCTCTGGAGTAACTGGTAGATCTTCCAGCTGTATTTTTCCTGTTGTTACAGCATCATCCTGAGTAATGCAGGCTCTGGATCATCTTCCAGCTGTATTTTTTGCAATGGGATCATCCTGGAGTAACTGGCTCTGGAGTAGATCTTCCAGCTGTATTTTTGCTTTGTTACAGCACATCCCAGCTGGATCATCCTGAAGTGATATAGCAATGGCTCTGGAGTAACTGGATCTTCCAGCTGTATTTTTTTTTGCTTTGTTACAGCACATCCCAGCTGGATCATCCTGAAGTGATAGCAATAGTAACTTTAGATCTTCCAGCAATTTGTTGGCACATCTGATCCTTTTTTGGCTCTGTTAGATCTTCCAGCTGTATTTTTGATCTTTGTTTTTGCAGCACATCCCAGCTGGATCATCCTGAAGTGATAGCAATGGCTCTGGAGTAACTTGTAGATCTTCCAGCTGTATTTTTGCTTTGTTACAGCACATCCCAGCAATGGCTCTGGATCATCCCAGCTGTATTTTTTGTGATAGCAATGGCTCTCCTGGTGATAGTAACTTGTAGATCTTCCAGCTGTATTTTTGCTTTGTTACAGCACATCCCAGCTGGATCATCCTGAAGTGATAGCAATGGCTCTGGGAGTAACTTGTAGATCTTCCAGCTGTATTTTTGCTTTGTTACAGCACATCCCAGCTGGATCATCCTGAAGTGATAGCAATGGCTCTGGAGTAACTTGTAGATCTTCCAGCTGTATTTTTGCTTTGTTACAGCACATCCCATCCTGGATCATCCTGGAGTAACTTGTGATCTTCCAGCTGTATTTTTGCTGGCTCTGGATCATCCTGATAGTAATGATCTTCTTCAGCTGTATTTTTGCTTTGTTACAGCACATCCCAGCTGGCTCTGATCATCCTGAAGTGATAGCAATGGCTCTGGAGTAACTTGTAGATCTTCCAGCTTTTTTTCCCAGCTGGATCATCCTGTTAGCAATGGCTCTGGAGTAACTTGTATCTTCCAGCTGTATTTTGCTTTGTTACATCCCAGCTGGGTCATCCTGAAGTGATAGCAATGGCTCTGGAGTAACTTGTAGATCTTCCAGCTGTATTTTGCTTTGTTACAGCACATCCCAGCTGGATCATCCTGAAGTGATAGCAATGGCTCTGGAGTAACTGGTAGATCTTCCAGCTGTATTTTTGCTTTGTTACAGCACATCCCAGCTGGATCATCCTGGAAGTGATAGCAATGGCTCTGGAGTAGCTTCCAATTTTTTGGTTACAGCACATCCAGCTGGATCATCCTGAAGTGATAGCAATGGCTCTGGGTAACTGGTAGATCTTCCAGCTGTATTTTTGCTTTGTTACAGCACATCCCAGCTGGATCATCCTGATAGCAATGGCTCTGGAGTAACTTGTAGATCTTCCAGCTGTATTTTTGCTTTGTTACAGCACATCCCAGCTGGATCATCCTGAAGTGATAGCAATGGCTCTGGAGTAACTGGTAGATCTTCCAGCTGTATTTTTGCTTTGTTACAGCACATCCCAGCTGGATCATCCTGAAGTGATAGCAGTGGCTCTGGAGTAACTGGTAGATCTTCCAGCTGTATTTTTTTGTTTTGTTACAGCACATCCCAGCTGGGTCATCCTGAAGTGATAGCAATGGCTCTGGAGTAACTGGTAGATCTTCCAGCTGTATTTTTTTTGCTTTGTTACAGCACATCCCAGCTGGGTCATCCTGAAGTGATAGCAATGGCTCTGGAGTAACTGGTAGATCTTCCAGCTGTATTTTGCTTTGTTGTTAGCACATCCCAGCTGGATCATCCTGAAGTGATAGCAATGGCTCTGAGTAACTGGTAGATCTTCCAGCTGTATTTTCCTTTGTTACAGCACATCCCAGCTGGATCATCCTGAAGTGATAGCAATGGCTCTGGAGTAACTTGTAGATCTTCCAGCTGTATTTTTGCTTTGTTACAGCACATCCCAGCTGGGTCATCCTGAAGTGATAGCAATGGCTCTGGAGTAACTCTTAGATCTTCCAGCTGTATTTTGCTTTGTTACAGCACATCCCAGCTGGATCATCCTGAAGTGATAGCAATGGCTCTGAGTAACTGGTAGATCTTCCAGCTGTATTTTTGCTTTGTTACAGCACATCCCAGCTGGATCATCCTGAAGTGATAGCAATGGCTCTGGAGTAACTTGTAGATCTTCCAGCTGTATTTTTGCTTTGTTACAGCACATCCCAGCTGGGTCATCCTGAAGTGATAGCAATGGCTCTGGAGTAACTGGTAGATCTTCCAGCTGTATTTTTGCTTTGTTACAGCACATCCCAGCTGGGTCATCCTGAAGTGATAGCAATGGCTCTGGGTAACTTGTAGATCTTCCAGCTGTATTTTTGCTTTGTTACAGCACATCCCAGCTGGGTCATCCTGAAGTGATAGCAATGGCTCTGGAGTAACTGGTAGATCTTCCAGCTGTATTTTTGCTTTGTTACAGCACATCCCAGCTGGATCATCCTGAAGTGATAGCAATGGCTCTGGAATAACTGGTAGATCTTCCAGCTGTTATTTTTGTTGCTTTGTGGGTCATCCTGAAGTGATAGCAATGGCTCTGGAGTAACTGGTAGATCTTCCCAGCTGTATTTTTGCTTTTGTTAGAGCATCCCAGCTGGATCATCCTGAAGTGATAGCAATGGCTCTGGAGTAACTGGTGTCTTCCAGCTGTATTTTTTGCTTTGTTACAGCAGCTGGGTCATCCTTTGGCTCTGCTTTGATCTTCCAGCTGTATTTTTGCTTTGTTACACATCCCAGCTGGGTCATCCTGAAGTGATAGCAATGGCTCTGGAGTAACTGGTAGATCTTCCAGCTGTATTTTTGCTTTGTTACAGCACATCCCAGCTGGGTCATCCTGAAGTGATATGTAATGGCTCTGAGTAACTGGTAGATCTTCCAGCTGTATTTTTTGCTTTGTTACAGCACATCCCAGCTGGGTCATCCTGAAGTGATAGCAATGGCTCTGGAGTAACTTGTAGATCTTCCAGCTGTATTTTTGCTTTGTTACAGCATCCCAGCTGGGTCATCCTGAAGTGATAGCAGCAATGGCTCTGAGTAATTGGTAGATCTTCCAGCTGTATTTTTGCTTTGTTACAGCACATCCCAGCTGGGTCATCCTGAAGTGATAGCAATGGCTCTGGAGTAACTGGTAGATCTTCCAGCTGTATTTTTCCTTTTGTTACAGCACATCCCAGCTGGGTCATCCTGAAGTGATAGCAATGGCTCTGGAGTAACTTGTAGATCTTCCAGCTGTATTTTTGCTTTGTTACAGCACATCCCAGCTGGGTCATCCTGAAGTGATAGCAATGGCTGGAGTAACTGGAGTAACTTTGTAGATCATTCCATCCTGATAATAATGGCTCTGGGTAACTTTTTAACTTTGTTACAGCACATCCCAGCTGGGTCATCCTGAAGTGATAGCAATGGCTCTGGATATTTTTTAACATGGTGAAGTCTTCCAGCTGTTTTTTGCTTTGTTACAGCACATCCCAGCTGGGTCATCCTGAGTGATAGCAATGGCTCTGGAGTAACTGGTAGATCTTCCAGCTGTATTTTTGCTTTGTTATCCCAGCTGGGTCATCCTGAAGTGATAGCAATGGCTCTGGAGTAACTGGTAGATCTTCCAGCTGTATATTTTTGCTTTGTTTGCACATCCCAGCTGGGTCATCCTGAAGTGATAGCAATGGCTCTGGAGTAATTGGTAGATCTTCCAGCTGTATTTTTTGCTTTGTTACAGCACATCCCAGCTGGGTCATCCTGAAGTGATAGCAATGGCTCTGGAGTAACTTGTAGATCTTCCAGCTGTATTTTTGCTTTGTTACAGCACATCCCAGCTGGGTCATCCTGAAAGTTAGCAATGGCTCTGGAGTAACTGGTAGATCTTCCAGCTGTATTTTTGCTTTGTTACAGCACATCCCAGCTGGGTCATCCTGAAGTGATAGCAATGGCTCTGGAGTAACTGGTAGATCTTCCAGCTGTATTTTGCTTTGTTACAGCAAATCCCAGCTGGGTCATCCTGAAGTGATAGCAATGGCTCTGGAGTAACTTGTAGATCTTCCAGCTGTATTTTTGCTTTGTTGCACATCCCAGCTGGGTCATCCTGAAGTGATAACAATGGCTCTGGAGTAATTGGTAGATCTTCCAGCTGTATTTTTGCTTTGTTACAGCACATCCCAGCTGGGTCATCCTGGAAGTGATAGCAATGGCTCTGGAGTAACTGGTAGATCTTCAGCTGTATTTTTGCTTTGTTACAGCACATCCCAGCTGGGTCATCCTGAAGTGATATCAATGGCTCTGGAGTAACTTCCATAGATCTTCCCAGCTGTATTTTTTGCTTTGTTACAGCACATCCCAGCTGGGTCATCCTAGTTATCAATGGCTCTGGAGTACATCTTCCAGCTGTATTTTTTTGTCATCCCTGAAGTGATAGCAATGGCTCTGGAGGTAACTGTATTTTTACTTTGTTAGATCTTCCCTGAAGTGCTGTATTTTGCTTTGTTACAGCACATCCCAGCTGGGTCATCCTGAAGTGATAGCAATGGCTCTGGAGTAACTTGTAGATCTTCCAGCTGTATTTTGCTTTGTTACAGCACATCCCAGCTGGGTCATCCTGAAGTGATAGCAATGGCTCTGGAGTAACTGGTAGATCTTCCAGCTGTATTTTTTTGCTTTGTTACAGCACATCCCAGCTGGGTCATCCTGAAGTGATAGCAATGGCTCTGGGTAACTGGTAGATCTTCCAGCTGTATTTTTGCTTTGTTACATCCCAGCTCATCCTGAAGCATAGCAATGGCTCTGGAGTAACTGGTAGATCTTCCAGCTGTATTTTTGTTTGTTACAGCACATCAATGGGTCATCCTGGAAGTGATAGCAATGGCTCTGGAGTAACTGGTAGATCTTCAGCTGTATTTTTTTGCTTTGTTACATCCCAACTGGGTCATCCTGAAGTGATAGCAATGGCTCTGGGTAACTGGTAGATCTTCCAGCTGTATTTTTGCTTTGTTACAGCACATCCCAGCTGGGTCATCCTGAAGTGATAGCAATGGCTCTGGAGTAACTCGTAGATCTTCCAGCTGTATTTTTGCTTTGTTACAGCACATCCCAGCTGGGTCATCCTGAAGTGATAGCAATGGCTCTGGAGTAACTGGTAGATCTTCAGCTGTATTTTGCTTTGTTACAGCACATCCCAGCTGGGTCATCCTGAAGTGATAGCAATGGCTCTGGAGTAACTCTGGTAGATCTTCCAGCTGTATTTTTGCTTTGTTACAGCACATCCCAGTAACTGGTAGGCTGTATTTTTGCTTTGTTATCCTGGTTATCCTGATGTGATAGCAATCCTCTGGATGGTCATCCTGAATAACAGTTACCTTTAATCAGCTAGGTCAGATCTTCCAGCTGTATTTTTGCTTTGTTACAGCACATCCCAGCTGGGTCATCCTGAAGTGACAGTAACTGGTGAATCTTCAGCTGTATTTTTGCTTTGTTACCTTTTCAACTGGTAGATCTTCTCTGGAGCTGTATGTATTTTGCTTTGTTACAGCACATCCCAGCTGGGTCATCCTGATGTGATAGCAATGGCTCTGGGTAGGAACTGGTTCATTTTTGTTTAGATCTTCATCCTGAAGCTGTATTTTCTTCAACTTTTTTACAGCAACACATCCCAGCTAGGTCATCCTGAAGTGATATCAATGGCTCTGGAGTAATCTCGGTAGATCTTCCAGCTGTATTTTTGCTGTTACAGCACACATCCCAGCTGGGTCATCCTGGAAGTGATAGCAATGGCTCTGGAGTAATTGGTAGATCTTCCCAGCTGTTTTGCTTTGTTACAGCACATCCAGCCTGGTCATCCTGGAGTAACCTTGATAGCAATGTATTTTTTAGCTGGAGTAATCCTGGTGAGATCTTCTAGTAACGTATTTTAGCTGTATTTTACTTTGTTACAGCACATCCCAGCTGGGTCATCCTGAAGTGATAGCAATGGCTCTGGGTAACTGGTAGATCTTCCAGCTGTATTTTTCTTTTGTTACAGCTCAGCCAACTGGGTCATCCTGAAAGTGATAGCAATGGCTCTGGAGTAACTTAGATCTTCCAGCTGTATTTTTGCTTTGTTCCCAGCTGGTCATCCTGATGTGATAGCAATGGCTCTGGATAACAGATCTTCCAGCTGTATTTTTGCTTTGAAGCACATCCCAGATCATCCTGAAGTGATGCAATGGCTCTGGGTAACTGGTAGATCTTCCAGCTGTATTTTTAAGCTTTGTTACAGCACATCCCAGCTGGGTCATCCTGAAATGATATCAATGGCTCTGGAGTAACTTGTAGATCTTCCAGCTGTATTTTTTGCTTTGTTACAGCACATCCCAGCTGGGTCATCCTGAAGTGATAGCAATGGATCTGGAGTAATTGGTAGATCTTCCAGCTGTATTTTTGCTTTGTTACAGCACATCCCAGCTGGGTCATCCTGATGTGATAGCAATGGCTCTGGAGTAACTGGTAGATCTTCCAGCTGTATTTTGCTTTCCACAAGTTACAGCACATCCCAGCTGGGTCATCCTGAAGTGATAGCAATGGCTCTGGAGTAACTGGTAGATCTTCCAGCTGTATTTTTTTGCTTTGTTACAGCACATCCCAGCTGGGTCATCCTGAAGTGATAGTAATGGCTCTGGAGTAATTCCAGATCTTCCAGCTGTATTTTTTGCTTTGTTACATACATCCCAGCTGGGTCATCCTGAAGTAATAGCAATGGCTCTGGAGTAATTGGTAGATCTTCCAGCTGTATTTTTGTTTGTTACACATCACATCCCTGGAGCTGGGTCATCTTCTGTATTTTGCTTTGTTACGCACATCCCAGTAATCCTGAAGTGAATGGCTCTGGAGTAACTGGTAGATCTTCCAGCTGTATTTTTGCTTTGTTTACACAGCATCCCAGCTGGGTCATCCTGAAGTGATAGCAATGGCTCTGGGTAACTGTTAGATCTTCCAGCTGTATTTTTGCTTTGTTACAGCACATCCCAGCTGGGTCATCCTGAAGTGATAGCAATGGCTCTGGAGGAACTAGATCTTCCAGCTGTATTTTTGCTTTGTTACAGCACATCCCAGCTGGATCTCATCCTGAAGTGATAGCAATGGCTCTGGAGTAACTGGTAGATCTTCCAGCTGTATTTTTGCTTTGTTACAGCACATCCCAGCTGGGTCATCCTGAAGTGATGCAATGGCTCTGGAGTAATTGGTAGATCTTCCAGCTGTATTTTTGCTTTGTTAGCACATCCCAGCTGGGTCATCCTGAAGTGATAGCAATGGCTCTGGGTAACTTGTAGATCTTCCAGCTGTATTTTTGCTTTGTTACAGCACAACCCAGCTGGGTGTCTGAAGTGATAGCAATGGCTCTGGATCAGATCCCAGCTGTATTTTTGCTTTGATACAGCACATCCCAGCTGGCATCCTGGTGATAGTAACTCTGGAGTAATTGGTAGATCTTCCAGCTGTATTTTTGCTTTGTTACAGCACATCCCAGCTGGGTCATCCTGAAGTGATAGCAATGGCTCTGGGAGTAACTGGTAGATCTTCCAGCTGTATTTTTGCTTTGTTACAGCACATCCCAGCTGGGTCATCCTGAAGTGATAGCAATGGCTCTGGAGTAACCCAGATCTTCAGCTGTATTTTGCTTTGTTACAGCACATCCCAGCTGGATCATCCTGAAGTGATAGCAATGGCTCTGGAGTAACTTGTAGATCTTCCAGCTGTATTTTTGCTTTGTTACAGCACATCCCAGCTGGGTCATCCTGAAGTGATAGCAATGGCTCTGGAGTAACTGGTAGATCTTCAGCTGTATTTTTCTTTGTTACAGCACATCCCAGCTGGGTCATCCTTTAGCAATGGCTCTGGAGTAACTTAGATCTTCCAGCTGTATTTTTGCTTTGTTACAGCACATCCCAGCTGGGTCATCCTGAAGTGATAGCAATGGCTCTGGAGTAACTGGTAGATCTTCCAGCTGTATTTTGCTTTGTTACAGCACATCCCAGCTGGTCATCCTGAAGTGATAGCAATGGCTCTGGAGTAACTGGTAGATCTTCAGCTGTATTTTGCTTTGTTACAGCACATCCCAGCTGGATCATCCTGAAGTATGAGCAATGGCTCTGGAGTAATTGGTAGATCTTCCAGCTGTATTTTTGCTTTGTTACAGCACATCCCAGCTGGATCATCCTGAAGTCAATGGCTCCTGGAAATTGGTAGATCTTCAGCTGTATTTTGCTTTGTTACAGCACATCCCAGCTGGGTCATCCTGAAGTGATAACCTTATTGGCTCTGGAATAATTTTAGATCTTCCAGCTGTATTTTTTACTTTGTTACAGCACATCCCAGCTGGCTCTGGAGTCATCCTGAAGTGATATCCTAGCAATGGCTCTGGAGTAACTGGTAGATCTTCCAGCTGTATTTTTGCTTTGTTACAGCACATCCCAGCTGGGTCATCCTGAAGTGATGTAAATGGCTCTGGAGTAACTGGTAGATCTTCCAGCTGTATTTTTGCTTTGTTACAGCACATCCCAGCTGGGTCATCCTGAAGTGATAGCAATGGCTCTGGAGTAATTGGTAGATCTTCAGCTATATTTTGCTTTGTTACAGCACATCCCAGCTGGGTCATCCTGAAGTGATATCAATGGCTCTGGAGTAACTGGTAGATCTTCTAGCTGTATTTTTGCTTTATTACAGCACATCCCAGCTGGATCATCCTGGAGCTGCCCTGGAAGTGATAGTAATGGCTCTGGAGTAATTGGTAGATCTTCCAGCTGTATTTTTCCTTTGTTACAGCACATCCCAGCTGGGTCATCCTGAAGTGATAACAATGGCTCCTGGAGTAACTTGTAGATCTTCCAGCTGTATTTTTTTTGCTTTGTTACAGCACATCAGCTGGATCATCCTGATGTGTGATAGCAATGGCTCTGGAGTAACTGGTAGATCTTCCAGCTGTATTTTTGCTTTTGTTACAGCACATCCCAGCTGGGTCATCCTGAAGTGAATAACAATGGCTCTGGAGTAACTGGTAGATCTTCCAGCTGTATTTTTTGCTTTGTTTTAGCACATCCCCAGCTGGGTCATCCTGAAGTGATATCAATGGCTCTGGAGTAACTGGTAGATCTTCCAGCTGTATTTTGTTTTGTTAAAGCACATCCCAGCTGGGTCATCCTGAAGTGATAGCAATGGCTCTGGAGTAACAGGTAGATCTTCCAGCTGTATTTTGCTTTGTTACATCCCAGCTGGGTCATCCTGAAGTGATAGCAATGGCTCTGGAGTAACTGGTAGATCTTCCAGCTGTATTTTTGCTTTGTTACAGCACATCCAGCTGGGTCATCCTGAAGTGATATCAATGGCTCTGGGTAACTGGTAGATCTTCCAGCTGTATATTTGCTTTGTACAGCACATCCCAACTGGGTCATCCTGAAGTGATAGCAATGGCTCTGGAGTAATTGGTAGATCTTCCAGCTGTATTTTGCTTTGTTACAGCACATCCCAGCTGGGTCATCCTGAAAGTGATAGCAATGGCTCTGGAGTAACTGGTAGATCTTCCTTTGTATTTTTTTGCTTTGTTACAGCACATCCCAGCTGGGTCATCCTGAAGTGATAGCAATGGCTCTGGAGTAACTGGTAGATCTTCCAGCTGTATTTTTCTTTGTTACAGCACATCCCAGCTGGGTCATCCTGAAGGATAGCAATGGCTCTGGAGTAACTGGTAGATCTTCCAGCTGTATTTTTGCTTTTGTTGCAGCATCCCAGCTAGGTCATCCTGAAGTGATAGCAATGGCTCTGGAGTAATTGGTAGATCTTCCAGCTGTATTTTGCATTGTTACAGCAACATCCCCAGCTGGTCATCCTGAATGGCTGATAGCGTGGCTCTGGGGTCATCCTGAAGTGATAGCATCTTCTGGAGCTGTATTTTTAGCTTTTGTTACAGCACATCCCAGCTGGGTCATCCTGAAGTGATATATCAATGGCTCTGGAGTAATTCAGCAGATCTTCCAGCTGTATTTTTGCTTTGTTACAGCACATCCCAGCTGGGTTATCCTGAAGTGATAGCAATGGCTCTGGGTAACTGGTAGATCTTCCAGCTGTATTTTGCTTTGTTACAGCACATCCCAGCTGGGTCATCCTGAAGTGATAGCCCAATGGCTCTGGAGTAACTGGTAGATCTTCCCAGCTGTATTTTTTGATTTACAGCACATCCCAGCTGGGTCATCCTGAAGTGATAGCAATGGCTCTGGGTAACTGGTAGATCTTCCAGCTGTATTTTTTGCTTTGTTACAGCACATCCCATGGGTCATCAATGGCTCTGGAAAGGTGATCTTCCAGCTGTATTTTTGCTCTGGACATCCCAATAATGTAATGATAGCATTCCAGTAGATCTTCCAGCTGTATTTTTGCTTTGTTAGCAATGGCATCCCAGCTGTATTTTTGGTCAGTACATCCCAGCTGGCTCATCCTGAAGTGATAGCAATGGCTCTGGAGTAACTTGTGATCTTTCAGCTGTATTTTTGCTTTGTTACAGCACATCCCAGCTGGGTCATCCTGAAGTGATGCAATGGCTCTGGGTAACTGGTAGATCTTCCAGCTGTTTTTTGCTTTGTTACAGCACATCCCAGCTGGGTCATCCTGAATGATAGCAATGGCTTGGAGTAACTGGTAGATCTTCCAGCTGTATTTTTTGCTTTGTTACAGCACATCCCAGCTGGGTCCTCCTGAAGTGATAGCAATGGCTCTGGAGTAACTGGTAGATCTTCCAGCTGTATTTTGCTTTGTTACAGCACATCCCAGCTGGGTCATCCTGAAGTGATATAATGGCTCTGGAGTAACTGGTAGATCTTCCAGCTGTATTTTTGCTTTGTTACAGCACATCCCAGCTGGGTCATCCTGAAGTGATAGCAATGGCTCTGGGTAATTCGTAGATCTTCCAGCTGTATTTTTGCTTTGTTACAGCACATCCCAGCTGGGTCATCCTGAAGTGATAGCAATGGCTCTGGAGTAACTGGTGAATCTTCCAGCTGTATTTTTGCTTTGTTGCACATCAACTGGGTCATCCTGAAGTGATAGCAATGGCTCTGGGTAACTTTGTAGATCTTCAGCTGTATTTTGCTTTGTTACAGCACATCCCAGCTGGGTCATCCTGGAAAGTGATAGCAATGGCTCTGGGTAACTGGTAGATCTTCCAGCTGTATTTTTGCTTTGTTACAGCACATCCCAATGGCTCCTGGGTCAATCCTGGAGGTAGTCTTCAGCTAGCAATGGCTCTGGGTCATCCTGAAGTAACTCTGGAGTAACTGTTGAATCTTCCAGCTGTATTTTTGCTTTGTTACAGCACATCCCAGCTGGGTCATCCTGAAGTGATAGCAATGGCTCTGGAGTAACTGGTAGATCTTCCAGCTGTATTTTTGCTTTGTTACAGCACATCCCAGCTGGGTCATCCTGAAGTGATAATGGCAGTAATGGCTCTGGTTACAGCACATAATTGGTGATATCTCTCCTTAGATCTTCCAGCTGTATTTTTGCTTTTGTTACAGCACATCCCAGCTGGGTCATCCTGAAGTGATAGCAATGGCTCTGGAGTAACTTGTAGATCTTCCAGCTGTATTTTTTGCTTTGTTACAGCACATCCCAGCTGGGTCATCCTGAAGTGATAGCAATGGCTCTGGAGTAACTGGTAGATCTTCCAGCTGTATTTTTTGCTTTGTTACAGCACATCCCAGCTGGGTCATCCTGAAGTGATAGCAATGGCTCTGGGTAATTGGTAGATCTTCCAGCTGTATTTTTTTGCTTTGTTACAGCACATCCCAGCTGGGTCATCCTGAAGTGATGCTTAATGGCTCTGGAGTAATTGGTAGATCTTCCAGCTGTATTTTTGCTTTGTTACTTTGAATCCAGCTGGGTCATCCTGAAGTGATAGCAATGGCTCTGGAGTAACATAGATCTTCCAGCTGTATTTTTGTTGCTTTGTTACAGCACATCCCAGCTGGGTCATCCTGAAGGTGATATCAATGGCTCTGGAGTAACTTGTAGATCTTCCAGCTGTATTTTGCTTTGTTACAGCACATCCCAGCTAAACATCATCCTGAAGTGATGTAGCAATGGCTCTGGAGTAACTGGTAGATCTTCCAGCTGTATTTTTTGCTTTGTTACAGCACATCAGCTTGGTCATCCTGAAGTGATAGCAATGGCTCTGGAGTAACTTGTAGATCTTCAGCTGTATTTTGCTTTGTTACAGCACATCCCAGCTGGGTCATCCTGAAGTGATAGCAATGGCTCTGGAGTAACTGGTAGATCTTCCAGCTGTATTTTTGCTTTGTTACAGCACATCCCAGCTGGGTCATCCTGAAGTAATGTAATGGCTCTGGAGTAATTGGCTTCCAGCTGTATTTTTGGTTACATACATCAGCTGGGTCATCCTTCCAATGGCTCTGGAGTAACATAGATCTTCCAGCTGTATTTTTGCTTTGTTACAGCACATCCCAGCTGGGTCATCCTGAAGTGATAGCAATGGCTCTGGGAGGTAACTGGTAGATCTTCCAGCTGTATTTTTTCTTTGTTACAGCACATCATAGCAATGGCCTGAGTCATCCTGATTTTTGCTTTGATAGCAATGGCTCTGGAGTAACTTGTAGATCTTCCAGCTGTATTTTTGCTTTGTTACAGCACATCCCAGCTGGGTCATCCTGAAGTGATAGCAATGGCTCTGGAGTAACTGGTAGATCTTCCAGCTGTATTTTTTTGTTACAGCACATCCCAGCTGGGTCATCCTGAAGTGATAGCAATGGCTCTGGAGTAATTGGTAGATCTTCCAGCTGTATTTTGCTTTGTTACAGCACATCCCAGCTGGGTCATCCTGAAGTGATAGCAATGGCTCTGGGAGTAACTTGTAGATCTTCAGCTGTATTTTTGTTTTATTTTTACAATATCCCCCAGCTGGGTCATCCTGAAGGATAGCAATGGCTCTGGAGTAACTGGTAGATCTTCCAGCTGTATTTTGCTTTTGTTACAGCACATCCCAGCTGGGTCATCCTGAAGTGATAGCAATGGCTCTGGGTAACTGGTAGATCTTCCAGCTGTATTTTTGCTTTGTTACAGCACATCCCAGCTGGGTCATCCTGAAGTGATATCAATGGCTCTGGGAACTGGTAGATCTTCCAGCTGTATTTTTGCTTGTTAGCACATCCCAGCTGGGTCATCCTGAAATGATAACAATGGCTCTGGAGTAACTGGTAGATCTTCCAGCTGTATTTTGCTTTGTTGCAGCACATCCCAGCTGGGTCATCCTGAAGTGATAGCAATGGCTCTGGAGTAATTAGTAGATCTTCCAGCTGTATTTTTTGCTTTTGTTACAGCACATCCCAGCTGGGTCATCCTGAAGTGATAGCAATGGCTCTGGAGTAACTGGTAGATCTTCCAGGCTGTATTTTTGCTTTGTTACCTTTGTCATCCCAGCTGGGTCATCCTGAAGTGATAGCAATGGCTCTGGAGTAACTTGTAGATCTTCCAGCTGTATTTTTAACTTTGTTACAGCACATCCAGCTGGGTCATCCTGAGTGATGTAATGGCTCTGGGTAATTGGTAGATCTTCCCAGCTGTATTTTTCTTTTGTTACAGCACATCCTGGGTGGTCATCCTGAAGTGATAGCAATGGCTCTGGAGTAACTGGTAGATCTTCCAGCTGTATTTTGCTTTGTTGCAGCACATCCCAGCTGGGTCATCCTGAAGTGATAGCAATGGCTCTGGAGTAATTGGTAGATCTTCCAGCTGTATTTTGCTTTGTTACCATCCAGCTTCTCCTGGAGAAATGATTAATGGCTCTGGAGTAACTGGTAGATCTTCCAGCTGTATTTTTGCTTTGTTACCTTTCCCAGCTAGGTCATCCTGAAATGTAATGGCTCTGGAGTATCTTCCATTTTGCTGTATTTTTCCCAGATAGCAATGGCTCAGCTGGTGTTCCATTGTATTTTAGTGTTACAGCACATCCAGCTGCTCCTGAGTGATATGGCTGGGTTTGTGTATTTTTTTTTGTTACACATCCCAGCTGGGTCATCCTGGTGATAGCAATGGCTCTGGGTAACTGGTAGATCTTCCAGCTGTATTTTTGCTTTGTTACAGCACATCCCAGCTGGATCATCCTGAAGTGATAGCAATGGCTCTGGGTAACTTGTAGATCTTCCAGCTGTATTTTGCTTTTGTTACAGCACATCCCAGCTTGGGTCATCCTGAAGTGATATAGCAATGGCTCTGGAGTAATTGGTAGATCTTCCAGCTGTATTTTTGCTTTGTTACAGCACATCCCAGCTGGGTCATCCTGAAGTGATAGCAATGGCTCTGGAGTAACTGGTAGATCTTCCAGCTGTATTTTTAGCTGTTTTTTTTTCCCACAGCACATCTTCCAGCTGTATTTTTGTCATCAGCTGGAAGTGATAGCAATGGCTCTGGAGTAACTGGTAGATCTTCCAGCTGTATTTTGCTTTGTTACAGCACATCCCAGCTGGGTCATCCTGAAGTGATAGCAATGGCTCTGGGTAATTGGTAGATCTTCCAGCTGTATTTTTTCTTTTGTTACAGCACATCAGCTGGATCATCCTGAAGTGATAGCAATGGCTCTGGGTAACTGGTAGATCTTCCATGTATTTTTTGCTTTGTTTAACATCACATCATCCTGGGTCATCCTGCTTTGTTACAGCACCTGGTGCATCTCTGGAGTAACCAGCACATCCCAGCTGGGTCATCCTGAAGTGATATCAATGGCTCTGGGAGTAACTGGTAGATCTTCCAGCTGTATTTTTTGCTTTGTTACAACACATCCCAGCTGGGTCATCCTGAAGTGATAGCAATGGCTCTGGGTAACTGGTAGATCTTCCAGCTGTATTTTTGCTTTGTTACAGCACATCCCAGCTGGGTCATCCTGAAGTGATAGCAATGGCTCTGGAGTCTTTATGGTAGATCTTCCAGCTGTATTTTTTGCTTTTGTTACAGCACATCCAGCTGGGTCATCCTGAAGTGATAGTGCAATGGCTCTGGAGTAACTTGTAGATCTTCCAGCTGTATTTTTTGCTTTGTTACAGCACATCCCAGCTGGGTCATCCTGAAGTGATAGCAATGGCTCTGGAGTAATTGGTAGATCTTCCAGCTGTATTTTTGCTTTGTTACAGCACACATCCCAGCTGGGTCATCCTGAAGTGATAGCAATGGCTCTGGAGTAATTGTGAGATCTTCCAGCTGTATTTTAGCTTTGTTGAGCACATCCCAGCTGGGTCATCCTGGAAGTGATAGCAATGGCTCTGGGTAATTGGTAGATCTTCCAGCTGTGTTTGCTTTGTTACAGCACATCCCAGCTGGGTCATCCTGAAGTGATAGCAATGGCTCTGGAGTAACTGGTAGATCTTCCAGCTGTATTTTAACTGTTGTTACAGCACATCCCAGCTGGGTCATCCTGAAGTGATAGCAATGGCTCTGGAGTAATTGGTAGATCTTCCAGCTGTATTTTTCTTTGTTACAGCACATCCCAGCTGGGTCATCCTGAAGTGATAGCTCCTGGAGTAATTGGCTCTTGGCTGTATTTTTTTTGTTACACATCCAGCTGGGTCATCCTGAGATAGCAATGGCTCTGGAGTAGTGGTAGATCTTCCATGTATTTTTGCTTTGTTACAGCACATCCCAGCTGGGTCATCCTGAAGTGATAGCAATGGCTCTGGAGTAACTGGTAGATCTTCCAGCTGTATTTTTGCTTTGTTACAGCACATCCCAGCTGGGTCATCCTGAAGTGATAGCAATGGCTCTGGAGTAATTGTAGATCTTCCAGCTGTATTTTTGCTTTTGTTACAGCACATCCCAGCTGGGTCATCCTGAAGTGATAGCAATGGCTCTGGAGTAATCTTCCAGCTGTATTTTTGATCTTCCAGCTGTATTTTTGCTTTGTTACAACATCCCAGCTAGGTCATCCTGAAGTGATAGCAATGGCTCTGGAGTAACTGGTAGATCTTCCAGCTGTATTTTTTGCTTTGTTACAGCACATCCCAGCTGGGTCATCCTGAAGTGATAGCAATGGCTCTGGAGTAACTGGTAGATCTTCCAGCTGTATTTTTTACTTTGTTACAGCACATCCCAGCTGGGTCATCCTGAAGTGATAGCAATGGCTCTGGAGTAACTGTAGATCTTCCAGCTGTATTTTTGCTTGTTACAGCACATCCCAATGGCTCCTGAAGTGATAGCAGTGGCTCCTGGAGCACTGGTAGATCTTCCAGCTGTATTTTTGCTTTGTTCACCTTTATCCCAGCTGGGTCATCCTGAATTTTTTGATAGCAATGGCTCTGGAGTAACTTGTAGATCTTCCAGCTGTATTTTTGCTTTGTTACAGCACATCCCAGCTGGGTCATCCTGAAGTGATAGCAATGGCTCTGGGTAACTGGTAGATCTTCCAGCTGTATTTTTTGCTTTTGTTACACCACATCCCAGCTGGGTCATCCTGAAGTGATAGCAATGGCTCTGGAGTAATCTTCAGCTGTATTTTGATCTTCCAGCTGTCTGGATTTTTTGCTTTGTTACAGCACATCCCAGCTGGGTCATCCTGAAGTGATAGCAATGGCTCTGGAGTAACTTGTAGATCTTCCAGCTGTATTTTTGCTTTGTTACAGCACATCCCAGCTGGGTCATCCTGAAGTGATAGCAATGGCTCTGGAGTAATTGATAGATCTTCCAGCTGTATTTTTACAGCACATCCCAGCTGGGTCATCCCCTCTGAAGTATAGCAATGGCTCTGGAGCACTGATAGATCTTCAGCTGTATTTTTGGTTACAGCACATCCCAGCTGGGTCGGTCCCAAGTGATAGCAATGGCTCTGGGAGTAACTGTAGATCTTCCAGCTGTATTTTTGCTTTGTTACAGCACATCCCAGCTGGGTCATCCTGAAGTGATATCAATGGCTCTGGAGTAACTGGTAGATCTTCCAGCTGTATTTTTGCTTTGTTACAGCACATCCCAGCTGGGTCATCCTGAAGTGATAGCAATGGCTCTGGAGTAATTGGTAGATCTTCCAGCTGTATTTTTGCTTTGTTTACCAGCACATCCCAGCTGGGTCATCCTGAAGTGATAGCAATGGCTCTGGAGTAACTTGTAGATCTTCCAGCTGTATTTTTTGCTTTGTTACAGCACATCCCAGCTGGGACATCCTGGAAGTGATAGCAATGGCTCTGGAGTAATTCGTAGATCTTCCAGCTGTATTTTTGCTTTGTTACAGCACATCCCAGCTGGGTCATCCTGGAAACAGTGATAGCAATGGCTCTGGGTAATTGAACTGGTAGATCTTCCAGCTGTATTTTTTGCTTTGTTACCCAGCACATCCCAGCTGGGTCATCCTGAAGTGATAGCAATGGCTCTGGGTAACTGTTATAGATCTTCCAGCCTTAGATCTTCATTTTTTGCTTTGTTATAGCAGCACATCCCAGCTGGGTCATCCTGAAGTGATAGCAATGGCTCTGGAGTAACTGGTAGATCTTCCAGCTGTATTTTTCCTTGTTACAGCACAACCTGATGAGCTGGGTCATCTTCAGCATGATAGCAATGGCTCTGGAGTAATTGGTAGATCTTCCAGCTGTATTTTTGCTTTGTTACAGCACATCCAGCTGGGTCATCCTGAAGTGATAGCAATGGCTCTGAGTAACTTGTAGATCTTCCAGCTGTATTTTTGCTTTGTTACAGCACATCCCAGCTGGATCATCCTGAAAATGTAATGGCTCTGGGTAACTGGTAGATCTTCCAGCTGTATTTTGCTTTGTTACAGCACATCCCAGCTGGGTCATCCTGAAGTGATAGCAATGGCTCTGGGTAACTGGTAGATCTTCCAGCTGTATTTTTCCTCTTTGTTACAGCACATCCCAGGCTGGGTCATCCTGTATTTTTCCTCTGTTCCTTTAATCCCATGTCATCCTGATAGCAATGGCTCTGGGTAACTGGTAGATCTTCCAGCTGTATTTTTAACTTTGTTACAGCATCCCAGCTGGGTCATCCTGAAGTGATAGGCTCTGGAGTAACTGGTAGATCTTCAGCTGTATTTTTGCTTTGTTACAGCACATCTCAGCTGGTCATCCTGAAGTGATAGCAATGGCTCTGGAGTAACTGGTAGATCTTCAGCTGTATTTTTGCTTTGTTTACAGCACATCCCATCCTGCTGGGTCATCCTGAAGTGATAGCAATGGCTCTGGGATAGCAATGGCTGGTAACTTGATCTTCCAGCTGTATTTTTTGCTTTGTTACAGCACATCCCAGCTGGGTCATCCTGTAGTGATAGCAATGGCTCTGGAGTAACTGATAGATCTTCCAGCTGTATTTTTTACAGCACATCCCAGCTGGATCATCCTGAAGTGATAGCAATGGCTCTGGAGTACATCTTCCAGCTGTATTTTTGCTTTGTTACCTTTTGCATCCTGGGTCATCCTGAAGTGATAGCAATGGCTCTGGAGTAACTGGTAGATCTTCCAGCTGTATTTTGCTTTGTTACAGCACATCCCAGCTGGGTCATCCTGGAAGTGATAGCAGTGGCTCTGGAGTGCTTGTAGATCTTCAGCTGTATTTTTTGCTTTGTTACAGCAATATCCCAGCTGATCATCCTGAAGTGATAGCAATGGCTCTGGAGTAACTGGTAGATCTTCCAGCTGTATTTTTTGCTTTGTTACAGCACATCCCAGCTGGGTCATCCTGAAGCATAGCAATGGCTCTGGAGTAATTGGTAGATCTTCCCAGCTGTATTTTTTTTGCTTTGTTACAGCACATCCCAGCTGGGTCATCCTGAAGTGATAGCAATGGCTCTGGGTAACTGGTAGATCTTCCAGCTGTATTTTTCTTTGTTACCTTTGTCCCAGCTGGGTCATCCTGAGTAGTGATAGCAATGGCTCTGGAGTAATTGAATCTTCCAGCTGTATTTTTGCTGTTACAGCACATCCCAGCTGGGTCATCCTGATGTGATAGCAGTGGCTCTGGGAGTAACTGGTAGATCTTCCAGCTGTATTTTTGCTTTGTTACAGCACATCCCAGCTGGGTCCTGGATCCTCTGAACTTGTGATCTTCAGCTGTATTTTTGCTGTTACAGCACATCTGGGTCATCCTGACAATGGCTCTGGAGTAACATCTTCCAGCTGTATTTTTGCTTTGTTGCTTTTATCCAGCTGGGTCATCCTGAAGATAGCAATGGCTCTGGGTAATTGATAGATCTTCCAGCTGTATTTTTGCTTTGTTACACAGCACATCCCAGCTGGGTCATCCTGAAGTGATAAAGCAATGGCTCTGGAGTAATTAGTAGATCTTCCAGCTGTATTTTTGCTTTGTTACAGCACATCCCAGCTGGGTCATCCTGAAGTGATAGCAATGGCTCTGGAGTAACTTGTGAATCTTCCAGCTGTATTTTTGCTTTGTTACCTTTCCCAGCTGGGTCATCCTGAGTGATAGCAATGGCTCTGGAGTAACTTGTAGATCTTCCAGCTGTATTTTGCTTTGTTACAGCACATCCCAGCTGGGTCATCCTGGAAGTGATAGCAATGGCTCTGGAGTAACTGATAGATCTTCCAGCTGTATTTTAGCTTTGTTGCTAACATCCCAGCTGGGTCATCCTGAAGTGATAGTAATGGCTCTGGAGTAACTGGTAGATCTTCCAGCTGTATTTTTGCTTTGTTACAGCACATCCCAGCTGGGTCATCCTGAAGTGATAGCAATGGCTCTGGAGTAACTGGTAGATCTTCCAGCTGTATTTTTTTGCTTTGTTACAGCACATCCCAGCTGGGTCATCCTGAAGTGATAGTAATGGCTCTGGAGTAATCTTCCAGATTTTGCTTTGTTACAGCACATCCCAGCTGGGTTATCCTGAAGGATTTGGCTCTTTGTTCTTCAGCTGTATTTTTGCTTGTTACAGCACATCCCAGCTGGGTCATCCTGAAGTGATGCAATGGCTCTGAGTAATTGGGTTCCTGAAGTGAGATCTTCCAGCTGTATTTTTTGCTTTGTTACAGCACATCCCAGCTGGGTCATCCTGAAGTGATAGCAATGGCTCTGGGAGTAACTTGTAGATCTTCCAGCTGTATTTTTGCTTTGTTACAGCACATCCCAGCTGGGTCATCCTGAAGTGATAGGCTCTGAATGGCTCTGAGTAACTGGTCAGATCTTCCAGCTGTATTTTTGCTTTGTTACAGCACATCCCAGCTGGGTCATCCTGAAGTGATAGCAATGGCTCTGGGTAACTGTGATCTTCCAGCTGTATTTTGCTTTGTTACAGCACATCCCAGCTGGATCATCCTGTGATAGTGAGTAATCTGTAGATCTTCCAGCTGTAATGGCTTTGGGTAACTGGGTCATCCTGAAGTTCAAGGCTCTGGAGTAACTTAGATTTCAGCTGTATTTTTTTGCTTGTGTTACAGCAATCCCAGCTGGGTCATCCTGAAGTGATAGCAATGGCTCTGGAGTAACTGGTAGATCTTCCAGCTGTATTTTTTCCTTTGTTACAGCACATCCCAGCTGGGTCATCCTGAAGTGAAAGATAGCAATGGCTCTGGAGTAACTTGTAGATCTTCCAGCTGTATTTTTGCTTATTTTGCTTTGTTACACACATCCAGCTCATCCTCCTGAAGTGATAGCAATGGCTCTGGAGTAACTGGTAGATCTTCCAGCTGTATTTTTGTTTTGTTACAGCACATCCCAGCTGGGTCATCCTGAAGTGATAGCAATGGCTCTGGAGTAACTGGTAGATCTTTCCAGATTTTTCCAGCTGTATTTTGAGGCAATGGCTTTTGTTATTTTTTTGTTTCCTTACAGCACATCCCAGGCTGGGTCATCCTGAAGTGATAGCAATGGCTCTGAGTAACTGGGTAGATCTTCCAGCTGTATTTTGTTTGTTACAGCACATCCCAGCTGAGATCATCCTGAAGTGATATCAATGGCTCCTGAGTAACTGGTAGATCTTCCAGCTGTATTTTTTTTTGTTACAGCACATCCCAGCTGATCATCCCTGAAGTGATAGCAATGGATCTGAGTAATTGTAGATCTTCCAGCTGTATTTTGCTTTGTTGCAGCACATCCCAGCTGGGTCATCCTGAAGTGATACAGTGAATGGCTCTGGAGTAACTGGTAGATCTTCCAGCTGTATTTTGCTTTGTTACAGCAATATCCCAGCTGGGTCGTCCTGAATTGATAGCAATGGCTCTGAGTAACTGGTAGATCTTCCAGCTGTATTTTTGCTTTGTTACCTTTATCCCAGCTAGGTCATCCTGGAAGTGATAGCAATGGCTCTGGGAGTAACTGGTAGATCTTCCAGCTGTATTTTTCCTTGTTACAGCATCCCAGCTGGGTCATCCTGAAGTTGGATAGCAATGGCTCTGGAGTAACTGGTAGATCTTCCAGCTGTATTTTTGCTTGTTGGGCACATCCCAGCTTTCGGGTCATCCTGGCGGATAGCAATGCCCCAGTAACTGGTAGTCATCCTGTTACATCCCAGCTGGATCATCCCAGTTAATGGCTCTGGAGTAACTGGTAGATCTTCCCAGCTGTATTTTTTAAGTTTTGTTACAGCCCATCCCAGTCATCCTGAAGTGATAGCAATGGCTCTGGAGTGGTTTAGTAGATCTTCCAGCTGTATTTTTGCTTTGTTACCATCCCAGCATCATCCTGAAGTGATAGCAATGCTCTGGGTCAGATCCTCCAGCTGATTTCTTGCAATCCCAGCTCTGGGATAGCAACTGCTCTGAGTAACTGGTATCTTCCAGCTGTATTTTTGCTCCGGTTACAGCACATCCCAGCTGGATCATCCTGAAGTGATAGCAATGGCTCTGGAGTAACTGGTAGATCTTCCAGCTGTATTTTTTGCTTTGTTACAGCACATCCCAGCTGGCTCATCCTGAAGTGATAGCAATGGCTCTGGAGTAATTGGTAGATCTTCCAGCTGTATTTTTTGTTTGTTTTAGCACATCCCAGCTGGGTCATCCTGAAGTGATAGCAAATGGCTCTGGAGTAACTGGTAGATCTTCCATTGTGTTTTGCTTTGTTACAGCACATCCCAGCTGGGTCATCCTGAAGTGATAGCAATGGCTCTGGGTAACTGGTAGATCTTCCAGCTGTATTTTTAACTCCGTTACAGCACATCCCAGCTGGACTATCCTGAAAGTGATAGCAATGGCTCTGGGAGTAATTGGTAGATCTTCCAGCTGTATTTTGCTTTGTTACAGCACATCCCAGCTGGTCATCCTGAAGTGATAGCAATGGCTCTGAGTAACTGGTAGATCTTCCAGCTGTATTTTTGCTTTGTTACAGCACATCCCAGCTGGGTCATCCTGAAGTGAAAGCAATGGCTCTGGGAGTAACTGGTAGATCTTCCAGCTGTATTTTTGCTTTGTTACTGGGTCATCCTGGAGAGTGATAGCACATCCCTGGAGTAATTGGTAGATCTTCCAGCTATTATTTTTCTTTGCTTCCAGCTGTATTTTCCTGTTACAATGGCTCTGCTGGGTACATCCCAGCTGTTTTGATCCTGAAGTGATAGCAATGGCTCTGGAGTAATTGGTAGATCTTCCAGCTGTATTTTGCTTTGTTACAGCACATCCCAGCTGGGTCATCCTGAAGTGATAGCAATGGCTCTGAGTAACTTGTAGATCTTCCAGCTGTATTTTTGCTTTGTTACAGCACATCCCAGCTGGGTCATCCTGAAGTGATAGCAATGGCTCTGGGAGTAACTGGTAGATCTTCTCCAGCTGTATTTTTGCTTTGTTACAGCACATCCCAGCTGGGGTCATCCTGGAAGTGATAGCAATGGCTCTGGAGTAACTGGTAGATCTTCCAGCTGTATTTTTTGCTTTGTTACAGCACATCCCAGCTGGGTCATCCTGAAGTGATAGCAATGGCTCTGAGTAACTGGTAGATCTTCCAGCTGTATTTTTTGTTTTGTTACAGCACATCCCAGCTGGGTCATCCTGAAGTGATAGCAATGGCTCTGGAGTAACTGGTAGATCTTCCAGCTGTATTTTTTCTTTGTTACAGCACATCCCAGCTGGGTCATCCTGAAGTGATAGCAATGGCTCTGGAGTAACTGGTAGATTCTTCCAGCTGTATTTTTGCTTTGTTACAGCACATCCCAGCTGGGTCATCCTGAAGTGATACAGCAATGGCTCTGGGAGTAATTGTAGATCTTCCAGTTGTATTTTTTGCTTTGTTACAGCACATCCCAGCTAGGTCATCCTGGAAGTGATAGTGCAATGGCTCTGAGTAACTGGTAGATCTTCCAGCTGTATTTTTTGCTTTGTTACAGCACATCCCAGCTGGGTCATCCTGAAGTGAAAGCAATGGCTCTTGGAGTAATTGGTAGATCTTCCAGCTGTATTTTTGCTTTGTTACAGCACATCCCAGCTGGATCATCCTGAAGTGATAGCAATGGCTCTGGAGTAACTGGTAGATCTTCCAGCCGTATTTTGCTGTTACAGCACATCCCAGCTGGGTCATCCTGAAGTGATAGCAATGGCTCTGGGTAACTGGGTAGATCTTCCAGCTGTATTTTTGCTTTGTTAAAAAGCACATCCCAGCTGGATCATCCTGAAGTGATAGCAATGGCTCTGGAGTAACTGGTAGATCTTCCAGCTGTATTTTTCCTTTGTTACAGCACATCCCAGCTGGATCATCCTGAAGTGATAGCAATGGCTCTGGTAACTGGTAGATCTTCCAGCTGTATTTTTCCTTTGTTACAGCACATCCCAGCTGACTCATCCTGAAGTAATGTAATGGCTCTGAGTAACTTGTAGATCTTCCAGCTGTATTTTTGCTTTGTTACAGCACATCCCAGCTGGGTCATCCTGAAGTGATAGCAATGGCTCTGGAGTAACTGGTAGATCTTCCAGCTGTATTTTTGCTTTGTTACAGCACATCCCAGCTGGGTCATCCTGAAGTGATAGCAATGGCTCTGGGTAACTGGTAGATCTTCCAGCTGTATTTTGCTTTGTTACAGCACATCCCAGCTGGGTCATCCTGAAGTGAAAGCAATGGCTCTGGAGTAATTGGTAGATCTTCCAGCTGTATTTTTTGCTTTGTTACAGCACATCCCAGCTGGATCATCCTGAAGTGATAGTAATGGCTCTGGAGTAACTGGTAGATCTTCCAGCTGTATTTTGCTTTGTTACAGCAGCAATCCCAGCTGGGTCATCCTGAAGTGATAACCCAATGGCTCTGGAGTAACTGGTAGATCTTCCAGCTGTATTTTTGCTTTGTTACAGCACATCCCAGCTGGGTCATCCTGAAGTGATAGCAATGGCTCTGGAGTAACTGGTAGATCTTCCAGCTGTATTTTTCCTTTGTTACAGCACATCCCAGCTGGGTCATCCTGAAGTGATATCAATGGCTCTGGGTAACTGGTAGATCTTCCAGCTGTATTTTTGCTTTGTTACAGCACATCCCAGCTGGGTCATCCTGAAGTGATAGCAATGGCTCTGGAGTAACTGCAGATCTTCCAGCTGTATTTTTCCTTTGTTACAGCACATCCCAGCTGGGTCATCCTGAAGTGATAGCAATGGCTCTGGAGTAATTCGTAGATCTTCCAGCTGTATTTTGCTTTGTTACAGCACATCCCAGCTGGGTCATCCTGAAGTGATAGCAATGGCTCTGGGTAACTGGTAATCTGGTATTTTTTTACAGCTGTATTTTGATAGCAATGGCTCTGCTTTGTCTATCAGTATTTTTCACATCCCAGCTGGGTCATCCTGAAGTGATAGCAATGTCTCTGGAGTAACTGGTAGATCTTCCAGCTGTATTTTTGCTTTGTTACAGCACATCCCAGCTGGGTCATCCTGAAGTGAAAGTCATGGCTCTGGAGTAACTGGTAGATCTTCCTGCTGTATTTTCCCTTGTTACAGCACATCCCATCTGGGTCATCCTGAAGTGATAGCAATGGCTCTGGAGTAACTGGTAGATCTTCCAGCTGTATTTTTCCTCTGTTACAGCACATCCCAGCTGGATCATCCTGAAGTGATATCAATGGCTCTGCAGTAACTGGTAGATCTATCAGCTGTATTTTTCCTTTGTTACAGCACATCCCATCTGGGTCATCCTGAAGTGATAGCAATGGCTCTGGAGTAACTGGTAGATCTTCCAGCTGTATTTTGCTTTATTTTTCCAGCTGGGTCATCCTGAAGTGATAGCAATGGCTCTGGAGTAACTTGTAGATCTTCTAGCTGTATTTTTGCTTTGTTACAGCACATCCCAGCTGGGTCATCCTGAAGATAGCAATGGCTCTGGGAGTAACTGGTAGATCTTCCAGCTGTATTTTTCCTTTGTTACAGCAATATCCCAGCTGGGTCATCCTGAAGTGATAGCAATGGCTCTGGAGTAACTGGTAGATCTTCCAGCTGTATTTTTGCTTTGTTACAGCAATATCCCAGCTGGGTCATCCTGAGTGATAGCAATGGCTCTGGAGTAATTGGTAGATCTTCCAGCTGTATTTTTCCTTTGTTACAGCACATCCCAGCTGGAGTCATCCTGAAGTGATAGCAATGGCTCTGGAGTAACTGGTAGATCTTCCAGCTGTATTTTTCCTTTGTTACAGCACATCCCAGCTGGGTCATCCTGAAGTGATACCAATGGCTCTGGAGTAACTGGTAGATCTTCCAGCTGTATTTTTGCTTTACAGCACATCCCAGCTGGGTCATCCTGAAGTGATAGTTAATGGCTCTGGGTAACTGTTGGATCTTCCAGCTGTATTTTTGCTTTGTTACAGCACATCCCAGCTGGGTCATCCTGAAGTGAAAGCAATGGCTCTGGAGTAACTGGTAGATCTTCCAGCTGTTTTTTGCTTTGTTTTCCCAGCTGGGTCATCCTGAAGTGATAGCAATGGCTCTGGAGTAACCTGGTAGATCTTCATCCTCTGTTACTGGGTCATCCTGAATGATAGCAATGGCTCTGGAGTAACTGGTAGATCTTCCAGCTGTATTTTTGCTTTGTTACAGCACATCCCTTTGTCAGCTGGGTCATCCTGAAGTGATAACAATGGCTCTGGAGTAACTGGTAGATCTTCCAGCTGTATTTTCCTTTGTTACAGCACATCCCAGCTGGGTCATCCTGAGCGATAGCAATGGCTCTGGAGTAACTGGTAGATCTTCCAGCTGTATTTTTTGCTTTGTTACAGCACATCCCAGCTGGGTCATCCTGAAGTGAAAGCAATGGCTCTGGAGTAACTTGTAGATCTTCCAGCTGTATTTTTGCTTTGTTACAGCACATCCCAGCTGGGTCATCCTGAAGTGATAGCAATGGCAATGGCTCTGGGTAACTGGTCATCCTGATCTTCCAATGGCTCTTGTATTTTTATTTTTGCTTTGTTACAGCACATCCCAGCTGGGTCATCCTGAAGTGATAGCAATGGCTCTGGAGTAACTGGTAGATCTTCCAGCTGTATTTTTGCTTTGTTATACTTACATCCCGAAGCTGGGTCATCCTGAAGTTTGTTATCAATGGCTCTGGGTAACTGGTATAGATCTTCAGCTGTATTTTTCCTTTGTTCTTTAACATCCCAGCTGGGTCATCCTGAAGTGATATCAAATGGCTCTGGAGTAACTGGTAGATCTTCCAGCTGTATTTTGGCTTGTTACAGCACATCCAGCTGGGTCATCCTGAAGTGATAGCAATGGCTCTGGAGTAACTGGTAGATCTTCCAGCTGTATTTTTTTTTTTGTTACAGCACATCCCAGCTGGGTCATCCTGAAGTGATAGCAATGGCTCTGGAGTAACTGGTAGATCTTCCAGCTGTATTTTTGCTTTGTTACAGCACATCCCAGCTGGGTCATCCTGAAGTGATAACTTGTGATCTTCCAGGTATTTTTTTGCTGTTACAGCACATCCCAGTGGATCATCCTGAAGTGATAGCAATGGCTCTGCAGTAACTGTATCTATCAGCTGTATTTTTGCTTTGTTACAGCACATCCCAGCTGGGTCATCCTGAAGTGATAGCAATGGCTCTGAGTAACTGGTAGATCTTCCAGCTGTATTTTTTGCTTGTTACAGCACATCCCAGCTGGGTCATCCCTGGAGTGATAGCAATGGCTCTGGGTAACTGGTAGATCTTCCAGCTGTATTTTTTGCTTTGTTACAGCACATCCCAGCTGGGTCATCCTGAAGTGATAGCAATGGCTCTGGAGTAACTTAACTGGTATTTCTTCCAGCTGTATTTTTGCTTGTTGCTGTTAATCCCAGCTGGATCATCCTGAAGTCATCCTGAGCAATGGCTCTGGAGTAATTGGTAGATCTTCCAGCTGTATTTTTGCTTTGTTACAGCACATCCCAGCTGGGTCATCCTGAAGTGATAGCAATGGCTCTGAGTAACTGGTAGATCTTCCAGCTGTATTTTGCTTTGTTACAGCACATCCCAGCTGGGTCATCCTGAAGTGATAGCAATGGCTCTGGAGTAACTGGTAGATCTTCCAGCTGTATTTTTGCTTTGTTTTTAACATCCCAGCTGGGTCATCCTGAAGATAGCAATGGCTCTGGAGTAATTGGTAGATCTTCCAGCCTGTATTTTTTCCTTTGTTTGTTACATCCCAGCTGGGTCATCCTGAAGTGATAGCAATGGCTCTGGAGTAACTGGTAGATCTTCCAGCTGTATTTTCCTTTGTTACAGCATCCCAGCTGGGTCATCCTGAATTGATAGCAATGGCTCTGGAGTAACTGGTAGATCTTCCAGCTGTATTTTGCTTTGTTATCCCAGCTGGGTCATCCTGAAGTTAGTAGCAATGGCTCTGGAGTAACTGGTAGATCTTCAGCTGTATTTTCCTTTGTTACAGCACATCCCATCTGGGTCATCCTGAAGTGATAGCAATGGCTCTGGAGTAATTGGTAGATCTTCCAGCTGTATTTTCCTTTGTTACAGCATCCCAGCTGGGTCATCCTGAAGTGATAGCAATGGCTCTGGAGTAACTGTAGATCTTCCAGCTGTATTTTTGCTTTGTTACAGCACATCCCAGCTGGGTCATCCTGAAGTGATAACCAATGGCTCTGGAGTAACTGGTAGATCTTCCAGCTGTATTTTTGCTTTGTTACAGCACATCCCAGCTGGGTCATCCTGGTAAGTGATCAATGGCTCTGGGTAACTGGTATCTTCCAGCTGTATTTTTGCTTTGTTGGTTACATCCCAGCTGGGTCATCCTGAAGTGATAGCAATGGCTCTGGAGTAACTGGTAGATCTTCCAGCTGTATTTTTGCTTTGTTACAGCACATCCCAGCTGGGTCATCCTGAAGTGATAGCAATGGCTCTGGGTAACCGGTAGATCTTCTAGCTGTATTTTTCCTTTGTTACAGCATCCCAGCTGGGTCATCCTGAAGTGATAGCAATGGCTCTGGAGTAACTGGTAGATCTTCCAGCTGTATTTTTTTGCTTTGTTACAGCACATCCCAGCTGGGTCATCCTGAAGTGATAGCAATGGCTCTGAGTAACTGGTAGATCTTCCAGCTGTATTTTTTGGCTGTTACAGCACATCCCAGCTGGGTCATCCTGAAGTGATAGCAATGGCTCTGGAGTAACTGGTAGATCTTCCAGCTGTATTTTGCTTTGTTGCAGCACATCCCAGCTGGGTCATCCTGAGTGACAGCAATGGCTCTGGAGTAACTGGTAGATCTTCCAGCTGTATTTTTGCTTTGTTACAGCACATCCCAGCTGAAGTGATAGCAATGGCTCTGAAGTGATCTTCCAGCTGTATTTTTGGTTACTCTGGGTCATCCTGGTAACAATGGCTCTGGAGATCTTCCAGCTGTATTTTTGCTTTGTTACAGCACATCCCAGCTGGGTCATCCTGAATGGCTCTGATAACTGGGTAGATCAATGGCTCCTGGGTCATCCTGGTAGATCTTCTGGGTAACTGGTAGATCTTCAGCTTATTTTTGCTTTGTTACAGCACATCCCAGCTGGGTCATCCTGAAGTGATAGCAATGGCTCTGGAGTAACGGTAGATCTTCCAGCTGTATTTTTTGCTTTGTTACCCAGCACATCCCAGCTGGGTCATCCTGAAGTGATAGCAATGGCTCTGGAGTAATTCGTAGATCTTCCAGCTGTATTTTTTTGCTTTGTTACAGCACATCCCAGCTGGGTCATCCTGAAGTGATAGCAATGGCTCTGGAGTAACTGGTAGATCTTCCAGCTGTATTTTTTGCTTTTGTTACAGCACATCCCAGCTGGGTCATCCTGAAGTGATAGCAATGGCTCTGGTTAACTGTTTTGTAGATCTTCATCCAGCGATATCAATGGCTATTTTCCTTTGTTACAGCACATCCCAGCTGGGTCATCCTGAAGTGATAGCAATGGCTCTGGGTAACTGGTAGATCTTCCAGCTGTATTTTCCTTTGTTACCTTTTTATCCCAGCTGGGTCATCCTGGAAGTGACAGCCAATGGCTCTGGAGTAACTGGTAGATCTTCAGCTGTATTTTTGCTTTGTTACCTTTTGTCCCAGCTGGGTCATCCTGAAGTGATAGCAATGGCTCTGGAGTAACTGGTAGATCTTCCAGCTGTATTTTTTGCTTGTTACAGCACATCCCAGCTGGGTCATCCTGGAAGTGATAGCAATGGCTCTGGAGTAACTGGTAGATCTTCCAGCTGTATTTTTGCTTTGTTACTCCCAGCTGGATCATCCTGTTAGCAATGGCAGTAACTGAGATCAGCTTGGTTGTCATCCTCATCCTGAAGTGATAGCAATGGCTCTGGAGTAATTGGTAGATCTTTCCAGCTGTATTTTTGCTTTGTTAAAGCACATCCCAGCTGGATCATCCTGAGCGATAGCAATGGCTCTGGAGTAACTGGTAGATCTTCCAGCTTTATTTTGCTTTGTTACAGCATCCCAGCTGGGTCATCCTGAAGTGATAGCAATGGTCTGGAGTAACTGGTAGATCTTCCAGCTGTATTTTAACTTGTTACAGCACATCCCAGCTGGATCATCCTGGAAGTGATAACAATGGCTCTGGGATAACTGGTAGATCTTCCAGCTGTATTTTTGCTTTGTTACAGCACATCCCAGCTGGTTCATCCTGAAGTGATAGCAATGGCTCTGGAGTAATCATAGATCTTCCAGCTGTATTTTTGCTGTTACAGCACATCCAGCTGGGTCATCCTGAAGTGATAGCAATGGCTCTGGAGTAATTCGTAGATCTTCCAGCTGTATTTTTTGTTACACATTTGAAGGATTACCTCTGAGTAACTGGTAGATCTTCCATTGTATTTTTCTGGGTCATCCCAGCTGGATCATCCTTAGTGATAGCAATGGCTCTGGGTAACTGGCAGATCTTCCAGCTGTATTTTTCCCTTTGTTACCTTCCCATCTGGGTCATCCTGAAGTGACAGCAATGGCTCTGGGAGCAACTGGTAGATCTTCCAGCTGTATTTTTCCTTTGTTGCTTGTCAGCTGGGTCATCCTGATGATAGCAATGGCTCCTGGAGTAATTGGTAGATCTTTCAGCTGTATTTTTCCTTTGTTACCTTTTATCCCCAGCTGGGTCATCCTGAAGTGACAGCAATGGCTCTGGGAGTAACTGGTATATCTTCCAGCTGTATTTTTCATACAGCACATCCCAGCTGGGTCATCCTGAAGTGATAGCAATGGCTCTGGAGTAACTTGTAGATCTTCCAGCTGTATTTTTCCTTTGTTACCTTTTATCCCAGCTGGGTCATCCTGAAGTGATAGTAATGGCTCTGGAGTAACTGGTAGATCTTCAGCTGTATTTTTTCTCTGTTGCAGCATCCCAGCTGGGTCATCCCTGAAGTGATAGCAATGGGCTTTCAGTAACTGGTAGATTCTTCCAGCTGTATTTTTGCTTTGTTACGTTAACATCCCAGCTGGGTCATCCTGAAGGATAGCAATGGCTCTGGAGTAACTGTTAGATCTTCCAGCTGTATTTTGCTTTGTTACAGCACATCCCAGCTGGGTCATCCTGAAGTGATAGCAATGGCTCTGGAGTACCAGATCTTCCTGCTGTATTTTCCTTGTTACAAGCGTATCCATCTGGGTCATCCTGAAGTGATAGCAATGGCTCTGGAGTAACTGGTAGATCTTCCAGCTGTATTTTTTCTTTATGTTCCAGCAATATCCCAGCTGGATCATACTGAAGTGATAACAATGGCTCTGCAGTAACTGTAGATCTTCATTGTATTTTTTCTCCTTTGTTACAGCACATCCCATCTGGGTCATCCTGAAGTGATAGCAATGGCTCTGGAGTAACTGGTAGATCTTCTAGCTGTATTTTGTTTTTGTTACAGCACATCCTGAAGTGGGTCATCCTGAAGTGATAGCAATGGCTCTGGAGTAATGTGGTAGATCTTCCAGCTGTGTTTTCCTTTGTTACAGCACATCCCAGCGAGGTCATCCTGAAGGATGTAATGGCTCTGGGAGTAACTGGTAGATCTTCAGCTGTATTTTTGCTTGTTACAGCACATCCAGCTGGGTCATCCTGAAGTGATAGCAATGGTTCTGGAGTAACTGGTAGATCTTTAGCTAATCCAGCTGTATTTTTCCTTGTTCTTCCACAGCTTTGTTAATATCCCAGCTGGGTCATCCTGAAGTGATAGCAATGGCTCTGGAGTAACTGGTAGATCTTCCAGCTGTATTTTTTGCTTTGTTGCTTTGTCCCAGCTGGGTCATCCTGAAGTGATAGCAATGGCTCTGGAGTAACTGGTAGATCTTCTAGCTGTATTTTTTGCTTTGTTACAGCACATCCAGCTGGGTCATCCTGAAGTGGGGATAGCAATGGCTCTGTTACTTCCAGCTGTTTTTCTTTGTTACAGCACATCCCAGCTGGGTCATCCTGAAGTGATAGCAAATGGCTCTGGAGTAACTGGTAGATCTTCCAGCTGTATTTTTGCTTTGTTACAGCACATCCCAGCTGGGTCATCCTGAAGTAATGTAATGGCTCTGGGAGTAACTGGTAGATCTTCCAGCTGTATTTTGCTTTTTGTTACAGCACATCCCAGCTAGCCATCCTGAAGGATAGCAATGGCTCTGGAGTAACTGGTAGATCTTCCAGCTGTATTTTGCTGATGTTAACACATCCCAGCTGTCATTGAAGTGATAGCAATGGCTCTGGAGTAACTGCAGATCTTCAGCTGTATTTTTCCTCCGTTACAGCACATCCCAGCTGGGTCATCCTGAAGTGATAGCAATGGCTCTGGAGTAACTTGGTAGATCTTCCAGCTGTATTTTTGCTTTGTTACAGCACATCCCAGCTGGGTCATCCTGAAGTGATAGCAATGGCTCTGGAGTAACTGGTAGATCTTCCAGCTGTATTTTTGCCTTGTTTAAGCACATCCCAGCTGGGTCATCCTGAAGTGATAGCAATGGCTCTGGAGTAACTGGGTAGATCTTCCAGCTGTATTTTTGCTTTTGTTACAGCACACTCAGCTGGGTCATCCTGAAGTGATAGCAATGGCTCTGGAGTAACTGAGAGATCTTCCCAGCTGTATTTTTCCTTTGTTACAGCACATCCCAGCTGGAATCATCCTGAAGTGATAGCAATGGCCCTGGATAATTGGTAGATCTTCCAGCTGGTATTTTTTGCTTTGTTACAGCACATCCCAGCTGGGTCATCCTGAAGTGATAGCAATGGCTCTGGAGTAACTGGTAGATCTTCCAGCTGTATTTTTCCTTTGTTACAGCACATCCCAGCTGGGTCATCCTGAAGTGATAGTAATGGCTCTGGAGTAACCTTAGATCTTCCAGCTGTATTTTTTGTTTTTTTTCCCAGCTGGGTCATCCCAGCTGGGTCATCCCAGCTGTATTTTTGCTTTGTTGTTACAGATATCCCAGCTGAGTCATCCTGAATGGCTCTGGAGTAACTGGTAGATCTTCCAGCTGTATTTTTTAACTGTTACAGCACATCCCAGCTGGGTCATCCTGAAGTGATAGCAATGGCTCTGGAGTAACTGGTAGATCTTCCAGCTGTATTTTGCTTTGTTACAGCACATCCCAGCTGGTCATCCTGAAGTGATAGCAATGGCTCTGGGTAATTGGTAGATCTTCCAGCTGTATTTTTTGCTTTTGTTACAGCACATCCCAGCTGGGTCATCCTGAAGTGATAGTAATGGCTCTGGAGTAACTTGTAGATCTTCAGCTGTATTTTTTGCTTTGTTACAGCACATCCCAGCTGGGTCATCCTGAAGTGATAGCAATGGCTCTGGAGTAACTGGTAGATCTTCCAGCTGTATTTTTCTTTGTTACAGCACATCCCAGCTGGGTCATCCTGAAGTGATAGCAATGGCTCTGGAGTAACTGGTAGATCTTCTGGTTACAGCACATCCCAGCTGGATCATCCTGAAGTGATAGCAATGGCTCTGAGTAACTGGTAGATCTTCCAGCTGTATTTTTGCTTTGTTACAGCAATAATATCCCAGCTGGGTCATCCTGAAGTGATAGCAATGGCTCTGGAGTAATTGGTAGATCTTCCAGCTGTATTTTTTGCTTTGTTACAGCACATCCAGCTGGGTCCTCTGAAGTGATAGCAATGGCTCTGGAGTAACTGGTAGATCTTCCAGCTGTATTTTTGCTTTGTTACAGCACATCCCAGCTGGGTCATCCTGAAGTGATAGCAATGGCTCTGGGTAACTTGGTAGATCTTCAGCTGTATTTTTGCTTTGTTACAGCACATCCCAACCTGGGTCATCCTGAAGTGATAGTAATGGCTCTGGAGTAATTGGTAGATCTTCCAGCTGTATTTTTGCTTTGTTGCTTTAATATCCCAGCTGGGTCATCCTGAAGTGATAGCAATGGCTCTGGAGCAACTGGTAGATCTTTCCAGCTGTATTTTTTGCTTTGTTACAGTTAATATCCCAGCTGGGTCATCCTGAAGTGATAGCAATGGCTCTGGAGTAACTGGTAGATCTTCCAGCTGTATTTTGCTTTGTTACAGCACATCCCAGCTGGGTCATCCTGAAGTGATATCAATGGCTCTGGGAGTAACTGGTAGATCTTCCAGCTGTATTTTTTTTTTTGTTACAGCACATCCCAGCTGGGTCATCCTGAAGTGGATAGCAATGGCTCTGGGTAACTGGTATATCTTCCAGCTGTATTTTTGCTTTGTTACAGCACATCCCAGCTGGGTCATCCTGAAGTGATAGCAATGGCTCTGGAGTAACTGGTAGATCTTCAGCTGTATTTTTTTTGCTTTGTTACAGCACATCAGCTAGGTCATCCTGAAATGATAGCAGTGGCTCTGGGTAACTGGTAGATCTTCCAGCTGTATTTTTTTCTTTGTTACAGCACATCCCAGCTGGGTCATCCTGGGTCATCCTGAAGTGATAGCAATGGCTCTGGGTAACTGGTAGATTTCTAGCTGTATTTTGCTTTGTTACAGCACATCCCAGCTGGGTCATCCTGAAGTGATAGCAATGGCTCTGGAGTAACTGGTAGATCTTCCAGCTGTATTTTTGCTTTGTTACAGCACATCCCAGCTGGGTCATCCTGAAGTGATAGTAATGGTCCTGGGTAACTTTAGATCTTCTAGCTGTATTTTTTGTGATACAGCACATCCCAGCTGGGTCATCCTGAAGTGATAGCAATGGCTCTGGAGTAACTGGTAGATCTTCCAGCTGTGTTTTTCTTTGTTACAGCACATCCCAGCGGTCATCCTGAAGTGATAGCAATGGCTTGTTGAGTAACTGGTAGATCTTCCAGCTTATCCAGCACATCCCAGCTGGGTCATCCTGAAGTGATAGCAATGGCTCTGGAGTAATTTCCAGCTGTTTTTTTTCCTTGTTGTTTATCCCAGCTTCATCCTGAAGTGATAACAATGGCTCTGGAGTAACTGTCTTCCAGCTGTATTTTTCCTTTGTTACAGCACATCCCAGCTGGGTCATCCTGAAGTGATAACAATGGCTCTGGGTAACTGGTAGATCTTCCAGCTGTATTTTTCTTTATTTACAGCACATCCCAGCTGGGTCATCCTGAAATGTGATAGCAATGGCTCTGGTAGTAACTTGTAGATCTTCCAGCTGTATTTTGCTTTGTTACAGCACATCCCAGCTGGGTCATCCTGAAGTGATAGTAATGGCTCTGGAGTTACCGGTAGATCTTCAGCTGTATTTTGCTTTGTTACAGCACATCCCAGCTGGGTCATCCTGAAGTGATAGCAATGGCTCTGGGTAACTGGTAGATCTTCCAGCTGTATTTTTTGCTTTGTTACAGCACATCCCAGCTGGGTCATCCTGAAGTGATAGCAATGGCTCTGGAGTAACTGAGTAGATCTTCCAGCTGTATTTTTTGCTTTGTTACAGCACATCCCAGCTGGATCATCCTGGAAGTGATAGCAATGGCTCTGGAGTAATTGTAGATCTTCCAGCTGTATTTTTTAACTGTTACAGCACATCCCAGCTGGGTCATCCTGAGTGATAGCAATGGCTCTGGAGTAACTGGTAGATCTTCCAGCTGTATTTTTGTTTTGTTACAGCAACATCCCAGCTGGATCATCCTGAAGTGATAGCAATGGCTCCTGGGTAACTGGTCTTCCAGCTGTATTTTGCTTTGTTACAGCACATCCCAGCTGGATCATCCTTTTTGGCTCTGGAGTAACTGGTAGATCTTCCAGCTGTATTTTTGCTTTGTTATCCCAGCTGGGTCATCCTGGAAGTGATAGCAATGGCTCTGGAGTAATTGGTAGATCTTCCAGCTGTATTTTTTGCTTTGTTACAGCAATATCCCAGCTGGGTCATCCTTGAAGTGATAGCAATGGCTCTGGAGTAACCTTAGATCTTCCAGCTGTATTTTTGCTTTGTTTACAGCAACATCAAGCAGTGGGTCATCCTGGAGTAACTGGCTCTGGTAGATCTTAGATCTTCCAGCTGTATTTTTGCTTTGTTACAGCACATCCCAACTGGATCATCCTGAAATGATAGCAATGGCTCTGGAGTAATTGGTAGATCTTCCAGCTGTATTTTTTCCTTGTTACAGCACATCCTGCTGGGTCATCCTGAAGTGATAGCAATGGCTCTGGGTAATTGATAGATCTTCAGCTGTATTTTTCTTTGTTACAGCACATCCCAGCTCCTGAAGGTCATCCTGAAACTGGTGATAGCAATCCCAGGCTCTGGAGTAACTGGTAGATCTTCAGCTGTATTTTTGCTTTTGTTACAGCACATCCCAGCTGGGTCATCCTGAAGTGATAGCAATGGCTCTGGAGTAACTGGTAGATCTTCATCCTGAAGGATAGCTGTATTTTTCCAGCTTTGTTACAGCACATCCCAGCTGGGTCATCCTGAAGTGATAGCAATGGCTCTGGGTAACTGGTAGATCTTCCAGCTGTATTTTTGCTCTGTTACAGCACATCCCAGCTGATCATCCTGAAGTGATAGCAATGGCTCTGGAGTAACTTGTAGATCTTCCAGCTGTATTTTTGCTTTGTTACAGCACATCCCATCTGGGTCATCCTGAAGTGATAGCAAACCCTGGCTCTGGAGTAATCCTGGAAGTGATAGCAATGGCTAGATCTTCCTAGCTGTATTTTTTCTTTGTTACAGCACATCCCAGTACCTCATCCTGAAGTAATGTAATGGCTCTGGTCATCTTCCTGCTGTATTTTCCTTTGTTACAGCACATCCCCATCTGGATCATCCTGGGTATAGCAATGGCTCTGGAGTAACTGGTCCATCTTGGCTGTTTTTTTCCTTGTTCCAGCACATCCCAGCTGGGTCATCCTGAAGTGATAATAATGGCTCTGGGTAACTGGTAGATCTTCCAGCTGTATTTTTTACTTTGTTATAGCACATCCCAGCTGGGTCATCCTGAAGTGATAGCAATGGCTCTGGAGTAACTGGTTCTAGCTGTTTTTGCTTTTGTTATACACATCCCAGCTGGGTCATCCTGAAGTGATAGCAATGGCTCTGGAGATCTTCTAGCTGTATTTTTCCTTTGTTACAGCACATCCCAGCTGGATCATCCTGAAGTGATAGCAATGGCTCTGGAGTAACTGGTAGATCTTCCAGCTGTATTTTTCCTTTGTTACAGCACATCCTAGCTGGGTCATCCTGAAGTGATAGCAATGGCTCTGGAGTAACACAGTAGATCTTTCCAGGTATTTTTCCCTTTGTTACAGCAATCCAGCTGGGTCATCCTGAAATTGATAGCAATGGTTCTGGGTAACTGGTTCTTCCAGCTGTATTTTCCTCTGTTACAGCACATCCCAGCTGGATCATCCTGAAGATAGCAATGGCTCTGGGTAACTGGTGATCTTCTAGCTGTATTTTTCCTTTGTTACAGCACATCCCAGCTGGGTCATCCTGAAGTGATAGCAATGGCTCTGGGTAATTGGTAGATCTTCCAGCTGTATTTTCTCTGTTACAGCACATCCCAGCTGGGTCATCCTGAAGTGATAGCAATGGCTCTGGTAGATCTTCAGCTGTATTTTCCTCTGTTACAGCACATCCCAGCTGGATCATCCTGAAGATGTAATGGCTCTGGGTAACTGGTAGATTTTGCTGTTTTTTTTTCAGTTACAGCACATCAGCTGGGTCATCCTGAAGTGATAGCAATGGCTCTGGAGTAACTGGTAGATCTTCCAGCTGTATTTTTGCTTTGTTACAGCACATCCCAGCTGGGTCATCCTGAAGTGATAGCAATGGCTCTGGGTAACTGGTAGATCTTCCAGCTGTATTTTTCCTTTGTTACAGCACATCCCAGCTGGGTCATCCTGGAAGTGATGCAATGGCTCTGGAGTAACTGGTAGATCTTCCAGCTGTATTTTTCCTTTGTTACAGCACATCCCAGCTGGATCATCCTGATAGCAATGGCTCTCCTTCCAGCTGTATTTTTGCTTTGTTACAGCACATCCAGCTGGGTCATCCTGAAGTGATAGCAATGGCTCTAAAAGTAATTGGTAGATCTTTGGCTGTATTTTTCCTTGTTACACATCCCAGCTGGGTCATCCAGAAGTGATAGCAATGGCTCTGAGTAACTGGTAGATCTTCCAGCTGTATTTTTCCTTTGTTACACATCCCAGGGGTCTCCTGGTGATAGCAATGGCTCTGGTAGATCTTCCCAGCTGTATTTTTGCTTTGTTACAGCACATCCCAGCTGGATCATCCTGAAGTGATAGCAATGGCTCTGGAGTAACTGGTAGATCTTCCAGCTGTATTTTTTGCTTTTGTTACAGCACATCCCAGCTGGGGTCATCCTGAAGTGATAGCAATGGCTCTGGAGTAACTGTTGACTTCAGCATTTTTTCCTCTGTTAGATCTTCCAGCTGTATTTTTGCTTTGTTACAGCACTTTGGCTATCACAGCATGGATCATCCTGAAGTGATAGCAATGGCTCTGGGTAACAGGTAGATCTTCCCAGCTGTATTTTTTTGCTTTGTTACAGCACATCCCAGCTGGGTCATCCTGAAGTGATAGCAATGGCTCTGGAGTAATTGGCTGTATTTTTCCTCTGTTACAGCACATCCCAGCTGGATATCCCAAGTTTTGGCTCTGGAGTAACTGTTAGCTTATCACTGTATTTTTCCCTTGTTAGCATCCATCTGGGTCATCCTGAAGTGATAGCAATGGCTCTGGAGTAACTGGTAGATCTTCCCAGCTGTATTTTTCTTTGTTACAGCATCCCAGCTGGGTCATCCTGAAGTGATAGCAATGGCTCTGGAGTAACTGGTAGATCTTCCAGCTGTATTTTTGCTTTGTTACTTTTTATCCCCAACTGGGTCATCCTGAAGTAAGAAAAGCAATGGCTCTGGAGTAACTGGTAGATCTTCAGCTGTATTTTTCTTTGTTACAGCACATCCCAGCTGGATCATCCTGAAGTGATAGCAGTGGCTCTGGGAGTAATCTGGGTCATCCTGAAGTAGAATCTTCCCAGCTTTAGTGTATTTTTCCTTTGTTGCCTTTTATCCCCAGCTGGATCATCCTGAAGTGATAGCAATGGCTCTGGAGTAACTGGGTAGATCTTCCAGTATTTATTTTGCTTTATTTTTGCATAGCAATGGTTCAGTAACTGGGGATCATCAGCTGTACCTGGTATCCCATCTGGGTCATCCTATGGCTCTGGAGTAACTGGTAGATCTTCCAGCTGTATTTTCCTTTGTTACAGCACATCCCAGCTGGGTCATCCTGAAGTGATAAAGTATGGCTCTGGGTAACTGGTAGATCTTCCAGCTGTTTTTTCTTTGTTACAGCACATCCCATCTGGGTCATCCTGAAGTGATAGCAATGGCTCTGGGTAACTTGGTAGATCTTCCAGCTGTATTTTTTGCTTTGTTACAGCACATCCCAGCTGGGTCATCCTGAAGTGATAGCAATGGCTCTGGGTAACTGGTAGATCTTCAGCTGTATTTTTGCTTTGTTGCTTACATCCCATCTGGGTCATCCTGAAGTGATAGCAATGGCTCTGGAGTAACTGGTAGATCTTCAAGCTGTATTTTTTCCTTTGTTACTGGAGCTGGGTCATCCTGAAGTGATAGCAATGGCTCTGGAGTAACTGGTATCTTTGTATTTTTCCTTTGTTACAGCACATCCCAGCTGGGTCATCCTGAAGTGATAGCAATGGCTCTGGAGTAACTGATAGATCTTCAGCTGTATTTTTCCTTTGTTACAGCACATCCCATCCTATATATAATGGCTAGGTCATCCTTTGTTACAGCAACATCCCAGCTGGGTCAAAAGTGACAATGGCTCTGGAGTAACTTGTAGATCTTCCATGTATTTTTGCTTTGTTACAGCACATCCCAGCTGGGTCATCCTGAAGGATAGCAATGGCTCTGGGTAACTGGTAGATCTTCCAGCTGTATTTTTTGTTACAGCACATCCCAGCTGGGTCATCCTGAAGTGATAGCAATGGCTCTGGAGTGACTGGTAGATCTTCCAGCTGTATTTTTCTTTGTTACAGCACATCCCAGTTGGGTCATCCTGAAGTGGCGGCTCTGGAGTAACTGGTGAATCTTCCAGCTGTATTTTTCCCTTATTTGCACACATCCCAGCTGGGTCATCCTGAAGTGTAATGGCTCTGGAGTAACTGGTAGATCTTCCAGCTGTTTTTTGCTTGTTACAGCACAACCAGCTGGATCATCCTGGAAGTGATAACAATGGCTCTGGGTAACTGGTAGATCTTCAGCTGTATTTTGCTTTGTTACAGCACACATCCCAGCTGGGTCATCCTGAAGTGATAGCAATGGCTCTGGAGTAACTGGTAGATCTTCAGCTGTATTTTTCTTTGTTACAGCACATCCCAGCTGGGTCATCCTGGAAGTGATAGCAATGGCTCTGGAGTAACTGGTAGATCTTCCTGTATTTTTGCTTTGTTACAGCACATCCCAGCTGGGTCATCCTGAAGTGAATGGCAATGGCTCTGGGTAACTGGTCATCCTGATCTTCAGCTGTATTTTCTCTTTGTTACAGCACATCCCAGCTGGGTCATCCTGAAGTGATAGCAATGGCTCTGGAGTAACTGGTAGATTCTTCCAGCTCTATTTTTCCTTTTGTTACAGCACATCCTCCCATCTGGGTCATCCTGAAGTAATGCAATGGCTCTGGGTAACTGGTGAGATCTTCAGCTGTATTTTTTCCTTTGTTATAGCACATCCCAGCTGGGTCATCCTGAAGTGATAGCAATGGCTCTGGAGTAACAGATCTTCCAGCTGTATTTTCCTTTGTTACAGCACATCCAGCTGGGTCATCCACAAGTGATAGCAATGGCCTGGAGTAACTGGTAGATCTTCCAGCTGTATTTTTGTTTGTTGTTTACATCCCAGCTGGGTCATCCTGAAGTGATAGCAATGGCTCTGGGTAACTGGTAGATCTTCCAGCTGTATTTTCCTTTGTTACAGCACATCCCAGCTGGGTCATCCTCAATGGCCTGGTAGATCTTCCAGCTGTATTTTTTCCTTGTTAGCAATGGCTCTGGAGTAAGCAATGGCCTAGAATCTTCCAGCTGTATTTTTGCTTTGTTACAGCACATCCCAGCTGGATCATCCTGAAGTGATAGCAATGGCTCTGGGTAACTTGGTAGATCTTCAGCTGTATTTTTGCTTTGTTACAGCACATCCCATCTGGGTCATCCTGAAGTGATAGCAATGGCTCTGGAGTAACTGGCAGATCTTCAGCTGTATTTTTCCTTTGTTACAGCACATCCTAGCTGGGTCATCCTGAAGTGATAGCAATGGCTCTAACTGGTAGACTTCTAGCTGTATTTTTCCTTTGATCCCAGCTTCCAGCTGTATTTTTTCTAGCTTTTTGCCTTTAGCAATATCCCAGCTGGGTCATCCTGAAGTGATAGCAATGGTTCTGGGTAACTGGTAGATCTTCCAGCTGTATTTTTCCTTGTTACAGCACATCCCAGCTGGGTCATCCTGGAAGTGATAAATGGCTCTGAGTAACTTGTAGATCTTCCAGCTGTATTTTTCTCCCTTTGTTGCAACATCCCAGCTGGATCATCCTGAAGTGATAGCAATGGCTCTGGGTAACATGTAGATCTATCAGCTGTATTTTTCTTTGTTACAGCACATCCCATCTGTCCCAGCGATAGCATCCTTAGATAGCTGTAATGGCTCCTGAAGTGATAGCAATATTCCTGAGTAATCTCGGTAGATCTTCCAGCTGTATTTTTCCTTTGTTGCAGCACATCCCAGCTGGGTCATCCTGAAGTGATAGCAATGGCTCTGGGTAACTGGTAGATCTTCCAGCTGTATTTTGCTTTGTTACAACACATCCCAGCTGGGTCATCCTGAAGTGATGATAGCAATGGCTCTGGGTAACTGGTAGATCTTCCAGCTGTATTTTTTGCTTTGTTACAGCACATCCCAGCTGGGTCATCCTGAAGTGATAGCAATGAAAATCTGGGTAACTGGTAGATCTTCCAGCTGTATTTTCCTCTGTTACAGCACATCCCAGCTGGGTCATCCTGAAGTGATAACAATAATACTGGAGTAACGATAGATCTTCAGCTGTATTTTTGCTTTGTTACCTTTATCCCAGCTGGGTCATCCTGAAGTAATAGCAATGGCTCTGGAGTAACTGGTAGATCTTCAACTGTATTTTGCTTTGTTGCAGCACATCCCAGCTGGATCATCCTGAAGTGATAGCAATGGCTCTGGGTAGATCTGGCTGTATTTTTCAGCTGTTACAGCACATCCCAGCTGGGTCATCCTGGGCGTCCCAGCTCTGGGTCATCCTTCCAGCTGTATTTTTAAACTGTTGGCAATCCCAGCTGGGTCTCCTGGATGCTTGTGGCTCTGGAGTAACTGGTAGATCTTCAGCTGTATTTTGCTGTTACAGCATCCCAGCTGGATCATCCTGAAGTGAAAGCAATGGCTCTGGAGTAACCTTAGATCTTCCAGCTGTATTTTTGCTGTTACAGCACATCCCAGCTGGGTCATCCTGAAGTATTAGTTAATGGCTCTGGGTAACTGGTAGATCTTCAGCTGTATTTTTCTTTGTTACAGCATCCCAGCTGGATCATCCTGAAGTGATAGCAATGGCTCTGGGAGTAACATGTCGATCTTCCAGCTGTATTTTAACTTGTTACATCCCACATCCTGGAAGTGATAGCAATGGCTCTGGTCATCCTATTTTGAAGCACATCCCAGATAGCAATGGCTCTGGGTAACTGGTAGATCTTCCAGCTGTATTTGCTTTGTTACAGCACATCCCAGCTGGGTCATCCTGAAGTGATGTAATGGCTCTGGGTAACTTGTAGATCTTCCAGCTGTATTTTGCTTTGTTTCAACATCCAGCTGGGTCATCCTGAAATGATGATAGCAATGGCTCTGGAGTAACTGGTAGATCTTCAGCTGTATTTTCCTCTGTTACAGCACATCCAACTGGATCATCCTGAAGTATAGTAATGGCTCTGGGTAACTGGTAGATCTTCAGCTGTATTTTTGCTTTGTTGCTTTGTCCAGCTGGGTCATCCTGAAGTGATAGCAATGGCTCTGGAGTAACTGGTAGATCTTCAGCTGTATTTTTGCTGTTACAGCACATCCCAGCTGGGTCATCCTGAAGTGAAAACAATGGCTCTGGGTAACATAGATCTTCAGCTGTATTTTTGCTGTTACAGCACATCCCAGCTGGTCATCCTGAAGTGATAGCAATGGCTCTGGGTAATTGGTAGATCTTCCAGCTGTATTTTTAACTGTTACAGCACATCCCAGCTGGGTCATCCTGAAGTGATAGCAATGGCTCTGGAGGTAACTGGTGAATCTTCCAGCTGTATTTTTGCTTTTGTTACAGCACATCAACTGGGTCATCCTGGAAGTGAATGGATCTGGAGCAATTGGTAGATCTTCAGGTATTTTAACTTTGTTCCTTTGTAGCTGGGTCATCCTTGATAATGGCTCTGGAGTAACTGGTAGATCTTTGTATTTTGCTTTGTTACAGCACATCGGCAGGGTGTCCTGATCAATGGCCTGGAGTAACAGCAGATCTTAGCTGTATTTTTGCTTTGTTAGCATCCTGGGTCATCCTGAAGTAATGTAATGGCTCTGGAGTAACTGGTAGATCTTCCAGCTGTATTTTTTGCTTTGTTACAGCACATCCAGCTGGGTCATCCTGAGTGATAGCAATGGCTCTGGAGTAATTGGTAGATCTTCCAGCTGTATTTTCCTTTGTTACAGCACATCCCAACTGGGTCATCCTGGAAGTGATAGCAATGGCTCTGGGTAACTGGTGAATCTTCAGCTGTATTTTTAGCTGTTACAGCACATCCCAGCTGGGTCATCCTAGTGATAGCAATGGCTCTGGGTAACGGTAGATCTTCCAGTATTTTTGCTTTGTTACAGCATCCCACTGGGTCATCCTGATGATAGTAATGGCTCTGGAGTAACTGGTAGATCTTCCAGCTGCATTTTTAACTGTTACAGCACATCCCAGCTGGGTCATCCTGAAGTGATAGCAATGGCTCTGGGTAACTGGTAGTCTTCCAGCTGTATTTTGCTTTGTTTGCACATCCCAGCTGGGTCATCCTGAAGTGATGCTTAATGGCTCTGGAGTAACTGGTAGATCTTCCTATTGTTTTTGCTTTGTTACAGCACATCCCAGCTGGGTCATCCTGAAGTGATAGCAATGGCTCTGGAGTAACAGATCTTCCAGCTGTATTTTTCTTCCAGCTGTATTTTTAATGGATCTGTTTGGTAGATCTTCCAGCTGTATTTTTGCTGTTATCCCAGCTGGGTCATCCTGAAGTGATAGCAATGGCTCTGGGTAACTGGTAGATCTTCCAGCTGTATTTTTGCTTTGTTACCTTTGTCAGCTGGGTCATCCTGAATTGATAGCAATGGCTCTGGGTAACAGTAGATCTTCCAGCTGTATTTTGCTTTGTTACAGCACATCCCAGCTGGGTCATCCTGAAGTGAAAACAATGGCTCTGGGTAACTGAGTAGATCTTCAGCTGTATTTTTGCTTTGTTACAGCATCCCAGCTGGGTCATCATCAATCTCTGGAGTAATTGGTGAATCTTCAGCTGTATTTTGCTTTGTTACAGCACATCCCAATAGGTCATCCTGGTGACAATGGCTCTGGGTAACTGGTAGATCTTCAGCTGTATTTTGCTTTGTTACAGCACATCCCAACTGGATCATCCTGAAGTGATAGCAATGGCTCTGGAGTATGGTAGATCTTCCAGCTGTATTTTGCTTTGTTGCTTTGTCAGCTGGGTCATCCTGAAGTGATAGCAATCCTGGGTCTATCAGCTGATAGCCCATCTAATGGCTCTGGGTAACTGGTAGAGATCTTCCAGCTGTATTTTTCTTTTGTTACAGCACATCCCAGCTGGGTCATCCTGAAGTGATAGCAATATGGCTCTGGGTAACTGGTAGATCTTCTAGCTGTATTTTTCCTTGTTACAGCACATCCCAGCTGGATCATCCTGGAAGTGATATCAATGGCTCTGGAGTAACTGGCACATCCCAGCTGGATCATCCTCACAGCTGTATTTTCCTTTGTTACAGCACATCCCAGCTGGGTCATCCTGGTGATAGCAATGGCCTGGAGTAAGTGGTAGATCTTCAGCTGTGGCTTTCTGAGTTACAGCACATCCCAGCTGGGTCATCCTGAAGTCCTCTGGGTTCTGGTAGATCTTCAGCTGTATTTTTTCCTTTGTTACAGCACATCCCAGCTGGATCATCCTGAAGTGATAGCAATGGCTCTGGGCAACTGGCAGATCTTCCAGCTGTATTTTTGCTTTGTTACAGCACATCCTGAAGCTGGCTCTGGAGTAACTGGTAGATCTTCAGCTGTATTTGCTGTTAGCAGTGGGTCATCCTATGAAGTGATAAATGGCTCTGGGTAATTGGTAGATGTTCCAGCTGTATTTTGCTTTGTTACCTTTTTATCCCAGCTAGGTCATCCTGAAGTGATAGCAATGGCTCTGGAGTAACTGGTAGATCTTCAGCTGTATTTTTGCTGTTACAGCACATCCCAGCTGGGTCATCCTGAAGTGAAAGCAATAAACCAATTGGTAGATCTTCCAGCTCCTGTGTTGCTTCTGTTACAGCACATCCCAGCTGGGTCATCCCCTGAAGTGATAGCAATGGCTCTGGAGTAACTGGTAGATCTTCCAGCTGTATTTTTGCTTACAGCACATCCCGTTCATCCTGAGTAATCATGGCCAGGGTAACTGGATCTTCCAGCTGTATTTTTAACTGTTACAGCACATCCAGCAATGGCTCTGGGTAACTGGTAGATCTTTCCAGCTGTATTTTTTGCTTTGTTACAGCACATCCCAGCTGGGTCATCCTGGAAGTGATAGCAATGGCTCTGGGTAACTGGTAGATCTCTTCCAGCTGTGTTTTTTGTTTTGTTACAGCACATCCCAGCCTGGGTCATCTAGAAATGATATCAATGGCTCTGGGTAACTGGTAGATCTTCCAGCTGTATTTTTCCTTTGTTACAGCACATCCCAGCTGGGTCATCCTGAAGTAATGTAATGGCTCTGGGTAACTGTTGAATCTTCCAGCTGTATTTTTTGCTTTGTTACAGCACATCCATCCTGAAGTGAAAGCAATGGCTCTGGGTAACAGCCCAGATCTTCAGCTGTGTTTTTGCTTTGTTGCACATCCCAGCTGGGTCATCCTGAAGTGATAACAATGGCTCTGGGTAACTGGTGAATCTTCAGCTGTATTTTTGCTTTTTGCCTTTGATCCCAGCTAGGGATCATCCTGAAGTGATAGCAATGGCTCTGGAGTAATTGGTAGATCTTCCAGCTGTATTTTTTGCTTTGTTACAGCACATCCCAGCTGGGTCATCCTGAAGTGATAGCAATGGCTCTGGGAGTAACTGGTAGATCTTCCAGCTGTATTTTTATTTACAGCACATCACAGCTGGGTCATCTGAAGTCCTGGAGTAACTGGTAGATCTTCCAGCCTTATTTTGCTGTTAAAAGCACATCAGGCATCCTGAAGTGATAGCAATGGCTCTGGAGTAATCTTCTTCCAGCTGTATTTTCCTTTGTTACAGCACATCCCAGCTGGATCATCCTGAAGTGATAGCAATGGCTCTGGGTAACTGGTAGATCTTCAGCTGTATTTTTCCTTTGTTACAGCACATCCCAGCTGGATCATCCTGAAGTGATAGCAATGGCTCTGGGTAACTTGTAGATCTTCCAGCTGTATTTTTTGCTGTTACAGCACATCCCAGCTAGTCATCCTGAAGTGATGTAGTAATGGCTCTGGGTAACTGGTAGATCTTCCAGCTGTATTTTTGCTTTTGTTTTAGCACATCACAGCTGGGTCATCCTGGAAGTGATATGTGGCTCTGGAGTAACTGGTAGATCTTCAGCTGTATTTTTTGCTTTGTTACAGCACATCCCAGCTGGGTCATCCTGAAGTGATAGTAATGGCTCTGGAGTAACTGGTCTTCCAGCTGTATTTTTTGCTCTGTTACCTTTTATCAGCTGGATCATCCTGAAGTGATAGCAATGGCTCTGCAGTAACTTGTAGATCTATCAGCTGTATTTTTTGCTTTGTTACAGCATCCCATCCCATCCTGGGTCATCTCTGGGTAACTGGTAGATCTTCAGCTGTATTTTCCTTTGCCTTTTTGTCTGGGTAATCCTGAAGTGATAGCAATGGCTTCAGCTGTTCTTTTTCCTTGTTCAGCACATCCCAGCTGGGTCATCCTGAAGTGATAGCAATGACTCTGGGTAACTGGTATATCTTCTAGCTGTATTTTTCCTTTGTTACAGCACATCCCAGCTGGATCATCCTGAAGTAATGTAATGGCTCTGGAGTAACTGGTAGATCTTCAGCTATTTTTTCCTTTATTGCACATCCAGCTGGGTCATCCTGGAAGTGATAGCAATGGCTCTGGAGTAACTGGTAGATCTTCCAGCTGTATTTTTCCTCTGTTACAGCACATCCAAGCTGGGTCATCCTGAAGTGATAACGTGGCTCTGGAATAGCTGGTAGATCTTCAGCTGTATTTTTCGCTTTGTTATCAGGTCATCCTGGTATCCATCTGGGTCTGGTAGATCTTCTAGAAGTATTTTCCTTTGTTACAGCATCGCTGGCATCCTGAAGTGATACTCTGGGTAACCAATAGATCTTCCTGCTGTATTTTCCCTTTGTTACAGCACATCCCATCTGGGTCATCCTGAAGTGATAACAATGGCTCTGGGTAACTGGTAGATCTTCCAGCTGTATTTTTCCTTTGTTCCAGCACATCCCAGCTGGGTGAAGTCCTCTGCAGTAACTGGTGAATCTATCAGCTGTATTTTTCCTTTGTTACAGCTCTGGGTCATCCTGAAGTGGTATGGCTCTTCAGCTGTATTTCTTCTTTGTTTTGTTGCAGCACATCAGCTAGGTCATCCTGGAAGTGATAGCAATGGCTCCTGGGTAACTGGTAGATCTTCTAGCTGTATTTTTTTTTTGTTACCTTTATCAGCTAAGTCATCCTGAAGTATTGTAATGGCTCTGGAGTAACTGGTAGATCTTCCAGCTGTATTTTTGCTTTGTTACAGCACATCCCAGCTGGGTCATCCTGAAGTGATAGTAATGGCTCTGGGTAACTTCCAGATCTTCCAGCTGTCATTGAAGTTTGGCTCTCTTGTTATCTTCAGCTGTATTTTTGCTTTCATTACAGCACATCCCAGCTGGGTCATCCTGAAGTGATAACGGCTCTGGGTAACTGGTAGATCTTCCAGCTGTATTTTCTCTGTTCAGCACATCCCAGCTGGGTGTCCTGAAGTGATAGCAATGGCTCTGGGTAACTGGTAGATCTTCAACTGTATTTTTGCTTTGTTACAGCACATCCCAGCTGGGTCATCCTGGTGATGTAATGGCTCTGGGAGTAACTTGTAGATCTTCCAGCTGTATTTTTGCTTTGTTACAGCACATCCCAGCTGGATCATCCTGAAGTGTGCAATGGCTCTGGGTAGCAGCCAGATCTTCCCAGCTGTATTTTTGCTTGTTACAGCACATCCCAGCTGATCATCCTGAAGTAGCAATGGCTCTGGAGTAGCTGGTAGATCTTCAGCTGTATTTTCTCTGTTGCAGCACATCCCAGCTGGGTCATCCTGAAGTGATAGCAATGGCTCTGGAGTATTTGGTAGATCTTCCAGCTATTATTTTCCTTTGTTACCTTTTGTCCAGCTGGGTCATCCTGAAGTGATAGCAATGGCTCTGGAGTAACTGGTAGATCTTCAGCTGTATTTTTTCCTTTTTTTTGCTTTGTCAGCTGGGTCATCCTGGTGATAGCAATGGCTCTGGAGTAACTGGTAATGGCTCCAGCTGTATTTTTCCTCTGTTACTTCAGCTGTATTTTGAAGTGTTAGCAATGGCTCTGGGGTAGATCTTCCGGCATCCTTGTTGCTTGTCCCAGCTGGGTCATCAGGTGATAGCTCTGGGTAACTGGTAGATCTTCAGCTGTATTTTTTCCTTTATTTTGCACATCAGCTGGGTCATCCTGAAGTGATAAATGGCTCTGGAGTAACTGTTAGATCTTCCAGCTGTATTTTCCTTTGTTACCTTGTCCCAACTGGGTCATCTGAAGTGTGCTTATTGGCTCTGGAGTAACTGGTATATCTTCCAGCTGTGTTTTTCCTTTGTTATAGCATCAGCTGGGTCATCCTGAAGTGATGTAATGCAATGGCTCTGGGTAATCTTGTAGATTACAGCACATCAGCTGGGTCATCCTGTATTTTTTGGAGTTTGGTAGATCTTCCAGCTGTATTTTTCGCATCCTGCATCAGTAGGTCATCCTGAAGCAATGGCTCTGGGTAACTGGTAGATCTTCCAGCTGTATTTTTCTTTGTTACCTTTTATCCCAGCTGGGTCATCCTGAAGATAGCAATGGCTCTGGAGTAACTGGTAGATCTTCCAGCTGTATTTTCCTTTGTTACAGCACCTCCAACTGGGTCATCCTGGTTGATAGCAATGGCTCTGGAGTAACTTGTAGATCTTCAACTGTATTTTTGCTCTGTTACAGCACATCCCAGCTGGATCATCCTGAAGTGATAGCAATGAACCTGGAGTAACTTGTAGATCTTCAGCTGTATTTTTCCTTTATTTTAACACATCCATCTGGGTCATCCTGAAGTAATGTAATGGCTCTGGAGTAGCTGGTAGATCTTCTAGCTGTATTTACCTTTGTTTGCTTACATCCCAACTGGGTCATCCTGAAGTGATAGCAATGGCTCTGGGTAACTGGTAGATCTTCTAGCTGTATTTTGCTTTGTTGCAGCACATCCCAGCTGGGTCATCCTGAAGTGATAGCAATGGCTCTGGGTAACTGGTATATCTTCTAGCTGTATTTTTTGCTTTGTTACAGCACATCCCACTGGATCATCCTGAAGTGATGTAATGGCTCTGGATAACTGGTAGATCTTTCAGCTATATTTTTGCCTTGTACAGCACATCCCAGCTGGGTCATCCTGGTGATAGCAATGGCTCTGGGTAACTGGTAGATCTTCAGCTGTTTTTCCTCTTGTTACAGCACATCCCAGCTGGGTCATCCTGGAAGTGATAGCAATGGCTCTGGAGTAACTGTTAGATCTTCCAGCTGTATTTTTCTTTGTTACAGCACACATCCCAGCTGGATCATCCTGAAGTTAGCAATGGCACATCCCATCTGGCTCATCCTGAAGAAGTGATAGCAATGGCTCTGGAGTAACTGGTAGATCTTCTCCAGCTGTATTTTTTGCTTTTGTTAAAGCACATCCCAGCTGGGTCATCCTGAAGTAATAGCAATGGCTCTGGAGTAACTGGTAGATCTTCCAGCTGTATTTTTGCTTTGTTACAGCACATCCCAGCTGGGTCATCCTGAAGTGATAGCAATGGCTCTGGAGTAACTGGTAGATCTTCCAGCTGTATTTTTCCTCTGTTACTTTCCCAGCTGGATATCCTGGAAGCACTGGAGTAACTTGTAGATCTATCCAGCTGGGTTACAGCACATCCCAGCTGGGTCATCCTGAAGTGATAGCAATGGCTCTGGGTAATTGTTGTTAATACTCAGCTGGGTCATCTTCAATGGCCTTGAGTAATCTGTATTTTTTTTTGCTTTGTTTTGCACATCCCAGCTGGGTCATCCTGAAGGGATAGCAATGGCTCTGGAGTAACTGGTTGATCTTCCAGCTGTATTTTTGCTTTGTTACAGCACACATCCCAGCTGGGTCATCCTGAAGTGATAGCAATGGCTCTGGAGTAACTGGTAGATCTTCCAGCTGTATTTTTCTCTTGTTACAGCACATCCCATCTGGGTCATCCTGAAGTGATAGCAATGGCTCTGGAGTAACTGGTAGATCTTCTAGCTGTATTTTTCCTTTGTTGCTTTGTCATCCCAGCTGGGTCATCCTGAAGTGATAGCAATGGCTCTGGGTAACTGGTAGATCTTCAGCTGTATTTTCTTCTTGTTACATCTTCCCAGCTGAAGCATTGGCTCTGGAGTAACTTTAGCTGTATTTTCCTTTGTTACAGCACATCCCAGCTGGGTCATCCTGAAGATATAGCAATGGCTCTGGAGTAACTGGTAGATCTTCCAGCTGTATTTTTTCTGGCTTGTTACAGCACATCCCAGCTGGGTCATCCTCTCAGTGATAGCAATGGCTCTGGAGTAACTGGTAGATCTTCCAGCTGTATTTTTTTGCTCTGTTACAGCACATCCCATCTGGGTCATCCTGAAGTGATAGCAATGGCTCTGGAGTAACTGGTAGATCTTCAGCTGTATTTTGCTTTGTTACCTTTGTCCAGTAACTGGGTCATTTTCCTTTGTTACAGCACATCCCATCTGGGTCATCCTTGAAGTGATATAATGGCTCTGGGTAACTGGTGAATCTTCCAGCTGTATTTTTTGTTGTTCCAGCAATATCCCAGCTGGATCATCCTGAGTGATATCAATGGCTCTGGAGTAACTGGTAGATCTATCAGCTGTATTTTTATTTTTGTTACAGCACACACATCCAGCTGGGTCATCCTGAAGTGATAGCAATGGCTCTGGAGTAACTGGAATCTTCTAGCTGTATTTTTCCTTGTTAGCACATCCCAGCTGGGTCATCCTGAAGTGATAGCAATGGCTCTGGGAGCAACTGGTAGATCTTCAGCTGTATTTTTTGCTTTATTCCAGCTGGGTCATCCTGAAGTGATAGTCCAGTAACTGGGTCATCCTTGTTAAGTACATGTATCCTGAAGTGATAGCTCTGGAGTAACTGGTAGATCTTCTAGCTGTATTTTCCCTTGTTAAGTACATCCCAGCTGGGTCATCCTGAAGGATAGCAATGGCTCTGGAGTAATCCGGCAGATCTTCCAGCTGTATTTTTCCTCTGTTGCCATACATCCCAGCTGGGTCATCCTGAAGTGATAGCAATGGCTCTGGGAGTAACCGGTAGATCTTCTAGGCTGTATTTTGCTTTGTTACAGCACATCCCAGCTGGGTCATCCTGAAGTGATAGCAATGGCTCTGGAGTAATTGGTAGATCTTCCAGCTGTATTTTTGCTTTGTTACAGCACATCCCAGCTGGGTCATCCTGAAGTGATAGCAATGGCTCTGGAGTAATTGGTAGATCTTCCAGCTGTATTTTTGCTTTGTTACAGCACATCCAGCTGGATCATCCTGAAGTGATAGCAATGGCTCTGGAGTAACTGGTAGATCTTCCAGCTGTATTTTTGCTTTGTTGATCAGCACATCCCAGCTGGGTCATCCTGAAGTGATAGCAATGGCTCTGGGAGTAACTGGTAGATCTTCCAGCTGTATTTTTGCTTTGTTACAGCACATCCCACCTGGGTCATCCTGAAGTGATAGCAATGGCTCTGGAGTAACTGGTAGATCTTCCAGCTGTATTTTTTGCTTTGTTACAGCACATCCCAGCTGGGTCATCCTGAAGTGATAGCAATGGCTCTGGAGTAACTTGTAGATCTTCCAGCTGTATTTTTGCTTTTGGAGATCTTCACATTTTGCACATCCCAGCTGGATCATCCTGAAGTGATAGCAATGGCTCTGGAGTAACTGGTAGATCTTCCAGCTGTATTTTTGCTTTGTTACAGCAATATCCCAGCTGGGTCATCCTGAAGTGATAGCAATGGCTCTGGAGTAACTGGTAGATCTTCCAGCTGTATTTTTGCTTTGTTACAGCACATCCCAGCTGGATCATCCTGAAGTGATAGCAATGGCTCTGGGAGTAACTGGTAGATCTTCCAGCTGTATTTTGCTTTGTTACAGCACATCCCAGCTGGGTCATCCTGAAGTGATAGCAATGGCTCTGGAGTAATGGTAGATCTTCCAGCTGTATTTTTTGCTTTGTTACAGCACATCCCAGCTGGATCATCCTGAAGTGATAGCAATGGCTCTGGAGTAACTTGGTAGATCTTCCAGCTGTATTTTTGCTTTGTTATCCCAGCACATCCCAGCTGGACTATCCTGAAGTGATAGCAATGGCTCTGGAGTAATTGGTAGATCTTCCAGCTGTATTTTTGCTTTGTTGCAGCACATCCCAGCTGGATCATCCTGAAGTGATAGCAATGGCTCTGGAGTAACTTGTAGATCTTCCAGCTGTATTTTTGCTTTTGTTACAGCACATCCCAGCTGGGTCATCCTGAAGTGATAGCAATGGCTCTGAGTAACTGGTAGATCTTCCAGCTGTATTTTTGCTTTGTTACAGCACATCCCAGCTGGATCATCCTGAAGTGATAGCAATGGCTCTGGAGTAACTTGTAGATCTTCCAGCTGTTTTTGTTTTGTTACAGCACATCCCAGCTGGATCATCCTGAAGTGATGTAATGGCTCTGGAGTAATTGGTAGATCTTCCAGCTGTATTTTTGCTTTGTTACAGCACATCCCAGCTGGATCATCCTGAAGTGATAGCAATGGCTCTGGAGTAACTGGTAGATCTTCCAGCTGTATTTTTTGCTTTGTTACAGCACATCCCAGCTGGATCATCCTGAAGTGATAGCAATGGCTCTGGAGTAACCAGATCTTCCAGCTGTATTTTTGTTTTGTTACAGCACATCCCAGCTGGGTCATCCTGAAGTGATAGCAATGGCTCTGGAGTAACTGGTAGATCTTCCAGCTGTATTTTTGCTTTGTTACAGCACATCCCAGCTGGATCATCCTGAAGTGATAGCAATGGCTCTGAGTAACTTGTAGATCTTCCAGCTGTATTTTTGCTTTGTTACAGCACATCCCAGCTGGATCATCCTGAAGTGATAGCAATGGCTCTGGGAGTAACTTAGATCTTCCAGCTGTATTTTTGCTTTGTTACAGCAAATCCCAGCTGGATCATCCTGAAGTGATAGCAATGGCTCTGGAGTAACTGGTAGATCTTCCAGCTGTATTTTTGCTTTGTTACAGCACATCCCAGCTGGGTCATCCTGAAGTGATAGCAATGGCTCTGGAGTAACTTGTAGATCTTCCAGCTGTATTTTTGGCTTTGTTACAGCACATCCCAGCTGGATCATCCTGAAGTGATAGCAATGGCTCTGGAGTAACCTTAGATCTTCCAGCTGTATTTTTGCTTTGTTACAGCACATCCCAGCTGGGTCATCCTGAAGTGATAGCAATGGCTCTGGAGTAACTTGTAGATCTTCCAGCTGTATTTTTGCTTTGTTACAGCACATCCCAGCTGGGTCATCCTGAAGTGATAGCAATGGCTCTGGAGTAACTGGTAGATCTTCCAGCTGTATTTTTGCTTTGTTACAGCACATCCCAGCTGGATCATCCTGAAGTGATAGCAATGGCTCTGGAGTAACTGGTAGATCTTCCAGCTGTATTTTTGCTTTGTTACAGCACATCCCAGCTGGATCATCCTGAAGTGATAGCAATGGCTCTGGAGTAATCTGGTAGATCTTCCAGCTGTATTTTGCTTTGTTACAGCACATCCCAGCTGGGTCATCCTGAAGTGATAGCAATGGCTCTGGAGTAACTGGTAGATCTTCCAGCTGTATTTTTGCTTTGTTACAGCACATCCCAGCTGGGTCATCCTGAAGTGATATCAATGGCTCTGGAGTAACTTGTAGATCTTCCAGCTGTATTTTTGCTTTGTTACAGCACATCCCAGCTGGGTCATCCTGAAGTGATAGCAATGGCTCTGGAGTAATCTTGTAGATCTTCCAGCTGTATTTTGCTTTGTTACAGCACATCCCAGCTGGGTCATCCTGAAGTGATAGCAATGGCTCTGGAGTAACTTGTAGATCTTCCAGCTGTATTTTTGCTTTGTTACAGCACATCCCAGCTGGATCATCCTGAAGTGATAGCAATGGCTCTGGAGTAACTTGTAGATCTTCCAGCTGTATTTTTGCTTTGTTACAGCACATCCCAGCTGGATCATCCTGAAGTGATAGCAATGGCTCTGGAGTAACTGGTAGATCTTCCAGCTGTATTTTTGCTTGTTTACAGCACATCCTGCTGGGTCATCCTGAAGTGATAGCAATGGCTCTGGAGTAACTGGTAGATCTTCCAGCTGTATTTTTGCTTTGTTACAGCACATCCCAGCTGGGTCATCCTGAAGTGATAGCAATGGCTCTGGAGTAACTGGTAGATCTTCCAGCTGTATTTTTGCTTTGTTACAGCACATCCCAGCTGGGTCATCCTGAAGTGATAGCAATGGCTCTGGAGTAACTTGTAGATCTTCCAGCTGTATTTTTGCTTTGTTACAGCACATCCCAGCTGGATCATCCTGAAGTGATAGCAATGGCTCTGGAGTAACTGGTAGATCTTCCAGCTGTATTTTTGCTTTGTTACAGCACATCCAGCTGGATCATCCTGAAGTGACAGCAATGGCTCTGGAGTAACTGGTAGATCTTCCAGCTGTATTTTTGCTTTGTTACAGCACATCCCAGCTGGGTCATCCTGAAGTGATAGCAATGGCTCTGGAGTAACTGGTAGATCTTCCAGCTGTATTTTTTCTTTGTTACAGCACATCCCAGCTGGGTCATCCTGAAGTGATAGCAATGGCTCTGGAGTAACTTGTAGATCTTCCAGCTGTATTTTTTGCTTTGTTGGCACATCCCAGCTGGGTCATCCTGATGATAGCAATGGCTCTGGAGTAACTGGTAGATCTTCCAGCTGTATTTTTGCTTTGTTACAGCACATCCCAGCTGGATCATCCTGAAGTGATAGCAATGGCTCTGGGAACTGTAGTAGATCTTCCAGCTGTATTTTTGCTTTGTTACAGCACATCCCAGCTGGGTCATCCTGAAGTGATAGCAATGGCTCTGGAGTAATTCGTAGATCTTCCAGCTGTATTTTTGCTTTGTTACAGCACATCCCAGCTGGGTCATCCTGAAGTGATAGCAATGGCTCTGGAGTAATTGGTAGATCTTCCAGCTGTATTTTTGCTTTGTTACAGCACATCCCAGCTGGGTCATCCTGAAGTGATAGCAATGGCTCTGGAGTAACTGGTAGATCTTCCCAGCTGTATTTTTCCAGCTTTTTTTGTTTGTTACAGCACATCCCAGCTGGATCATCCTGAAGTGATAGCAATGGCTCTGGAGTAACTGGTAGATCTTCCAGCTGTATTTTTTGCTTTGTTACAGCACATCCCAGCTGGGTCATCCTGGAAGTGATAGTAATGGCTCTGAGTAACTGGTAGATCTTCCAGCTGTATTTTTGCTTTGTTACAGCACATCCCAGCTGGGTCATCCTGAAGTGATAGTAATGGCTCTGGAGTAACTTGTAGATCTTCCAGCTGTATTTTTTGCTTTGTTACAGCACATCCCAGCTGGGTCATCCTGAAGTGATAGCAATGGCTCTGGGTAACTGGTAGATCTTCCAGCTGTATTTTTTGCTTTGTTACAGCATCCCAGCTGGATCATCCTGAAGTGATAGCAATGGCTCTGGAGTAACTGGTAGATCTTCAGCTGTATTTTGCTTTGTTACAGCACATCCCAGCTGGATCATCCTGAAGTGATAGCAATGGCTCTGGAGTAATTGGTAGATCTTCCAGCTGTATTTTTGCTTTGTTACAGCACATCCCAGCTGGGTCATCCTGAAGTGATAGCAATGGCTCTGGAGTAACTGGTAGATCTTCAGCTGTATTTTTGCTTTGTTGCAACACATCCCAGCTGGGTCATCCTGAAGTGATAGTAATGGCTCTGGAGTAACCTTAGATCTTCCAGCTGTATTTTTGGCTTTGTTACAGCACATCCCAGCTAGGTCATCCTGAAGTGATAGTAATGGCTCTGGGTAACTTGTAGATCTTCCAGCTGTATTTTTGCTTTGTTACAGCACATCCCAGCTGGGTCATCCTGAAAGTGATAGCAATGGCTCTGGAGTAACTGGTAGATCTTCCAGCTGTATTTTTTGCTTTGTTGCAGCAACATCCTGGAGTAACTGGTAGCTGGGTTACATCCTGGAAGTGATAGCAATGGCTCTGGGTAACTGGTAGATCTTCCAGCTGTATTTTTGCTTTGTTACAGCACATCCCAGCTGGGTCATCCTGAAGTGATAGCAATGGCTCTGGAGTAATTGGTGAATCTTCCAGCTGTATTTTTGCTTTGTTACAGCACATCCAGCTGGATCATCCTGAAGTGATAGCAATGGCTCTGGAGTAATTGTAGATCTTCCAGCTGTATTTTTGGCTTTGTTACCAAATCCCAGCTGGATCATCCTGAAGTGATAGCAATGGCTCTGGAGTAACTGGTAAGATCTTCAGCTGTATTTTTGCTTTGTTACAGCACATCCCAGCTGGGTCATCCTGAAGTGATAGCAATGGCTCTGGAGTAACTGGTAGATCTTCCAGCTGTATTTTTGCTTTGTTACAGCACATCCCAGCTAGGTCATCCTGAAGTGATAGCAATGGCTCTGGAGTAACTTGTAGATCTTCCAGCTGTATTTTTGCTTTGTTACAGCACATCCCAGCTGGGTCATCCTGAAGTGATGTAATGGCTCTGGAGTAACTGGTAGATCTTCCAGCTGTATTTTTGCTTTGTTACAGCACATCCCAGCTGGATCATCCTGAAGTGACAGCAATGGCTCTGGAGTAACTGGTAGATCTTCAGCTGTATTTTTGCTTTGTTACAGCACATCAGCTGGATCATCCTGAAGTGATAGCAATGGCTCTGGAGTAACTGGTAGATCTTCCAGCTGTATTTTTTGCTTTGTTACAGCACATCCCAGCTGGGTCATCCTGAAGTGATAGCAATGGCTCTGGAATAATTCTGTTAGATCTTCCAGCTGTATTTTTTGCTTTGTTGGCACATCCCAGCTGGGTCATCCTGAAGCTGATAGCAATGGGATCATCTGGAGTAACTGGTGATCTTCCAGCTGTATTTTTGCTTTGTTACAGCACATCCCAGCTGGGTCATCCTGAAGTGATATCAATGGCTCTGGGTAACTTGGTAGATCTTCCAGCTGTATTTTTGCTTTGTTACAGCACATCCCAGCTGGGTCATCCTGAAGTGATATCAATGGCTCTGGAGTAACTGGTAGATCTTCAGCTGTATTTTTGCTTTGTTAAGATCTTCCTGAAGGATAGCAATGGCTCTTAACTTAGATCTTCCAGCTGGGTATTTTTGCTTTGTTATAGCACATCCCAGCTGGGTCATCCTGAAGATGATAGCAATGGCTCTGAGTAATTGGTAGATCTTCCAGCTGTATTTTTTGCTTTGTTACAGCACATCCTAGGCTGGGTCATCCTGAAGTGATATCAATGGCTCTGGGTAATTGGTAGATCTTCCAGCTGTATTTTTTGCTTTGTTACAGCACATCCCAGCTGGGTCATCCTGTAGTGATCCTGATCAATGGCTCTGGAGTAACTTTGTAGATCTTCCCTGTATTTTTTTGCTTTGTTACAGCACATCCCAGCTGGGATCATCCTGAAGTGATAGCAATGGCTCTGGAGTAACTTGTAGATCTTCCAGCTGTATTTTTGCTTTGTTACAGCATCCCAGCTGGGTCATCCTGATGTGATAGCAATGGCTCTGGAGTAACTGGTAGATCTTCCAGCTGTATTTTGCTTTTTGCTTTCCTGTTACAGCACATCCCAGCTGGGTCATCCTGATCCTGAAGTGATAGCAATGGCTCTGGAGTAACTGGTAGATCTTCCAGCTGTATTTTTGCTTTGTTACAGCACATCCCAGCTGGGTCATCCTGAAGTAGCAATGGCTCTGGAGTAACTGGTAGATCTTCCAGCTGTATTTTTGCTTTGTTACAGCACATCCCAGCTGGGTCATCCTGGAAGTGATAGCAATGGCTCTGGAGTAACTGGTAGATCTTCCAGCTGTATTTTTAGCAATGGCTTACAGCAACTGGTATCTTCCAGCTGGGTCATCCTGAAGTGATAGCAATGGCTCTGGGTAACTGGTAGATCTTCCAGCTGTATTTTGCTTTGTTACAGCACATCCCAGCTGGGTCATCCTGAAGTGATAGCAATGGCTCTGGAGGAACTGGTAGATCTTCCAGCTGTATTTTTGCTTTGTTAGCAATGCACATCCCAGCTGGATCATCCTGAAGTCCCAGAGGTCATCCTGAAGCAATGGCTCTGGAGTAACTGGTAGATCTTCCAGCTGTATTTTTGCTTTGTTACAGCACATCCCTGAGCTGGATCATCCTGTATTTTTGCTTTGTTAAGTGATAGCAATGGCTCTGGAGTAACTGGTAGATCTTCCAGCTGTATTTTGCTTTGTTACAGCACATCCCAGCTGGGTCATCCTGATGTGATAGCAATGGCTCTGGAGTAATTGTAGATCTTCCAGCTGTATTTTTTTTGCTTTGTTTTAGTCCCAGCTGGGTCATCCTGAAGTGATAGCAATGGCTCTGGGTAACTGGTAGATCTTCCAGCTGTATTTTTTTGCTTTGTTACAGCACATCCCAGCTGGGTCATCCTGAAGTGATAGCAATGGCTCTGGAGTAACTGGTAGATCTTCCAGCTGTATTTTTGCTTTGTTACAGCACATCCCAGCTGGGTCATCCTGAAGTGATAGCAATGGCTCTGGAGTAACTGTAGATCTTCCAGCTGTATTTTTTGCTTTGTTACAGCACATCCCAGCTGGGTCATCCTGAAAGTGATAGCAATGGCTCTGGAGTAACTGGTAGATCTTCCAGCTGTATTTTGCTTTGTTACAGCACATCCCAGCTGGGTCATCCTGAAGTGATAGCAATGGCTCTGGAGTAACTTGTAGATCTTTCAGCTGTATTTTTTGCTTTGTTACAGCACATCCCAGCTGGGTCATCCTGAAGTGATAGCAATGGCTCTGGAGTAATTGGTAGATCTTCCAGCTGTATTTTTTGCTTTGTTACAGCACATCCCAGCTGGGTCATCCTGAAGTGATAGCAATGGCTCTGGAGTAACTGGAGTAACTGGTAGATCTTCCAGCTGTATTTTTGCTTTGTTACAGCACATCCCAGCTGGGTCATCCTGAAGTGATAGCAATGGCTCTGGAGTAATTGGTAGATCTTCCAGCTGTATTTTTGCTTTGTTACAGCACATCCCAGCTGGGTCATCCTGAAGTGATAGCAATGGCTCTGGAGTAACTGGCTCTGGAGTAGATCTTCCAGCTGTATTTTTGCTTTGTTACCTTTGTCCCAGCTGGGTCATCCTGAAGTGATAGCAATGGCTCTGGAGTAACTGGTAGATCTTCCAGCTGTATTTTTGCTTTGTTACAGCATCCCAGCTGGGTCATCCTGAAGTGATAGTAATGGCTCTGGAGTAACTGGTAGATCTTCCAGCTGTATTTTTGCTTTATTGCAACATCCCAGCTGGATCATCCTGAAGTTAGCAATTGGTAATCAATTCTGGGTAACAGCTTCCAGCTGTATTTTTGCTTTGTTACAGCATCCTGGATCCTGAAGTGATAGCAATGGCTCTGGAGTAATTTAGATCTTCAGCTGTATTTTTTGCTTTGTTACAGCACATCCCAGCTGGGTCATCCTGAAGTGATAGCAATGGCTCTGGAGTAACTGGTAGATCTTCCAGCTGTATTTTTGCTTTGTTACCACATCCCAGCTGGGTCATCCTGAAGTGATAGCAATGGCTCTGGAGTAACTTGTAGATCTTCCAGCTGTATTTTGCTTTGTTACAGCACATCCCAGCTGGGTCATCCTGAAAGTGATAGCAATGGCTCTGGGTAACTGGTAGATCTTCCAGCTGTATTTTTGCTTTGTTTTGTCATCCCAGCTGGGTCATCCTGAAGTGATAGCAATGGCTCTGGAGTAACTGGTAGATCTTCCAGCTGTATTTTGCTTTGTTACAGCACATCCCAGCTGGGTCATCCCTGGGTCATCCTGGAAACTGGTAGATCTTCAGCTGTATTTTTTGCTTTGTTATCATCCCAGTCTCCTGGAGTAATTGATGGATCTTCCATCTTCCAGCTGTATTTTTGCTTTGTTACAGCACATCCCAGCTGGGTCATCCTGAAGTGTATTTTTGCTTGTTAGCAATGGCTCTGGGTAACAACAGCAGATCTTCCAGCTGTATTTTTGCTTTGTTACAGCACATCCAGCTGGATCATCCTGAAGTGATAGCAATGGCTCTGGAGTAACTGGTAGATCTTCCAGCTGTATTTTTGCTTTGTTACAGCACATCCCAGCTGGGTCATCCTGAAGTGATAGCAATGGCTCTGGAGTAACTGGTAGATCTTCTAGCTGTATTTTTGCTTTGTTACAGCACATCCCAGCTGGATCATCCTGAAGTGATAGCAATGGCTCTGGAGTAACTGGTAGATCTTCCAGCTGTATTTTTGCTTTGTTACAGCACATCCCAGCTGGGTCATCCTGGAAGTGATAGCAATGGCTCTGGAGTAATTGGTAGATCTTCCAGCTGTATTTTTTTGTTACAGCACATCAGCTGGATCATCCTGAAGTGATAGCAATGGCTCTGGAGTAACTGGTAGATCTTCAGCTGTATTTTTGCTTTGTTACAGCATCCCAGCTGGGTCATCCTGAAGTGATATCTGGCTCTGGAGTAAACTGGTAATCTTCCAGCTGTATTTTGCTTTGTTCCTGATACATCCCAGCTGGGTCATCCTGAAGTGATAGCAATGGCTCTGGAGTAACTGGTAGATCTTCCAGCTGTATTTTTTTTGTTACAGCATCAACCCAAATATCCTGAAGTATAGCAGGCTCTGGAGTATCTTCAGCTGTATTTTGCTTTTTAGGTCATCCTGAAAGTGATAGCAATGGCTCTGGAGTAACTGGTAGATCTTCTAGCTGTATTTTTGCTTTGTTACAGCACATCCCAGCTGGGTCATCCTGAAGTGATAGCAATGGCTCTGGAGTAACTGGTAGATCTTCAGCTGTATTTTTTTGTTACAGCACATCCCAGCTGGGTCATCCTGGTCATCCTGAAGTGATAGCAATGGCTCTGGAGTAACTGGTAGATCTTCCAGCTGTATTTTTTTGCTTTGTTACAATGGCTTTATCCCAGCTGGGTCATCCTGAAGTGATAGCAATGGCTCTGGAGTAACTGGTAGATCTTCAACTGTATTTTGCTTTGTTACAGCACATCATCAGCTGGGTCATCCTGGTAGATCTTCCAGCTGTATTTTTGCTGTTACAGCACATCCCAGCTGCATCCTGAAGGATAAATGGCTCTGGAGTAACTGGTAGATCTTCCAGCTGTATTTTTTTTGTTACAGCACATCCCAGCTGGGTCATCCTGAAGTGATAGCAATGGCTCTGGAGTAACTGGTAGATCTTCCAGCGGTATTTTTGCTTTGTTACAGCACATCCCAGCTGGGTCATCCTGATGTGATAGCAATGGCTCTGGGTAACTGGTAGATCTTCAGCTGTATTTTTTGCTTTGTTACAGCACATCCCAGCTGGGTCATCCTGAAGTGATAGCAATGGCTCTGGAGTAATTGGTAGATCTTCCAGCTGTATTTTTGCTTTGTTACAGCACATCCCTGGAGCTGGGTCATCCTGAAGTGATAGCAATGGCTCTGGAGTAACCTTGATCTTCCAGCTGTATTTTTTTTGCTTTGTTACAGCACACCCCAGCTGGGTCATCCTGAAGTGATAGCAATGGCTCTGGAGTAACTGGTAGATCTTCCAGCTGTATTTTTGCTTTGTTGCAGCACATCCCAGCTGGGTCATCCTGAAGTGATAGCAATGGCTCTGGAGTAACTTTGTAGATCTTCCAGCTGTATTTTTGCTTTGTTACAGCACATCCCAGCTGGGTCATCCTGAAGTGATAACAATGGCTCTGGGTAACTGGTAGATCTTCCAGCTGTATTTTTGCTTTGTTACAGCACATCCCAGCTGGGTCATCCTGAAGTGATAGCAATGGCTCTGGAGTAACTGGTAGATCTTCCAGCTGTATTTTTGCTTTGTTACAGCACATCCCAGCTGGGTCATCCTGAAGTGATAGCAATGGCTCTGGAGTAACTGGTAGATCTTCCAGCTGTATTTTGCTTTATTTTAGCACATCCCAGCTGGGTCATCCTGAAGTGATAGCAATGGCTCTGGAGTAACTGGTAGATCTTCCAGCTGTATTTTTGCTTTGTTACAGCACATCCCAGCTGGGTCATCCTGAAGTGACAATGGCTCTGGAGTAACTGGTAGATCTTCCAGCTGTATTTTTTTTTTGTTACAGCACATCCCAGCTGGGTCATCCTGAAGTGATAGCAATGGCTCTGGAGTAACTGGTAGATCTTCCAGCTGTATTTTTGCTTTGTTGTACATCCCAGCTGGGTCATCCTGAAGTGATAACAATGGCTCTGGAGTAACTGGTAGATCTTCCAGCTGTATTTTTGCTTTGTTACAGCACATCCCAGCTGGGTCATCCTGAAGTGATAGCAATGGCTCTGGAGTAACTGGTAGATCTTCCAGCTGTATTTTTGCTTTGTTACAGCACATCCAGCTGGGTCATCCTGAAGTGATAGCAATGGCTCTGGGTAACTTCCAGCTGTATTTTTGCTTTGTTACCAGCTGGGTCATCCTGAAGTGATAGCAATGGCTCTGGAGTAATTGTTAGATCTTCCAGCTGTATTTTTGCTTTGTTACAGCACCCAGCTGGGTCATCCTGAAGTGATAGCAATGGCTCTGGAGTAATTGGTAGATCTTCCAGCTGTATTTTTGCTTTGTTACAGCACATCCCAGCTGGGTCATCCTGAAGTGATAGCAATGGCTCTGGAGTAACTGGTAGATCTTCCAGCTGTATTTTTCTTTGTTACAGCACATCCCAGCTGGGTCATCCTGAAGTGATAGCAATGGCTCTGGAGTAACTGGTAGATCTTCCAGCTGTATTTTTGCTTTGTTACAGCACATCCCAGCTGGGTCATCCTGAAGTGATATCAATGGCTCTGGAGTAACTGGTAGATCTTCCAGCTGTATTTTTGCTTTGTTACAGCACATCCCAGCTGGGTCATCCTGAAGTGATAGCAATGGCTCTGGAGTAACGGTAGATCTTCCAGCTGTATTTTTGCTTTGTTACAGCACATCCCAGCTGGGTCATCCTGAAGTGATAGCAATGGCTCTGGGTAACTTGTAGATCTTCAGCTGTATTTTGCTTTGTTCACAGCACATCCCAGCTGGGTCATCCTGAAGTGATAGCAATGGCTCTGGAGTAACTGGTAGATCTTCCAGCTGTATTTTTTGCTGTTACAGCACATCCCAGCTGGGTCATCCTGAAGTGATAGCAATGGCTCTGGAGTAACTGGTAGATCTTCCAGCTGTATTTTTGCTTTGTTACAGCACATCCCAGCTGGGTCATCCTGAAGTGATAGCAATGGCTCTGGAGTAACTGGTAGATCTTCCAGCTGTATTTTTGCTTTGTTACAGCACATCCCAGCTGGGTCATCCTGAAGTGATAGCAATGGCTCTGGAGTAATTGGTAGATCTTCCAGCTGTATTTTTTGCATCCTTGTAGCAATGGCTCTGGGTAATTCGTAGATCTTCCAGCTGTATTTTTGGTCATCCTGAAGTGATATCCTGAATGGCTCTATGCTCTGGAGTAATTGGTGGATCTTCCAGCTGTATTTTTGCTTTGTTTACCTTTATCCACTGGGTCATCCTGAAGGATAGCAATGGCTCTGGAGTAATTGGTAGATCTTCCAGCTGTATTTTTGTTGTTACCTTTTTATCCCAGCTGGGTCATCCTGATAGCAATGGCTCTGGGTAATTGGCTTCCCATGATAATATGGTATCCTGGCTCTCTGGAGTAACTGGTAGATCTTCCAGCTGTATTTTTGCTTTGTTACAGCACATCCCAGCTGGGTCATCCTGAAGTGATAGCAATGGCTCTGGAGTAATTGGTAGATCTTCCAGCTGTATTTTGCTTGTTACAGCACATCCCAGCTGGGTCATCCTGAAGTGATATCAATGGCTCTGGAGTAACTTGTAGATCTTCCAGCTGTATTTTTGCTTTGTTACAGCACATCCCAGCTGGGTCATCCTGAAGTGATATCAATGGCTCTGGAGTAACTGGTAGATCTTCCAGCTGTTTTTTTGCTTTGTTACAGCACATCCCAGCTGGGTCATCCTGATGTGATAGCAATGGCTCTGGAGTAACTTGTAGATCTTCCAGCTGTATTTTTTTTTGTTACAGCACATCCCAGCTGGGTCATCCTGAAGTGATAGCAATGGCTCTGGAGTAACTGGTAGATCTTCCAGCTGTATTTTTGCTTTGTTACCTTTACATCCCAGCTGGGTCATCCTGAAGTGATAGCAATGGCTCTGGAGTAACTGGTAGATCTTCCAGCTGTATTTTTTTGCTTTGTTACAGCACATCCCAGCTGGGTCATCCTGATGTGATAAGCAATGGCTCTGGAGTAATTGGTAGATCTTCCAGCTGTATTTTTGCTTTGTTACTTCCAGCATCCCAGCTGGGTCATCCTGAAGTAATGCAATGGCTCTGGAGTAACATAGATCTTCCAGCTGTATTTTTGCTTTGTTACAGCACATCCCAGCTGGGTCATCCTGAAGTGATAGCAATGGCTCTGGAGTAACTGGTAGATCTCTTCCAGCTGTATTTTTGCTTTGTTACAGCACATCCCAGCTGGGTCATCCTGAAGTGATGTAATGGCTCTGGAGTAACTGGTAGATCTTCCAGCTGTATTTTTGCTTTGTTACAGCACATCCCAGCTGGGTCATCCTGAAATTGGTAGTGCTGTATGCAATGGCATCCTGAGTAATGGCTCTGGAGTGGTGGTAGATCTTCCAGCTGTATTTTTGCTTTGTTACAGCACATCCCAGCTGGGTCATCCTGAAAGGGATAGCAATGGCTCTGGAGTAACTGGTAGATCTTCCAGCTGTATTTTTTGCTTTGTTACAGCACATCCCAGCTGGGTCATCCTGAAGTGATAGCAATGGCTCTGGAGTAACTGGTAGATCTTCCAGCTGTATTTTTGCTTTGTTACCACATCCCAGCTGGGTCATCCTGAAGTGATAGCAATGGCTCTGGAGTAACTGGTAGATCTTCCAGCTGTATTTTTTTTGTTAAAGCTTTTGTTACAGCACATCCCAGCTGGGTGCAGCACATCCAGCTGGGTCATCCTGAAACAATGTAATGGCTCTGGGTAACTGGTAGATCTTCAGCTGTATTTTCTCTGTTACAGCACATCCCAGCTGGATCATCCTGGAAGTGGCAGTGGCTCTGGGTAACTGGTAGATCTTCCAGCTATTTTTGCTTTTGTTACAGCACATCCAGCTGGGTCATCCTGAGTAATGCTTATTGGCTCTGGGTAACTGGTAGATCTTCAGCTGTTTAACTTTGTTACAGCACATCCCAACTGGGTCCTCCTGAAGTGATAACAATGGCTCTGGGTAACTTGTAGATCTTCAGCTGTATTTTGCTTTGTTACAGCATCCAGCTGGGTTCATCCTAGTGATAGCAATGGCTCTGGGTAACTGGTAGATCTTCTGCTGTATTTTTCCTCTGTTAATATCCCAGCTGGATCATCCTGAAGTGATAGCAATGGCTCTGGAGTAACTTGTAGATCTTCCAGCTGTATTTTCCTCTGTTACAGCACATCCCACTGGTCATCCTGGAGCGATAAGTAATGGCTCTGAGGTATCTTCTAGCTGGTAGATCTTCCCTGCTGAAGATAGGCTGAGTGTATTCTTCCAGCTTTGTTACAAGCACATCCCAGCTGGTCATCCTGAAGTGATAGCAATGGCTCTGGGTAACTTTGTAGATCTTCCAGCTGTTTTTTGCTGTTACAGCACATCCCAACTGGATCATCCCCAAAGTGATAGCAATGGCTCTGGAACTAATTCTTCAGCTGTAGGTCATCCTGAAGATAGCAATGGCTTCATACTCTGCTTCCAGCTGTATTTTTGCTTTGTTACCTTTTTCCCAGCTGGATCATCCCACAAGTGATAGCAATGGCTCTGGAGTAACTGTTAGATCTTCCAGCTGTATTTTTTCCTTTGTTGCAGCACATCCCAGCTGGATCATCCTGAAGTGATAGCAATGGCTCTGGGTAACTGGTAGATCTTCCAGCTGTATTTTTGCTTTGTTACAGCACATCCCCAGCTGGGTCATCCTGAAGTGATAGCAATGGCTCTGGGTATCTGGTAGATCTTCCAGCTGTATTTTTGCTTTGTTACAGCACATCCCAGCTGGGTCATCCTGGTGATAGCAATGGCTCTGGGTAACTGGTAGATCTTCCAGCTGTATTTTTGCTTTGTTGCACAATAGTCCCAGCTGGGTCATCCTGAAGTGATAGTAATGGCTCTGGGTAACTGGTAGATCTTCCATCCCAGCTGGGTATTTTTCTTTTTTGTTAGCACATCCCAGCTGGATCATCCTGAAGTGATAGCAATGGCTCTGGGTAATTTGTAGATCTTCCAGCTGTATTTTTGCTTTTGTTACAGCACATCCCAGCTGGGTCATCCTGAAGGATAGCAATGGCTCTGAAGTAACTGGTTAGATCTTCCAGCTGTATTTTTTTGCTTTAATTACCAACATCCCAGCTGGATCATCCAGGAAGTGATAGCAATGGCTCTGGGAGTAACTTCCAGCTGTAGATCTTCAGCACATCCCAGCTGTATTTTTGGCTTTAATTTACAGCACATCCCCAGCTGGGTCATCCTGAAATGATAGCAATGGCTCTGGAGTAATTCAGCTGTATTTTTGATCTTCCATCCTGAAGTGATAGCAATGGCTCTGAGTTTTTTTCAACTGCTTTTGCTTTGTTACAGTTACATCCCAGCTGGCTCTGTCATCCTTCCAGAAGTGATAGCAATGGCTCTGGGTAACTGGTAGATCTTCAGCTGTATTTTTGCTTTGTTGCTGTTAACATCCCAGCTGGGTCATCCTGAAGTGATAGCAATGGCTCTGGGAGTAACTTAAGATCTTCCAGCTGTATTTTGTATTTTACCTTTTATCCCAGCTGGGTCATCCTTGATAGCAATGGCTCTGAGTAACTGGGATCTTCCAGCTGTATTTTGCTTTGTACCTTTGTCCAGGGGTCATCCTGGATATGTAATGGCTCTGGTAACTCATAGATCTTCCAGCTGTATTTTTGCTCTGTTACCTTGGATCATCCTGAAGTGATGAAGCAATGGCCTCTGGGTAACTCTCCAGCTGGGTCATCCTGGGTCATCCTGAAGTGATAGCAATGGCTCTGGAGTAACTGGTAGATCTTCCAGCTGTATTTTGCTTTGTTACAGCACATCCCAGCTGGGTCATCCTGAAGTGATGCAATGGCTCTGAGTAACTTGTAGATCTTCCAGCTGTATTTTTGCTTTGTTACAGCACATCCCAGCTGGGTCATCCTGATGTGATAGCAATGGCTCTGGGTAACACCGTAGATCTTCCAGCTTTTTTGTTTTGTTACCTCCCAGCTGGGTCATCCTGAAGTGATAGCAATGGCTCTGGAGTAACTGGTAGATCTTCCAGCTGTATTTTGCTTTGATACAGCATCCCAGCTGGGTCATCCTGAAGTGATAGCAATGGCTCTGGAGTAATTGTTAGATCTTCCAGCTGTATTTTTTGCTTTGTTACCACCATCCAGCTGGGTCATCCTGAAGTGATAGTAATGGCTCTGGAGTAATTGATAGATCTTCCAGCTGTATTTTTTGCTTTGTTGCCTTTTGTCCCAGCATCCTGAAGTGATAGCAATGGCTCAATCCTTGTAAGATTCCAGTGTATTTTTGCTTTGTTACAGCACATCCAGCTGGGTCATCCCGGAAGTGATAGCAATGGCTCTGGGTAACTGGTAGATCTTCTAGCTGTATTTTGCTTTTGTTGCCCAGCTGGGTCATCCTGAAGTGATAGCAGCTCTGGGTAATTGAGATCTTCCAACTGATTTTTGCTTTGTTTACAGTTAACATCCCAGCTGGATCATCCTGGAGTGATAGCAATGGCTCTGAGTAGATCTTCCAGCTGTATTTTTGTTTTGTTACAACATCCCAGTTGGGTGTTGAAGTGATAGTAATGGCTCTGGTACTATAGATCTTCCAGTGGTATTTTGATTTGTTAATACATCTTTGTTATAGCAATGGCCAGCTGGGTCATCCTTGAAGTCCAAAGGATCATCCCGCAATGGCTCTGGAGTAACTGGTAGATCTTCCAGCTGTGATTTTACAGCATCATCCCAGCTTCATCCTAAGTGATAGCAATGGCTCTGGGTAATTGGTAGATCTTCAGCTGTATTTTTTTGCTTTGTTACAGCATCCCCTGGGTCATCCTGAAGTGATAGCAATGGCTCTGGAGTAATTGGTAGATCTTCCAGCTGTATTTTAACTTTGTTACAGCACATCCCAGCTGGGTCATCCTGAAGTGATAGCATGTGGCTCTGGAGTAACTTCTTGGTAGATCTTCCAGCTGTATTTTTTTTGTTACAGCATCCCAACTGGGTCATCCTGAAGTGATAGCAATGGCTCTGGAGTAACTGGTAGATCTTCCCAGCTGTATTTTTGCTTTGTTACAGCACATCCAGCTGGGTCATCCTGAAGTGATAGCAATGGCTCTGGAGTAACTTGTAGATCTTCCAGCTGTTATTTTTGCTTTGTTACAGCACATCCCAGCTGGGTCATCCTGAAGTGATAGCAATGGCTCTGGGTAATTTTCAGATCTTCCAGCTGTATTTTTGCTTTGTTACAGCAAATCAGCTGGGTCATCCTGAAGTGATAGCAATGGCTCTGAGTAACTTGTAGATCTTCCAGCTGTATTTTTGCTTTGTTACCTTTAACATCCCAGTTAGGTCATCCTGAAGTGATAGCAATGGCTCTGGAGTAACTTTGTAGATCTTCCAGCTGTATTTTTACTTTGTTTACAGCACATCCCAGCTGGGTCATCCTGAAGTGATATGTAATGGCTCTGGAGTAACTGGTAGATCTTCCAGCTGGCTTTTTGCTTTGTTACAGCACATCCCAGCTGGGTCATCCTAAGTGATAGCAATGGCTCTGGAGTAACTTGTAGATCTTCCAGCTGTATTTTGCTTTTCCCAGCTGGGTCATCTGATGATAGCAATGGCTCTGGAGTAACATGGTATCTTCAGCTGTATTTTTGCTTGTTGCACATCAACTGGGTTCCTGGTAATATCCCAGCTGGGTCATCCCTGAAGTGATAAAATGGCTCTGGGTAACGTAGATCTTCCAGCTGTATTTTTGCTTTGTTGAGGCACATCCCAGCTGGGTCATCCTGAAGTGATAAGAAATGGCTCTGGGTAACTTGTAGATCTTCCAGCTGTATTTTTGCTTTGTTAAACCCAGCTGGATCATCCTGAAGTGATAGCAATGGCTCTGGGCTAACTGTTCATCCTGATCTTCCAGCTGTATTTTTTTTGTTTTGTTACATCCCAGCTGGGTCATCCTGGGTGATAGCAATGGCTCTGGATAACTGGTAGATCTTTCAACTGTATTTTTTGTTTGTTGCAGCACATCCCAGCTGGGTCATCCTGAAGTGATAGCAATGGCTCTGGAGTAACTGGTGGATCTTCCAGCTGTATTTTTGCTTTGTTTGCTTGTCCCAGCTGGGTCATCCTGAAGTGATGTAATGGCTCTGGAGTAACTGGTAGATCTTCCCAGCTGTATTTTGCTTTGTTACAGCACATCCCAGCTGGATCATCCTGAAGTGATAGCAATGGCTCTGGAGTAACTTGTGGATCTTCCAGCTGTATTTTTTGCTGTTACAGCACATCCCAGCTGGGTCATCCTGAAGTGATAGCAATGGCTCTGGGTAACTGGTAGATCTTCCAGCTGTATTTTTGCTGGGTTACAGCCTGACATCCCAGCTGGGAATCTTCCTGAAGTGTTACAGCACATCCCAACTGGGTCATCTGAATAATGGCTGGTAGATCTTCCAGCTGTATTTTTTGCTTTGTTGCAGCATCCCAGCTGGGTCATCCTGAAGTGATAGCAATGGCTCTGGGTAACTGGGTAGATCTTCCAGCTGTATTTTTCACTTTGTTCAGCACATCCCAGTCATCCTGGATCAATGACCTGGGTAAGTGATCTTCCAGCTGTATTTTTTGCTATTGCCTGGCATCCTGAAGTGATAGTGGCTCCTGGGTAACTGGTAGATCTTCCAGCTGTATTTTTTGTCTGTTACAGCACATCCCTGCTGGGTCATCCTGGGTAAGTGATAGCAATGGCTCTGGAGTAACTGGTCAGATCTCTTCCAGCTGTATTTTAGATCTTTTGTTACAGCACATCCCAGTTGGGTCATCCCTGAAGTGCAATGATATGGCTCTGAGTAATTGGTAGATCTTCAGCTGTATTTTTGCTTTGTTACAGCACATCCAGCTGGGTCATCCTGGAAGATAGCAATGGCTCTGGGTAACTGGTAGATCTTCCAGCTGTATTTTTCTTTGTTATAGCACATCCCAGCTGGGTCATCCTGAAGTGATAGCAATGGCTCTTGGTAACTGGTAGATCTTCCAGCTGTATTTTCCTCTATTTGTTAACATCCCAGCTGGATCATCCTGAAGGATAGCAATGGCTCTGGAGTAACTTGTAGATCTTCCAGCTGTATTTTTGCTTTGTTACAGCACATCCCAAGCTCATCTGAAGTGATAAAATGGCTCTTGGAGTAACTGGAGGATCTTCCCAGCTGTATTTTTCCTCTTTATAGCAGCACACATCCAGCTGGATCATCCTGGAAGTGATAGCAATGGCTCTGGAGTAACATAGATCTTCAGCTGTATTTTTGCTTTGTTGTAATATCCCAGCTGGGTCATCCTGAAGTGATAGCAATGGCTCTGGAACTTGTAATCTTCCAGTAGATCTTCCCTGAAATGGCTCTGGGTAACTTTTCTTCAGCTTTGTTTATTTCCAGCACATCCCAGCTGGGTCATCCTGAAGATAGCAATGGCTCTGGAGTAACTGGTAGATCTTCCAGTTCTGTATTTTTGCTTTGTTGGGTAACTGGTGAATCTTCCAGCTATATCCAGCACATCCCAGCTGGGTCATCCTGAAGTAATAACAATGGCTCTGAGTAACTTGTAGATCTTCCAGCTGTATTTTGCTTTGTTACAGCAATAATCCCAGCTGGGTCATCCTGAAGTGATAGCAATGGCTCTGGGTAACTGGTAGATCTTCAGCTGTATTTTATTTGTTGCAGTTACATCCCAGCTAGGTCATCCTGAAGTGATAGTAATGATCTGAGTAACTGGTAGATCTTCCAGCTGTATTTTCACTTGTTACAGCACATCCCAGCTGGATCATCCTGAAGTGATAGATCTTCCAGCTGTATTTTTGCTTTATTTACAGATCCCAGCTGGGTCATCCTAGTGATAGCAATGGCAGATTAACTAGGTCCAGCTGTATTTTTGCTTTGTTACAGCACATCCCAGCTGGGTCATCCTGAGTAAGCAATGGCTCTGGAGCTTGTAGATCTTCCAGCTGTATTTTGCTGTTGTACATCCCAGCTGGGTCATCCTGAAGTGTGTAATGGCTCTGGGTAACTGGTAGATACTTCCAACTGTATTTTTAACGGTACAGCACATCAACTGGGTCATCCTGAAGTATTAGCAATGGCTCCTGGGTAACTGGTAGATCTTCAACTGTATTTTAACTTTTGTTACAGCACATCCCAGCCTGGGTCATCCTGAAGTGATAGCAATGGCTCTGGAGTAACTGTAGATCTTCCAACTGTATTTTTGCTTTGTTACAGCATCCCAGCTGGGTCATCCTAGAGTAGCAATGGCTCTGGAGTAACTGGTAGATCTTCCAGCTGTATTTTTGCTTTGTTACAGCACATCCCAGCTGGGTCATCCTGAAGTGATAGCAATGGCTCTGGGTAACTGGTAGATCTTCCAGCTGTATTTTTGCTTTGTTACAGCACATCCCAGCTGGGTCATCCTGAAGTGATAGCAATGGCTCTGGAGTAACTGGTAGATCTTCCAGCTGTATTTTTGCTTTGTTACAGCACATCCCATCCTGGGTCATCCTGGAGTAATTGTGATCTTCCAGCTGTATTTTTTGCTTTGGCTCTGGGTCATCCTGACTGGTCTGATCTTCTTCCAGCTGTATTTTTGCTTTGTTACAGCACATCCAGCTGGGTCATCCTGAAGTGATAGCAATGGCTCTGGAGTAACTGGTAGATCTTCAGCTGTATTTTTGCTTTGTTACAGCACATCCCCAGCTGGGTCATCCTGAAGTGATAGCAATGGCTCTGGGAGTAACTGGTAGATCTTCCAGCTGTATTTTTTGCTTTGTTACAGGTCATCCTGATCCTCTGGGTAACTGGGATCTTCCTGTATTTTTTGCTTTGATAGCAATGGCTCCTGGTGAGTAACTGGTAGATCTTCCAGCTGTATTTTTTTGCTTTGTTACAGCACATCCCAGCTGGGTCATCCTGAAGTGATAGCAATGGCTCTGGAGTAACTGGTAGATCTTCCAGCTGTATTTTTGCTTTGTTACAGCACATCCCAGCTGGGTCATCCTGAAGTGATAACTCTGGAGTAACTGGATCTTCCAGCTGGAGCTAAGCTGGAGTCATCCTGATCTTCTGGGTAACAGCTGTATGTTTTTCGCTTTGTTACAGCACATCCCAGCTGGGTCATCCTGAAATGAATGGCTCTGGAGCAATGGCTCTGTATTTTCGCTTTGTTAGTAACTGGTAGATCTTCCAGCTGTATTTTGCTTGTTACACATCCCAGCTGGGTCATCCTGAAGTGATAGCAATGGCTCTGGAGTAACTGGTAGATCTTCAGCTGTATTTTTGCTTTGTTACAGCACATCCCAGCTGGGTCATCCTGAAGTGATAGCAATGGCTCTGGGTAACTGGTAGATCTTCCAGCTGTATTTTTGCTTTGTTACAGCACATCCCAGCTGGGTCATCCTGAAGTGATAGCAATGGCTCTGGGTAACTGGTAGATCTTCCAGCTGTATTTTGCTTTGTTACAGCACATCCCAGCTGGGTCATCCTGAAGTGATAGCAATGGCTCTGGGATGGCTCTGGTAGATCTTCCAGCTGTATTTTTACCTTTGTTACAGCACACATCCCAGCTGGGTCATCCTGAAGTGATAATGTAATGGCTAGATCTTCCAGGTATTTTTTGCTTTGTTAAGCACATCCAGCTGGGTCATCCTGAAGTGAAAGCAATGGCTCTGGAGCTTCAGCTGTATTTTTGCTTTGTTACAGCACATCCCAGCTGGGTCATCCTGAAGTGATAGCAATGGCTCTGGAGTAACTGGTAGATCTTCCAGCTGTATTTTTGCTTTGTTATAGCACATCCCAGCTGGGTCATCCTGAAGTGATAGCAATGGCTCTGGAGTAACTGGTAGATCTTCCAGCTGTATTTTTTGCTTTGTTAATATCCCAGCTGGGTCATCCTGAAGTGATAGCAATGGCTCTGGAGTAACTGGTAGATCTTCCAGCTGTATTTTTGCTTTGTTACAGCACATCCCAGCTGGATCATCCTGAAGTGATAGCAATGGCTCTGGAGTAACCTTAGATCTTCCAGCTGTATTTTTTGCTTTGTTACAGCACATCCCAGCTGGGTCATCCTGAAGTGATAGCAATGGCTCTGGAGTAACTGGTAGATCTTCCAGCTGTATTTTTTTCTTTGTTACAGCACATCCCAGCTGGGTCATCCTGAAGTGATAGCAATGGCTCTGGAGTAACTGGTAGATCTTCCAGCTGTATTTTTGCTTTGTTACAGCACATCCCAGCTGGGTCATCCTGAAGTGATAGCAATGGCTCTGGGCCAACTTGTAGATCTTCCAGCTGTATTTTTGCTTTGTTACGGCACATCCCAGCTGGGTCATCCTGAAGTGATAGCAATAGCTCTGGAGTAATGGTAGATCTTCAGCTGTATTTTGCTTTGTTACAGCTACATCCCAACCTGGATCATCCTGAAGTGATAGCAATGGCTCTGGATAATTGATAGATCTTCAGCTGTATTTTCCCAACTGGGTCATCCTGGTATGACAGCAACTAAGGTCTTCCAGCTGTATTTTGCTTTGTGCATCCTGAAGTGATAGTAATGGCTCTGGGTAACTGGTAGATCTTCAGCCTTATTTTTGCTTTATTACAGCACATCCCAGCTGGGTCATCCTGAAGTGATAGCAATGGCTCTGGGTAACTGGTAGATCTTCCAGCTGTATTTTTGCTTTGTTAAAGCACATCCCTGGGTCATCCTGAGTGTTGTAATGGCTCTGGGTATACTGGTAGATCTTCCAGCTGTATTTTTTCCTTTGTTACCTTTGTCCAGCTGGATGTCCTGAAGTGATGCTGCAATGGCTCTGGGTAACTGGTAGATCTTCCAGCTGTGTTTTCCTTTGTTACCATCCCAGCTGGGTCATCCTGAAGTGATAGCAATGGCTCTGGAGTAACTGGTAGATCTTCCAGCTGTATTTTTGCTTTGTTACAGCACATCCCAGCTGGGTCATCCTGAAGTGATAGCAATGGCTCTGGGTAACTGGTAGATCTTCAGCTGTATTTTTGCTTTGTTACAGGTCATCCCAGCTGGGTCATCCTGAAGTGATAGCTGTATGGCTCTGGAGTAACTGGTAGATCTTCCAGCTGTATTTTTGCTTTGTTACAGCACATCCCAGCTGGGTCATCCTGAAGTGATAGCAATGGCTCTGGAGTAACTGGTAGATCTTCCAGCTGTATTTTTTGCTTTGTTACAGCACATCCCAGCTGGGTCATCCTGAAGTGATAGCAATGGCTCTGGAGTAACTGGTAGATCTTCCAGCTGTATTTTTTGCTTTGTTACAGCACATCCCAGCTGGGTCATCCTGAAGTGATAGCAATGGCTCTGGAGTAACTGGTAGATCTTCCAGCTGTATTTTTCCTTTGTTACAGCACATCCCAGCTGGACACATCAGCTAGGTGCATCCTGAAGTGATAGCAATGGCTCAGGTAACTGGTGATCTTCCAGCTATTTTTGCTTTGTTACAGCACATCCCAGCTGGGTCTCCTGAAGTGACTGTGTGGCTCTGCACTAGTAGATCTTCCAGCTGTATTTTTGCTATTTTGCTTTGTCCCAACTGGGTCATCCTGAAGTGATGTAATGTAAGCTCTGGGTAACTGGTAGATCTTCAGCTGTATTTTTTGCTTTGTTACAGCACATCCCAGCTGGGTCATCCTGAAGTGATAGCAATGGCTCTGGAGTAACCTTGAATCTCTTTCCAGCTGTATTTTTGCTATATTAGCACATCCCAGCTGGGTCATCCTGAGTGAAAACAATGGATCTGGGTAATTGGTAGATCTTCCAGCTGTATTTTGTTTGTTACCCAGCACATCCCAGGGTCATCCTGAAGTGATAGTTAATGGCTCTCCTGGGTAAATTTGGATCTTCCAGCTGTATTTTTCCTTTGTTACAGCACATCCCAGCTGATCATCCGGAAGGATAGCAATGGCTCTGGAGTAACTTGTAGATCTTCCAGCTGTATTTTTGTTTGTTACAGCACATCCAAGCTGGTCATCCTGAAGTGATAGCAATGGCTCTGGGCAACTGGTAGATCTTCCAGCTGTATTTTTTGCTTGTTGCTTTGTCTAGCAGCACATCCCAGGCTCTGGAGTCATCTTTAAGGACAGTACCGGGTCATCTGGAATGCGTAACTGGTAGAATCTTCCAGCCATTTTTTGCTTCATTACAGCACATCCAGCTGGGTCATCCTGAAGTGATAGCAATGGCTCTGAGTAATTGGTAGATCTTCCAGCTGTATTTTTGCTTTGTTACAGCACATCCCAGCTGGGTCATCCTGAAGTGATAGCATGGCTACTGGTATTGGTAATCTTCCAGTATTTTATGTTGCTTTATCCAGCTGGGTATCTTTAGCAATGGCTCTTGTTACTTCCAGCACATTTGTTACCCAGCTGGGTCATCCTGAAGTGACAGTAAATGGCTAACTGGGATCTTCAGTAATTGGTAGATCCCAGCTGGCTCCCTGAGCTGTATTTTGCTTTGTTGTGTATTTTACATCCCAGCTGGTCATCCTGAAGTGATAGCAATGGCTCTGGAGTAACTGGTAGATCTTCCATTGTATTTTTTTGCTTGTTACTGGGTCACCCTGATCCAGCTGGGATCTTCCAGCTGTAGTGATAGCAATGGCTCTGGAGTAATCATAGATCTTCCAGCTGTATTTTTGCTTTGTTACAGCACATCCCAGCTGGGTCATCCTGAAAGTGATAGCAATGGCTCTGGAGTAACTGGTGATCTTCCAATATTTTTGCTTTTTGTTTTATCCCAGCTGGGTCATCCTGAAGTGATAACAATGGCTCTGGGAGTAACTGGTAGATCTTTCAGCTGTATTTTTCCTTGTTACAGCACATCCCAGCTGGGTCATCCTGAGTAATAGCAATGGCTCTTTCCAGGATTTTTGTAACTGGCAGATCTTCCAGCTGTATTTTGCTTTGTTACCTTTGTCCCAGTTGGTCATCCTGAAGATAGCAATGGCTCTGGGTAACAATTGGTAGATCTTCTCCAGCTGTATTTTTCCTTTGTTACAGCACATCCCAGCTGGGTCATCCTGAAGTGATAGCAATGGCTCTGGAACTGGTAGATCTTAGGTATCTTCCAGCTGGGTCATTTTTCCTTGTTACAGCACATCCACAGCTGGATCATCCTGAAGTGATAGCAATGGCTCTGGAGTAACTGGTAGATCTTCCAGCTGTATTTTTGCTTTGTTACAAACATCCCAGCTGAGTCATCCTGAGAGTGAAATCTGCTGCTCTGGGTAACTGGTAGATCTTCCAGCTGTATTTTTGCTTTGTTACAGCACATCCCAGCTGGGTCATCCTGAAGTGGATAGCAATGGCTCTGGAGTAACCAGGTAGATCTTCCAGCTGTGTTTTGTGTTTGTTACACATCCCAGCTGGGTCATCCTGAAATGATAGCAATGGCTCTGAGAGTAACTTGTAGATCTTCCAGCTGTATTTTGCTTTGTTACATTATCCCAGCTGGGTCATCCTGAAGTGATATAATGGCTCTGGAGTGTATTTTCCTTTGTTTAACCCAGCTGGATCATCCTGAAGTGATAGCAATGGCTCTGGGTAACTGGTAGATCTTCCAGCTGTATTTTTGCTTTGTTACAGCACATCCCAGCTGGATCATCTGAAGTGATAGCAATGGCTCTGGGTAGTAATCTTTGGCTGTATTTTTTAACTGTTACAGCACATCTTCATCCTGGCTGGCTCTGGGTAACTGGTTCTTCAGCTTCATATTTTGCTTTGTTGCTTGTCCCAGCACATCCCAGCTGGATCATCCTGAAGTTTGATAGCATGGCTCTGGGTAACTGGTAGATCTTTCAGCTGTATTTTTGCTTTGTTACATCCCAGCTAGATCATCCTGAAAGTGATAACAATGGCTCTGGATCATCCTATGACTGATAGATCTTCCAGCTGTATTTTTTGCTTTGTTACAGCACATCCAGCTGGATCATCCTTAACATGGCTCTGATAACTGGTAGATCTTCCAATTTTTCTCTGTTACCTTTGTCAGCTGGATCATCCTGTAAATGGTAGATCTTCTTCCAGCTGTATTTTTTTATTTTGTCCAGCTGGAATCATCCTGAAATTGATAGCAATGGCTCTGGAGTAACTTGTAGATCTTCCAGCTGTATTTTTGCTTGTTACCTTTTGTCCAACTGGATCATCCTGAAGTGATATGGCTCTGGGTAACTGGTAGATCTTCCCATGTTGCAGTCCAACTGGATCATCCTGAAGATATTGAAATGGCTCTGCAGTAACTGTTGATCTTCCAGCTGTATTTTTCTTTGTTGCAGCACATCCCATCTGGATCATCCTGAAGTGATAGCAATGGCTCTGGAGTAACTGGTAGATCTTCCAGCTGTATTTTGCTTTGTTGCTAGCATCCTAGCTGGGTCATCCTGAAGTGATATCAATGGCTCTGGGTAACTGGTAGATCTTCCAGCTGTATTTTCCTTTGTTACAGCACATCCCAGCTGGGTCATCCTGAAGTGATAGCAATGGCTCTGGAGTAACTATATATCTTCCAGCTGTATTTTCCTTTGTTACAACACATCCCAGCTGGGTCATCCTGAAGTGATAGCAATGGCTCTGGAGTAACTGGTAGATCTTCCAGCTGTATTTTGCTTTCATCCTGAAGTTACAATGGCTCTGGAGTAACCAGTGTATTTTTTTAACTGTTACATCCCAGCTGGAAGTGATAGCAATGGCTCTGCAGTAACTGGTAGATCTTCCAGCTGTATTTTCCTTTGTTATTTTTTACATCCCAGCCTGGGTCATCCTGAAGTGATAGCAATGTCTCTGGGTAACTGGTAGATCTTCCAGCTATTTTTGCTTTGTTACACACATCCCAGCTGGGTCATCCTGAAGTGATAGCAATGGCTCTGAGTAACTGGTAGATCTTCCAGCTGTATTTTCCCTTTGTTACAGCACACATCCCAGCTGGGTCATCCTGAAGTGATAGCAATGGCTCTGGAGTAACTGGTAGATCTTCCAGCTGTATTTTTTCCTTCCCAGCTGGATCATACTGAAGTAATGCTCAATGGCTCTGCAGTAACTCCTTTGTTATCCATGATCTGAGTGATAGCAATGGCTCTGGAGTAATTGGTAGATCTTCCAGCTGTATTTTTGCTTTGTTACAGCACATCCCAGCTGGGTCATCCTGAAGTGATAGCAATGGCTCTGGAGTAACTGGTAGATCTTCCAGCTGTATTTTCCTTTGTTACAGCACATCAGCTGGTCATCCTGAAAGTGATAGCAATGGCTCTGGAGTAACTGGTAGATCTTCCAGCTGTATTTTTGCTTTGTTACAGCACATCCCAGCTGGGTCATCCTGAAGTGATAGCAATGGCTCTGGAGTAACTGGTAGATCTTCTAGCTGTATTTTTTTACTTTCATCCTGAAGTTGGCTCTGGGGTAACTAATTTATCTTCCAGCTGGGTCATCCTGAAGTGATAGCAATGGCTCTGGGTAACTGGTAGATCTTCAGCTGTATTTTTCCTTTGTTGGCACATCCAGCTAGGTCATCCTGAAGTGATAGCAATGGCTCCTGGAGTAACTGGTAGATCTTCCAGCTGTATTTTCCTCTGTTACCACATCAACTGGGTCATCCTGAAGTGATAGCAATGGCTCTGGAGTAATTGGTAGATCTTCCAGCTGTATTTTTCCTTTGTTTTAGCACATCCCAGGGTCATCCTGTTAGCTTAATGGCTCTGGGTAACTGGTACATCCCAGCTGGGTCATCCCTGAAAGTGATAACAATGGCTCTGGGTAACTGGTAGATCTTCCAGCTGTATTTTTGCTTTATTACCATCCCAGCTGGGTCATCCTGAAGTGATAGCAATGGCTCTGGAGTAACTGGTAGATCTTCCAGCTGTATTTTTCCTCTGTTACAGCTGGGTCATCCTGGTTTGGCTCTGGGTAACTGGTAGATCTTCCATTATTTCCTTTGTTACAGCATCAGCTGGGTCATCCTGAAGTGATAGCAATGGCTCTGGGTAACTGGTAGATCTTCCAGCTGTATTTTTGCTTTGTTACAGCACATCCCAGCTGGGTCATCCTGAAGTGATAACAATGGCTCTGGGTAACTGGTAGATCTTCCAGCTGTATTTTTTCTTTGTTACAGCACATCCCAGCTGGGTCATCCTGGCTCTGGGTAGGTAGAATCTTCAGCTGTATTTTTCTTTGTTTTGGCTCTCCTGGATAGTAACTGGTAGATCTTCCAGCTGTATTTTTCCTTTGTTACAGCACACATCCCAGCTGGGTCATCCTGAGTGATAGCAATGGCTCTGGAGTAACTGGTAAGATCTTCAGCTGTATTTTTTTTTGTTACAGCACATCAGCTGGGTCATCCTGAAATGATAGCAATGGCTCTGGAGTAACTGGTAGATCTTCCAGCTGTTTTTTTTTACTTTGTTAGGTCATCCTGAAGTTCATCCCAGCTGGGTATCTTGATGTATTTTCCTTTATTTTGCAGCAATGGCATCCTGGAGTAATGTCTGGGTAACAGTAGATCTTCAGCTGTATTTTTTCTTTGTTACAGCACATCCCAGCTGGGTCATCCTGAAGTGATAGCAATGGCTCTGGTAGATGTTCAGCTGTATTTTTGCTTTGTTACAGCACATCCCAGCTGGGTCATCCTGGAGTGATCTTCTTCAGCTGTATTTTTCCTTTGTTTACAGCACATCCCAGCTGGGTCATCCTGAAGTGATAGCAATGGCTCTGGTAACTTGTAGATCTTCCAGCTGTATTTTTGTTTGTTACAGCACATCCCGGGTCATCCGAAGTGATAGCAATGGCTCTGGAGTAACTGGTAGATCTTCCAGCTGTATTTTTGCTTTATTTAGCTGGATCATCTGGAAAGCTGGGTCTGGAGTCCTAAGATCTTTTTTGCTCTTGTTGGCTCTGGGTAACTGTTTTTCCAGCTGTATTTTTAGCACATCCCAGCTGGGTCATCCTGAAGTGATAAAGCAATGGCTCTGGGTAACTTTGTAGATCTTCCAGCTGTATTTTTTGCTTTTGTTAGCAGCACATCCCAGCTGGGTCATCCTGGATGTGATAGCAATGGCTCTGGAGTAACTTGTAGATCTTCCAGCTGTATTTTTTGCTTTGTTACAGCACATCCCAGCTGGGTCATCCTAGTGATAGCAATGGCTCTGGAGTAACTGGTAGATCTTCCAGCTGTATTTTTCCTTTTTACAGCAGCTGGATCATCCTGGTGGGTCTGTATTTTTGCTTTGTTGCTCCTGGGTCATCCTGATCTATGGCTCTGGAGTGTATTTTCCAGCTGTATTTTGCAATGGGTCATCCTGGAGTAACTCTGGAAACTGTCTCTTCCAGTTTTTTGCTGTTGTAGATCTTCCAGCTGTATTTTCCTTTGTTACAACAACATCCCAGCTGGGTCATCCTGAAGTGATAAAGCAATGGCTCTGGAACTGGTAATCTTCCAGGTAGATCTTCCAGCTGGAATATTTTTGGAGTCATCTTTGTTACTTCCAGCTGTATTTTTGGCATCCCAGCTGGGTCATCCTGAAGTGATAGCTGGGTCAATGGCTCTGGAGTAACTGGTAGATCTTCCAGCTGTATTTTTCCTTTGTTACAGCACATCCCAGCTGGGTCATCCTGAAGTGATAGCAATGGCTCTGGAGTAACTGGTAGATCTTCCAGCTGTATTTTTCCTTTGTTACAGCACATCCCAGCTGGGTCATCCTGAAGTGATAGCAATGGCTCTGGAGTAACTGGTAGATCTTCCAGCTGTATTTTTGCTTTGTTACAGCACATCCCAGCTGGGTCATCCTGAAGTGATAGCAATGGCTCTGGAGTAACTGGTAGATCTTCCAGCTGTATTTTTCCTCTGTTACAGCACATCCCAGCTGGATCATCCTGAAGTGATAGCAATGGCTCTGCAGTAACTGGTAGATCTATCAGCTGTATTTTTCCTTTGTTACAGCACATCCCATCTGGGTCATCCTGAAGTGATAGCAATGGCTCTGGAGTAACTGGTAGATCTTCTAGCTGTATTTTTCCTTTGTTACAGCACATCCCAGCTGGGTCATCCTGAAGTGACAATGGCTCTGGAGTAACTTGTAGATCTTCAGCTGTATTTTTTGCTTTGTTACAGCACATCCAGCTGGGTCATCCTGAAGTGATAGCAATGGCTCTGGAGTAACTTCCAGGTTACAGAATCTTCCAGCTGTATTTTTCAGCTGTATTTTGTTTTGTTACAGCACATCCCAGCTGGGTCATCCTGTAGTGATAGCAATGGCTCTGGGTAACTGGTGATCTTTCAGCTGTATTTTTGCTTTGTTACAGCACATCCCAGCTGGGTCATCCTGAAGTGATAGCAATGGCTCTGGGTAACTGAGTAGATCTTCCAGCTGTTTTTTTCTTTTGTTACAGCACATCCCATCTGGGTCATCCTGAAGTAAGATCTTCCAGCTGTATGGCTCTGGATCCTGAAGTAACTCTGGAGGTAGATCTTCCAGCTGTATTTTCCTTTGTTACAGCACATCCCAGCTGGGTCATCCTGAAGTGATAACAATGGCTCTGGGTAATTGGTAGATCTTCCAGCTAATTTTTCTTTGTTACAGCACATCCCAGCTGGGTCATCTGAAGTGATAGCAATGGCTCTCTGGAGTAATTGGTGATCTTCAGCTGTATTTTTTTGCTTTGTTGCTTACATAACCTTAGCTTCAGGGTATTTTTGCATTGTTACAGCACATCCCAGCTGGGTAGCAATGGTCTGGAGTAACTGGTAGATCTTCCAGCTGTATTTTTTTGCTTTGTTACAGCACATCCCAGCTGGGTCATCCTGAAGTGATAACAATGGCTCTGGGTAACTGGTAGATCTTCCAGCTGTATTTTTTGCTTTGTTACACCTTTCCCAGCTGGGTCATCCTGAAATGATAGCAATGGCTCTGGGTAACTGGTAGATCTTCAGCTATATTTTTTTGTTACAGCACACCCAGCTGGGTCATCCTGAGTGATAGCAATGGCTCTGGGTCATCCTGAAGTGATAGCAATGGCTCTCCTGAAGTAGCAATGGATCTGGAGTAATCTTCTTCAGCTGTATTTTTGCTTTGTTACAGCACATCCCAGCTGGGTCATCCTGAAGTGATAGTAATGGCTCTGGGTAACTGATCTTCAGCTGTATCTTTCAGCTCCATTCATCCTTTGCTTTGTTAACAGCACATCCCAGCACATCAGGGGTCATCCTGGTGATCTCTGGGGTAATTGGTAGATCTTCCAGCTGTATTTTGCTGTTACAGCATCCCAGCTGGGTCAACTGGTCTGATCTTCTTCAGCTGTATTTTTGCTTTGTTACAGCACATCCCAGCTGGGTCATCCTGAAAGTGATAATTCTTAATGGCTCTGTATTTTTGGGTATTGTAGATCTTCCAGCTGGGTTTTCCTTTGTTTACCTTTGTCCAACTGGGTCATCCTGAAGTGATAGCAATGGCTCTGGGTAACTTAGATCTTCCAGCTGTATTTTGCTTTGTTACAGCACATCCCAGCTGGGTCATCCTGGAAGTGATAGCAATGGCTCTGGAGTAACTGGTAGATCTTCCAGCTGTATTTTTTGCTTTGTTTGGCACATCCCAGCTGGGTCATCCTGAAGTGATAGCAATGGCTCTGGAGTAACTGGTAGATCTTCCAGCTGTATTTTTGCTTTGTTTACAGCACATCCCAGCTGGGTCATCCTGAAGTGATAGCAATGGCTCTGGGTAACTGGTAGATCTTCCAGCTATTATTTTTCCTTGTTACAGCACATCCCAGCTGGCTCATCCTGATGATAGCAATGGCTCTGGGTAACTTGTAGATCTTTCCCAGCTGTATTTTCCTTTGTTACAGCACATCCCATCTGGGTCATCCTGAAGTGATAGCAATGGCTCTGGAGTAACTGGTAGATCTTCCTTGTATTTTTCCTTTGTTGCAGCACATCCCAGCTGGGTCATCCTGGAAAGTGCTGTAATGGCTCTGGAGTAACTGGTAGATCTTCTGGCTGTATTTTTTTATTTGTTACCTTTTTATCCAACTGGGTCATCCTGAAGTGATGCAATGGCTCTGGGTAATTGGTAGATCTTCCAGCTGTATTTTTTGCTTTGTTACAGCACATCCCAGCTGGGTCATCCTGAAGTGTGATCATGGCTCCTGGAGTAACTGGCTCTGTATTTTTCTTTGTTAGCACATCCCAACTGGGTCATCCTTCCAATGCTCTGGGTAACTTTTTCCAGCTGTATTTTTTTCTTTGTTTAGCACATCAGCTGGGTCATCCTGAAGTGATAGCAATGGCTCTGGAGTAACTGGTAGATCTTCCAGCTGTATTTTTTCTTTTGTTACAGCATCCCATCTGGGTCATCTGAGGTCAATGGCTCTGGAGTAACTGTGTAGATCTTCCAGCTGTATTTTTGCTTTGTTACAGCACATCCCAGCTGGGTCATCTGGAAGTGATATTGGCTGGGTAACTGGTAGATCTTCCAGCTGTATTTTCCCTTTGTTGTACATCCCAGCTGGGTCATCCTGAAAGTGATAGCAATGGCTCTGGAGTAATTGGTAGATCTTCCAGCTGTATTTTTGCTCTGTTCCAGCACATCCCAGCTGGGTCATCCTGGAAGTGATATCAATGGCTCTGGAGTAACTGGTAGATCTTCAGCTGTATTTTTTGCCTTTATTTTCAGCACATCCCAGCTGGTCATCCTGTGATAACAATGGCTCTGGGTAACTGGTGAATCTTCCAGCTGTATTTTTAGCTTTGTTACAGCACATCCCAACTGGGTCGTCATCCTGATAGCAATGGCTCTGGATAATGGTGAATCTTCAGCTGTATTTTTGCTGTTACAGCACATCCAATGGGTTCATCCTGGAAGTGATAGCAATGGCTCTGGATAACTGGTAGATCTTCCAGCTGTATTTTTGCTTTGTTACAGCACATCCCAGCTGGGTCATCCTGAAGTGATAGTAATGGCTCTGGAGTAACTGGTAGATCTTCCAGCTGTATTTTTGCTTTGTTACACATCCCAGCTGGGTCATCCTGAAGTGATAGCAATGGCTCTGGGTAACTGGTAGATCTTCCAGCTGTATTTTTCCTTTGTTACAGCACATCCCAGCTGGGTCATCCTGAAGTGATAGCAATGGCTCTGGGTAACTGGTAGATCTTCCAGCTGTATTTTTTTGCTTTGTTACAGCACACATCCCAGCTGGGTCATCCTGGCTCTGGGTAACTTGGTAAGATCTTCCAACTGTATTTTTTCTTTGTTACATGGCATCCTGGAAATTGTAAATGGCTCTGGAAGTAACTGGTATCTTCCAGCTGTATTTTTTGCTTTCCTTTTGTTACATTTTCCTGAAGTGATATAATGGCTTTGTTGAATCTTCAGCTGTATTTTTCCTTTGTTATCCCAGCTGGGTCATCCTGAAGTGATAGCAATGGCTCTGGGTAACTGGTAGATCTTCCAGCTGTATTTTTGCTTTGTTACAGCACATCCCAGCTGGGTCATCCTGAAGTGATAGCAATGGCTCTGAGTAACTGGTAGATCTTCCAGCTGTGTTTTTTGTTTGTTCCAGCACATCCCAGCTGGATCGTCCTGAAGTGATAGCAATGGCTCTGGAGTACTGGTATCTTCAGCTGTATTTTCCTTTGTTACAGCACATCCCAGCTGGGTCATCCTGAAGTGATAGCAATGGCTCTGGAGTAACTGGTAGATCTTCCAGCTGTATTTTTTGCTTTGTTACAGCACATCCCAGCTGGGTCATCCTGAAGGATAGCAATGGCTCTGGAGTAACTTGTAGATCTTCCAGCTGTATTTTTGTTTGTTACCTTTTATCCCAGCTGGGTCATCCTGAAGTGATAGCAATGGCTCTGGGTAACTGGTAGATCTTCCAGCTGTATTTTGCTTTTGTTACAGCACATCCCAGCTGGGTCATCCTGAAGTGATAGCAATGGCTCTGGAGTAACTGGTAGATCTTCCAGCTGTATTTTTTGCTTTGTTACAATATCCAGCTGGATCATCCTGAGAAGTGATAATGGCTCTGGAGTAACTGGTAGATCTTCCAGCTGTATTTTTTGCTTTGTTACAGCACATCCTGGCTGGATCATCCTGAAGTGATAGTAATGGCTCTGGAGTAACTTGTAGATCTTCCAGCTGTATTTTCCTTTTGTTACAGCATCATCCCAATCTGGGTCATCCTGAAGCTGGATGTAATGGCTCTGGAGTAACTGGTAGATCTTCCAGCTGTATTTTTCCTTTGCACTCAACTTCATCCTTACAGCACATCCCTGTATTTTTCCTTTGCTGGATCATCCTGAAGTGATAGCAATGGCTCTGGAGTAACATGAATCTTCCAGCTGTATTTTTGCTTTGTTACCTCACATCAGCTGGGTCATCCTGAGTAATGTTGGCTCTGGGTAACTGGTAGATCTTCCAATGTATTTTCTTTTGTTACAGCACATCCCAGCTGGGTCATCCTGAAGTGATAGCAATGGCTCTGGAGTAACTGGTAGATCTTCCAGCTGTATTTTCCTTTGTTACAGCACATCCCATCTGGATCATCCTGAAGTGATAGCAATGGCTCTGGGTAACTGGTGAATCTTCCAGCTGTATTTTCCTTTGTTACAGCACATCCCAGCTGGATCATCCTGAAGTAATAGCAATGGCTCTGGAGTAACTGGTAGATCTTCTAGCTGTATTTTTCCTTTGTTACAGCACATCCCAGCTGGGTCATCCTGAAGTGATAGCAATGGCTCTGGAGTAACTGGTAGATCTTCTAGCTGTATTTTTCCTTTGTTACAGCACATCCCAGCTGGGTCATCCTGAAGTGATAGCAATGGCTCTGGAGTAACTGGTAGATCTTCCAGCTGTATTTTCCTTATGTTACAGCACATCCCAGCTGGATCATCCTGAAGTAATGGCTCTGGCTCTGAGTTAACTCCATCTATATCCTTCCAGCTCTGGAGTAACCGGTATATCTTCTGGCTGTTTTTTTCCTTTGTTACAAGCACATCCCAGCTGGGTCATCCTGGAAGTGATAGCAATGGCTCTGGGTAACTGGTAGATCTTCCAGCTGTATTTTTCCTTTGTTACAGCACATCCCAGCTGGGTCATCCTGAAGTGATAGCAATGGCTCTGGAGTAACTGGTAGATCTTCCAGCTGTATTTTCCTTTGTTACAGCACATCCCAGCTGGGTCATCCTGAAGTGATAGCAATGGCTCTGTTTTTCCTGGTGAATCTAGCTGTATTTTCCAGCTTTATCCAGCTGGTCATCCTTAACAATGTCTCTGGAGTAACTGGTAGATCTTCCAGCTGTATTTTTCCTCTGTTACATTTGTCCAGCTAGGTCATCCTGAAGTGATAGCAATGGCTCTGGAGTAGCTGTTAGATCTTCCTGCTGTATTTTCTTTGTTACAACACATCCCAGCTGGGTCATCCTGAAGTGATAGGCAATGGCTCTGGGTAACTGGTAGATCTTCCAGCTGTATTTTTCCTCTGTTCACAGCACATCCCAGCTGGATCATCCTGAAGTCAATGGCTCTGGAGTAACTGGTAGATCTTCCTGTATTTTTCCTCTGTTACAGCACATCCCATCTGGGTCATCCTGGAAGTGATAGCAATGGCTCTGGAGTAACTGGTAGATCTTCCAGCTGTATTTTCCTTTCCTTGTTACAGCACATCCCAGCTGGGTCATCCTGAAGTGATAACAATGGCTCTGGAGTAACTGGTAGATCTTCTAGCTGTATTTTTTTCCTTTGTTACAGCACATCCCAGCTGGGTCATCCTGAATGTGATGGCTCTGGGTATCTGGTAATGGCCTTTGTTACTCCCAGGGGTCATCCTGGTAATGTAATGTGGCTCTGGAGTAACTAGTGATCTTCTGGCTGTATTTTTCCTTTGTTACAGCACATCCCATCTGGGTCATCCTGAAGTGATATGTGGCTCTGGAGTAACTGGTAGATCTTCCATTGTATTTTACAGCACATCCCAGCTGGGTTCCTGTTAACTGTATTTTCCTTTGTTACAGCAGCTGGGTCATCCTGAAGTGATAGCAATGGCTCTGGAGTAACTGGTAGATCTTCAAGCTGTATTTTCCTCTGTTACAGCACATCAGCTGGGTCATCCTGAAGTGAATAGCAACTGGTAGATCTTCAGCTGTATTTTTCCTTTGTTACAGCACATCCCAGCTGGGTCATCCCCTGATCAATGGCTCTGGAGTAACTAGATCTTCCAGCTGTATTTTCCTCTGTTACAGCATCCCAGCTGGGTCATCCTATGAAGTGATAGCAATGGCTCTGGAGTAACTGGTAACTGATCTTCCAGCTGTATTTTCCTTTGTTACAGCACATCCCAGCTGGGTCATCCTGAAGTGATAGCAATGGCTCTGGAGTAACTGGTATCTTCTAGCTGTATTTTTCCTTTGTTACAGCACATCCCAGCTGGGTCATCCTGACCGATAGCAATGGCTCTGGAGTAACTGGTAGATCTTCCAGCTGTATTTTTTCCTTTGTTACAGCACATCCCAGCTGGGTCATCCTGAAGTGATAGCAATGGCTCTGGAGTAACTGGTAGATCTTCCAGCTGTATTTTTCCTTTGTTACAGCACATCCCAGCTGGGTCATCCTGAGTGAATGTAATGGCTCTGGAGTAACTGGTAGATCTTCCAGCTGTATTTTCCTTTGTTACAGCACATCCCAGCTGGGTCATCCTGAAGTGATAGCAATGGCTCTGGAGTAACTGGTAGATCTTCCTGGAGCTGTTTTTTCCTTTGTTTTTCCTCTGCACATCCCATCTGGGTCATCCTGGAAGTGATAGCAATGGCTCTGGGTAACTGGTAGATCTTCTGGCTGTATTTTTGCTTTGTTACAGCACATCCAGCTGTATCTTTGATAGCCTGGGGTAACTGAGATCTTCTAGCTGTATTTTCGCTTGTTACAGCACATCCCAGCTGGGTCATCCTGAAGTGATAATGGCTCTGGAGTAACTGGTAGATCTTCCAGCTGTATTTTTCCTTTGTTACAGCACATCCCAGCTGGATCATCCTGAAGTGATATCAATGGCTCTGGGTAACTGGTAGATCTTCCAGCTGTATTTTTCCTTTGTTACAGCACATCCCAGCTCTCCTGAAGTGATAGCAATGGCTCTGGAGTAACTGGTAGATCTTCAGCTGTATTTTCCTTTGTTACAGCAATATCCAGCTGGGTCATCCTGAAGTGATAGCAATGGCTCTGGGTAACTGGTAGATCTTCTAGCTGTATTTTTCCTTGTTACAGCCCATGGGTCATCCAGTAATGGCTCTGGGTCCGGTGATCTTCAGCTGTATTTTCCTTTGTTACAGCACATCCCATCCTGGGTCATCCTGAAGTGATAGTAATGGCTCTGGAGTAACTGGTGATCTTCTAGCTGTATTTTTCCTTTGTTACAGCACATCCCAGCTGGATCATCCTGAAGTGATAGCAATGGCTCTGGAGTAACTTCCAGTGTAATCTTCCAGCAGCTGTATTTTCCTTTGTTATTTTTCTGTCCCAGCTGGGTCATCCTGAAGTGATATCAATGGCTCTGGGTAACTGGTAGATCTTCTAGCTGTATTTTTCCTTTGTTACAGCACATCCCAGCTGGGTCATCCTGAAGTGATAGCAATGGCTCTGGGTAACTGGTAGATCTTCTAGCTGTATTTTTGTTTTGTTACAGCACATCCCAGCTGGGTCATCCTGTAGTGATAGCAATGGCTCTGGAGTAACTGGTAGATCTTCCAGCTGTATTTTTTGATTTGTTGCAGCACATCCCCAGCTGGGTCATCCTGAAGTGATAGCAATGGCTCTAGGAGTAACTGGTAGATCTTCCAGCTGTATTTTTTTTTGTTAGCACATTTCCTGAAAGTTACAATGGCTCTGGACATCCCAGCTGTATTTTTCCTCTGTTACCAGCACATCCCATCCTGAAGTGATAGCAATGGCTCTGGAGTAACTGGTAGATCTTCCAGCTGTATTTTCCTTTTTGTTACAGCACATCCAGCTGGGTCATCCTGAAGTGATAGCAATGGCTCTGGAGTAACTGGTAGATCTTCTAGCTGTATTTTTCCTTTGTTTACCTTTTGTCCAGCTGGGTCATCCTGAAAGTGATAGCAATGGCTCTGGAGTAACTGGTAGATCTTCCAGCTGTATTTTTCCTTTGTTACAGCACATCCCAGCTGGGTCATCCTGAAGTGATAGCAATGGCTCTGGAGTAACTGGTAGATCTTCCAGCTGTATTTTTCCTCTGTTACAGCACATCCCAGCTGGGTCATCCTGAAGTAAGTGATATCAACAATGGCTCTGAAGTAACTGGTAGATCTTCCAGCTGTATTTTTCCTTTGTTACAGCACATCCCAGCTGGGTCATCCTGAAAGTGATAGCAATGGCTCTGGAGTAATTGGTATATCTTCCAGCTGTATTTTCCTTTGTTACAGCACATCCCAGCTGGGTCATCCTGAAGTGATAGCAATGGCTCTGGGTAACTGGTAGATCTTCCAGCTGTATTTTTTCCTTTGTTACAGCACATCCAGCTGGGTCATCCTGAAGTGATAGCAATCTGGCTCTGGTTAGATCTTCTGGTGTATTTTCTTCCATCCCAGCTGGGTCATCCTGAAGTGATAGCTGTCTGGGTAACTTTTTCCAGCTGTATTTTTCCTTTGTTACAGCACATCCCAGCTGGGTCATCCTGAAGTGATAGCAATGGCTCTGGAGTAACTGGTAGATCTTCCAGCTGTATTTTCCTTTGTTACAGCACATCCCAGCTGGGTCATCCTGAAGTGATAGCAATGGCTCTGGAGTAACTGGTAGATCTTCCAGCTGTATTTTTCCTTTGTTACAGCACATCCCATCCTGAAAGATCATCCTGAAGTGATAGCAATGGCATCCTGTTATGGTTGTCCCAGCTGGATCATCCTGTAATGTAATGGCTCTGGTAACTGGTAGATCTTCCAGCTGTATTTTTCCTTTGTTACAGCACATCCCAGCTGGATCATCCTGAAGTGATAGCAATGGCTCTGGAGTAACTGGTAGATCTTCCAGCTGTATTTTTTGCTTTGTTACAGCACATCCCAGCTGGGTCATCCTGAAGTGATAGCAATGGCTCTGGGTAACTGGTAGATCTTCCAGCTGTATTTTGCTTTGTTACAGCACATCCCAGCTGGGTCATCCTGAAGTGATAGCAATGGCTCTGGAGTAACTGGTAGATCTTCCAGCTGTATTTTTCCTCTGTTACAGCACATCCCAGCTGGGTCATCCTGAAGTGATATGGCTCTGGAGTAACTGGTAGATCTTCAGCTGTATTTTTCCTTTGTTACAGCACATCCCAGCTGGATCATCCTGAAGTGATAGCAATGGCTCTGGATAACTTCTTCAGCTGTATTTTCCTTTGTTACAGCACATCCCAGCTGGATCATCCTGAAGTGATAGCAATGGCTCTGGAGTAACTGGTAGATCTTCCAGCTGTATTTTTGCTTTGTTACAGCACATCCCAGCTGGGTCATCCTGAAGTGATAGCAATGGCTCTGGAGTAACTGGTAGATCTTCCAGCTGTATTTTTTTTGTTACAGCACATCCCAGCTGGATCATCCTGAAGTGATAGCAATGGCTCTGGAGTAACTGGTAGATCTTCCAGCTGTATTTTCCTTTGTTACAGCACATCCCAGCTGGGTCATCCTGAAGTGATAGCAATGGCTCTGGGTAACTGGTAGATCTTCCAGCTGTATTTTTCCTTTGTTACAGCACATCCCAGCTGGGTCATCCTGAAGTGATAGCAATGGCTCTGGGTAACTGGTAGATCTTCAGCAGCTGTATTTTTCCTTTGTTATCAGCACATCCCAGCTGGATCATCCTGAAGTGATAGCAATGGCTCTGCAGTAACTGGTAGATCTTTCAGCTGTATTTTTCCTTTGTTACAGCACATCCCAGCTGGGTCATCCTGAAGTGATAGCAATGGCTCTGGAGTAACTGGTAGATCTTCCAGCTGTATTTTTCCTTTGTTACAGCACATCCCATCTGGGTCATCCTGAAGTGATAGATCTTCCAATGGCACATCTGGAGTAACTGGTAGATCAGATTCAGCTGTATTTTGATAGCAATGGCTCTGGAGTAACTTTTTTTTTTTTGTTACAGCACATCCCATCTGGGTCATCCTGAAGTGATAGCAATGGCTCTGGGTAACTGGTAGATCTTCTAGCTGTATTTTTCCTTTGTTACAGCACATCCCAGCTGGGTCATCCTGAAGTGATAGCAATGGCTCTGGGTAGTAACTGAGTAGATCTTCTAGCTGTATTTTCCTTTGTTTTTTCTTTGTTACAGCACATCCCAGCTGGGTCATCCTGAAGTGATAGCAATGGCTCTGGAGTAAGCACATCCCAGGTAGATCTTCTAGCTGATCTTCTAGCTGTATTTTTCCTTTGTTACAGCACATCCCAGCTGGGTCATCCTGAAGTGATAGCAATGGCTCTGGAGTAACTGGTAGATCTTCTAGCTGTATTTTTCCTTTGTTACAGCACATCCCAGCTGGGTCATCCTGAAGTGATAGCAATGGCTCTGGAGTAACTGGTAGATCTTCCAGCTGTATTTTTCCTTTGTTACAGCACATCCCAGCTGGGTCATCCTGAAGTGATAGCAATGGCTCTGGAGTAACTGGTAGATCTTCCAGCTGTATTTTTCCTCTATTTTACAGCACATCCCAGCTGGGTCATCCTGTAAGTTCCTTTTTTAGCAATGGCTCTGGAGTAACTGGTAGATCTTCCAGCTGTATTTTCCTTTGTTACAGCACATCCCAGCTGGGTCATCCTGAAGTGATAGCAATGGCTCTGGAGTAACTGGTAGATCTTCCAGCTGTATTTTCCTCTTGTTACAGCACATCCATCTAGGTCATCCTGAAGTTTTCTGGAGTAACTGGTAGATCTTCCAGCTGTATTTTTCTCTGTTACAGCACATCCCAGCTGGGTCATCCTGAAGTGATAGCAATGGCTCTGGGGTAACTGGTAGATCTTCCAGCTGTATTTTTCCTTTGTTAGATCTTCTCCAGCTGTATTTTCAGCACATCCCAGCTGGGTCATCCTGAAGTGATAGCAATGGCTCTGGAGTAACTGGTAGATCTTCCAGCTGTATTTTTCCTCTGTTACAGCACATCCCAGCTGGGTCATCCTGAAGTGATAGCAATGGCTCTGGAGTAACTGGTAGATCTTCCAGCTGTATTTTTCCTTTGTTACAGCACATCCCAGCTGGGTCATCCTGAAGTGATAGCAATGGCTCTGGAGTAACTGGTAGATCTTCAGCAGCTGTCATCCTTTTCCTCTGTTCTTCCAGCTGTATTTTTCCTTTGTTACATCCCAGCTGGGTCATCCTGAAGTGATAGCAATGGCTCTGGAGTAACTGGTAGATCTTCCAGCTGTATTTTCCTTTGATTGGCTCTGGAGTAACAGATCTTCCAGCTGTATTTTTCCTTTGTTACAGCACATCCCAGCTGGGTCATCCTGAAGTGATAGCAATGGCTCTGGGTAACTGGTAGATCTTCCAGCTGTATTTTTTCCTTTGTTACAGCACATCCCAGCTGGGTCATCCTGAAATGATAGCAATGGCTCTGGAGTAACTGGTAGATCTTCCAGCTGTATTTTTCCTTTGTTACAGCACATCCCAGCTGGGTCATCCTGAAGTGATAGCAATGGCTCTGGAGTAACTGCTGTATTTTCCTTGATCTTCCAGCTGTATTTTTCCTCTCTGTTACAGATCTTCCACATCCCAGCTGGGTCATCCTGAAGTGATAGCAATGGCTCTGGAGTAACTGGTAGATCTTCCAGCTGTATTTTTCCTTTGTTACAGCACATCCCAGCTGGGTCATCCTGAAGTGATAGCAATGGCTCTGGAGTAACTGGTAGATCTTCCAGCTGTATTTTTCCTTTGTTACAGCACATCCCAGCTGGGTCATCCTGAAGTGAACTAGATCTAATGGCTCTGGGTCATCCTGTAACTGGTAGATCTTCTAGCTGTATTTTTCCTCTGTTACAATGGCTCTGAGTAACTGGTAGATCCCTAGCTGTATTTTTTCCTGTTACAGCACATCATCCCTGAAGTGATAGCAATGGCTCTGGAGTAACTGGTAGATCTTCAGCTGTATTTTTCTTTGTTACAGCACATCCCAGCTGGGTCATCCTGAAGTGATAGCAATGGCTCTGGAGTAACTGGTAGATCTTCCAGCTGTATTTTCCCTTTGTTACAGCACATCCCAGCTGGGTCATCCTGAAGTGATAGCAATGGCTCTGGAGTAACTGGTAGATCTTCAGCTGTATTTTTCTCTGTTACAGCACATCCCAGCTGGGTCATCCTGAAGTGATAGCAATGGCTCTGGGTAACTGGTAGATCTTCCAGCTGTATTTTCCTTTGTTACAGCACATCCCATCTGGGTCATCCTGAAGTGATAGCAATGGCTCTGGAGTAACTGGTAGATCTTCCTTTGTATTTTTCCTTTGTTACAGCACATCCCAGCTGGGTCATCCTGAAGTGATGTAATGGCTCTGGAGTAACTGGTAGATCTTCCAGCTGTATTTTTCCTTTGTTACAGCACATCCCAGCTGGGTCATCCTGAAGTGATAGCAATGGCTCTGGAGTAACTGGTAGATCTTCCAGCTGTATTTTCCTTTGTTACAGCACATCCCAGCTGGGTCATCCTGAAGTGATAGCAATGGCTCTGGAGTAACTGGTAGATCTTCCAGCTGTATTTTTCCTTTTGTTACAGCACATCCCATCTGGGTCATCCTGAAGTGATAGCAATGGCTCTGGAGTAACTGGTAGATCTTCCAGCTGTATTTTTCCTTTGTTACAGCACATCCCAGCTGGGTCATCCTGAAGTGATAGCAATGGCTCTGGAGTAACTGGTAGATCTTCCAGCTGTATTTTTCCTTTTTGTCCCAGCTACATCCTGAAGTGATAGCATCTCTGGAGTAACTGGTAGATCTTCTAGCTGTATTTTTCATCCTGGGTCATCCTGAAGTGATAGCAATGGCTCTGGAGTAACTGGTAGATCTTCTAGCTGTATTTTTCCTTTGTTACAGCACATCCCAGCTGGGTCATCCTGAAGTGATAGCAATGGCTCTGGAGTAACTGGTAGATCTTCTAGCTGTATTTTCCTTTGTTACAGCACATCCTGAAGTGATAGCAATGGCTGGAGTCATCCTGTTACAAGGGTGAAGTAGCAATGGCTCTGGAGTAACTGGTAGATCTTCTAGCTGTATTTTTCCTTTGTTACAGCACATCCCAGCTGGGTCATCCTGAAGTGATAGCAATGGCTCTGGAGTAACTGGTAGATCTTCCAGCTGTATTTTTCCTCTGTTACAGCACATCCCAGCTGGATCATCCTGAAGTGATAGCAATGGCTCTGGAGTAACTGGTAGATCTTTGTATTTTTCCTTTGTTACAGCACATCCCAGCTGGGTCATCCTGAAGTGATAGCAATGGCTCTGGGTAACTGGTAGATCTTCCAGCTGTTTTTTCCTTTGTTACAGCACATCCCAGCTGGGTCATCCTGAAGTGATAGCAATGGCTCTGGAGTAACTGGTAGATCTTCCAGCTGTATTTTCCCTTTGTTACCTTTGTTTGGCTCATCCTGAAGTGATAGCAATGGCTCTGGAGTAACTGGTAGATCCCAGCTGGTTACAGTCCCATCCTGAAGTGATAGCAATGGCTCTGGGTAACTGGTAGATCTTCCAGCTGTATTTTCCTTTGTTACAGCACATCCCAGCTGGGTCATCCTGAAGTGATAGCAATGGCTCTGGAGTAACTGGTATATCTTCTAGCTGTATTTTCCTTTGTTACAGCACATCAGCTGGGTCATCCTGAAGTTATAGCACATGGCTCTGGAGTAACTGGTAGATCTTCCAGCTGTATTTTCCTTTGTTACAGCACATCCCAGCTGGATCATCCTGAAGTGATAGCAATGGCTCTGGAGTAACTGGTAGATCTTCCAGCTGTATTTTTCCTTTGTTACAGCACATCCCAGCTGGGTCATCCTGAAGTGATAGCAATGGCTCTGGAGTAACTGGTAGATCTTCCAGCTGTATTTTTCCTTTTATTACAGCACATCCCAGCTGGGTCATCCTGAAGTGATAGCAATGGCTCTGGAGTAACTGGTAGATCTTCCAGCTGTTTTTCCTTTTGTTACAGTTATGTTAACATCCCAGCTGGGTCATCCTGAAGTGATAGCAATGGCTCTGGAGTAACTGGTAGATCTTCCAGCTGTATTTTTCCTTTGTTACAGCACATCCCAGCTGGGTCATCCTGAAGTGATAGCAATGGCTCTGGAGTAACTGGTAGATCTTCCAGCTGTATTTTTCCTTGTTACAGCACATCCCAGCTGGGTCATCCTGAAGTGATAGCAATGGCTCTGGAGTAACTTTGGTAGATCTTCCAGCTTCTGTATTTTTCCTTTGTTACAGCACATCCCAGCTGGGTCATCCTGAAGTGATAGATAACTGGTATGGCTGTATTTTTTCTTTGTTACAGCAGTAACTGGTCATCCTGATCTTCTCTGGAGTAACTGTCTTCCATTTTTTTTCTTTGTTACAGCACATCCCAGCTGGGTCATCCTGAAGTGATAGCAATGGCTCTGGAGTAACTGGTAGATCTTCCAGCTGTATTTTCTCTGTTACAACTTTTTGTCCAGCTGGGTCATCCTGAAGTGATAGCAATGGCTCTGGAGTAACTGGTAGATCTTCCAGCTGTATTTTCCTTGTTACAGCACATCCCATCTGGGTCATCCTGAAGTGATAGCAATGGCTCTGGAGTAACTGGTAGATCTTCCAGCTGTATTTTTCCTTTGTTACAGCACATCCCAGCTGGGTCATCCTCTGGAGTAAGGTGATAGCAATGGCCCAGCTCATCCTGGTGATAGCAATGGCTCTGGAACTGGTAGATCTTCCAGCTGTATTTTTTCCTCTGTTACAGCACATCCCAGCTGGGTCATCCTGAAGTGATAACAATGGCTCTGGGTAACTGGTAGATCTTCCAGCTGTATTTTTCCTTTGTTACAGCACATCCCAGCTGGGTCATCCTGAAGTGATAGCAATGGCTCTGGGTAACTGGTAGATCTTCCAGCTGTATTTTTCTCTTTGTTACAGCACATCCCAGCTGGGTCATCCTGAAGTGATAGCAATGGCTCTGGAGTAACTGGTAGATCTTCCAGCTGTATTTTTCCTTTGTTACAGCACATCCCAGCTGGGTCATCCTGAAGTGATAGCAATGGCTCTGGAGTAACTGGTAGATCTTCCAGCTGTATTTTTTTTCCTTTGTTACAGCACATCCCAGCTGGGTCATCCTGAAGTGATAGCAATGGCTCTGGAGTAACTGGTAGATCTTCCAGCTGTATTTTCCTCTGTTACAGCACATCCCAGCTGGGTCATCCTGAAGTGATAACAATGGCTCTGGAGTAACTGGTAGATCTTCCAGCTGTATTTTTCCTTTGTTACAGCACATCCCTGAAGTGATAGGCTCTGGGTCATCCTGAAGTGATAGGTCAATGGGCTCTGGGAGTAACTGGTAGATCTTCCAGCTGTATTTTTCTTTGTTACAGCACATCCCAGCTGGGTCATCCTGAAGTGATAGCAATGGCTCTGGGTAACTGGTAGATCTTCCAGCTGTAGTTAACACATCCCAGCTGGGTCATCCTGATCAATTCTGGGTAACTGGTAGATCTTCATTTTTTCCTTTTGTTACAGCACATCCCAGCTGGGTCATCCTGAAGTGATAGCAATGGCTCTGGGTAACTGGTAGATCTTCAGCTGTATTTTTCCTTTGTTACAGCACATCCCAGCTGGGTCATCCTGAAGTGATAGCAATGGCTCTGGAGTAACTGGTAGATCTTCCAGCTGTATTTTCCTTTGTTACAGCACATCCCAGCTGGGTCATCCTGAAGTGATAGCAATGGCTCTGGAGTAACTGGTAGATCTTCAGCTGTATTTTTTACAGCACATCCAGCTGGGTCATCCTGAAGTGATATCAATGGCTCTGGAGTAACTGGTAGATCTTCCAGCTGTATTTTTCCTTTGTTATAGCACATCCCAGCTGGGTCATCCTGAAGTGATAGCAATGGCTCTGGAGTAACTGGTAGATCTTCCAGCTGTATTTTTCCTTTGTTACAGCACATCCCAGCTGGGTCATCCTGAAGTGATAGTAATGGCTCTGGGTAACTGGTAGATCTTCCAGCTGTATTTTTCCTTTGTTACAGCACATCCCAGCTGGGTCATCCTGAAGTGATATCAATGGCTCTGGAGTAACTGGTAGATCTTCCAGCTGTATTTTCCTTTGTTATAGATCATCCCAGCTGGGTCATCCTGAAGTGATAGCAATGGCTCTGGAGTAACTGGTAGATCTTCCAGCTGTATTTTCCTTTTACCTTTTTGCACATCCCAGCTGGGTCATCCTGAAGTGATAGCAATGGCTCTGGAGTAACTGGTAGATCTTCCAGCTGTATTTTTCCTTGTTACAGCACATCCCAGCTGGGTCATCCTGAAGTGATAGCAATGGCTCTGGAGTAACTGGTATCTTCCAGCTGTATTTTCCTTTGTTACAGCACATCATCCCTGAAGTGATAGCAATGGCTCTGGAGTAACTGGTAGATCTTCCAGCTGTATTTTCCCTTTGTTACAGCACATCCAGCTGGGTCATCCTGAAGTGATAGCAATGGCTCTGGAGTAACTGGTAGATCTTCCAGCTGTATTTTTCCTTTGTTACAGCACATCCAGCTGGGTCATCCTGAAGTGATTTTTCTGTTAACAATGGCTCTGGAGTAACTGGTAGATCTTCCAGCTGTATTTTTCTTTTGTTACAGCACATCCCAGCTGGGTCATCCTGAAGTGATATCAATGGCTCTGGAGTAACTGGTAGATCTTCCAGCTGTATTTTCCTTTGTTACAGCACTCCCAGGGGTCATCCTGAAGATAGCAATGGCTCTGGAGTAACTGGTAGATCTTCCATCTGTATTTTTCCTTTGTTACAGCACATCCCAGCTGGGTCATCCTGAAGTGATAGCAATGGCTCTGGAGTAACTGGTAGATCTTCCAGCTGTATTTTTCCTTTGTTATAGCACATCCCAGCTGGGTCATCCTGAAGTGATAGCAATGGCTCTGGGTAACTGTAATCTTCAGGTATTTTCTTCAGCAGCTGTATTTTTGGAGTAACTTTGTTACAGCACATCCCAGCTGGGTCATCCTGAAGTGATATCAATGGCTCTGGAGTAACTGGTAGATCTTCCAGCTGTATTTTTCCTTTGTTACAGCACATCCCAGCTGGGTCATCCTGAAGTGATAGCAATGGCTCTGGAGTAACTGGTAGATCTTCCAGCTGTATTTTTCCTTTGTTACAGCACATCCCAGCTGGGTCATCCTGAAGTGATAGCAATGGCTCTGGAGAGTAACTGGTAGATCTTCCAGTTACTCCCAGCTATTTTAGCAATGGCTCTGGAGTTGTTAGATCTTCCAGCTGTATTTTTCCTTGTTACAGCACCCCAGCTGGGTCATCCTGAAGTGATAGCAATGGCTCTGGAGTAACTGGTAGATCTTCCAGCTGTATTTTTTCCTTTGTTACAGCAGCTGGGTCATCCTGAAGTCCAATGGCTCTGGAGTAACTGGTAGATCTTCCAGCTGTATTTTTCCTTTGTTATCATCCCAGCTGGATCATCCTGAAGTGATAGCAATGGCTCTGGAGTAACTGGTAGATCTTCCAGCTGTATTTTTGCTTTGTTACAGCACATCCCAGCTGGGTCATCCTGAAGTGATAGCAATGGCTCTGGAGTAACTGGTAGATCTTCCAGCTGTATTTTTCCTTTGTTACAGCACATCCCAGCTGGGTTATCCTGAATGATAGCAATGGCTCTGGAGTAACTGGTAGATCTTCCAGCTGTATTTTTCCTTTGTTACAGCACATCCCAGCTGGGTCATCCTGATTCGGAGAGCATTACAATGCTTAGTTTGAATGACCATTGATATTCTTTGGATGATTTGAATAGTCATTGTCACAGTTGTATTGCAAGACCAGCTTCGACCGTCTCAGAAAAGAAGCTGCATTCCTTTTTTAGCGTGACTCTGATTATGACTATGTGTCTGGCATGTCTTTCACGAGGTTTTTCCAATGATCTTGCTCTTCTACGGTTAGCAGAACCTGTTTTTCTCCTTGATAATGTCTGACTGTCACCCTCCGCGGTTGTTGATCCTTCCTTTTTGTTTATGCCTCTCTCCTTGATGAAGTTTCATTTTCTTCTGCAGTTCTTAATCTTCTCTTTCTTGCAGCATCTGTTTCTCTCCTTGCTTGAACTTCCTCTGATGTTTGAGATGCTCTTGATCTTATCTGCCATGTCTCCTAGCTTGTGCCTCATTTGGGCTTTCTTCTACTCTCCCTTAGAGCTCTGTTTTTTTTCCATGTCATTTTAAAGAAATAACTTTGAATTCCTCAATTCACTCCAAGGAACTTCAAAATCTCACTATAACTCTGAGTCTCCAATTCCGGCCAGAAGACCGATTTGGGCCGAAAATCCAAATTGAACCGAAATTCCAATTCAGGCCGAAAATTGAGTTCTTCAAATGACAAATTCCTTGGCACTTCAACACAGTTGGTGTTGTAGAGTAGTTTCACAGTGGAGGCTTGTATTTCACTAAGTCGGTCCTAAAAAGGTTCGACGTACAAAACGTTAGGAACTTAATATTATAGTTAATGACGCAGCAATCTAGTTGTGGTGGATGATACTTTAATGTCCGACATCGACTGACCCAGCAACTCACTGAGGATATTGAGTCACCCCCCACGAGGGCGTCATGGGCACAAAGCCGGTTTAACGTGGGATCTCCGAGCCCGTAGGCTCGGCCAAAAAATATCCATTGAACCCGTATAAACGGGTTCAGGGTCGGTTTACCTCCCCGAAAGAGAATCCGCCCTTCGGCGTAGCCTCGTTCTGGTTCCTCCCCGCCCGAAGGCAAAGTTCAACCGGTCAGCCGGTCGTCCGACTTCAGACTGAAATCAAACCAACTCACTGAGCGGTATTTAGTCACCCCACCACGAGGGCATCATGTAGCACAAGGCCGGTTTAACGTGAGATCTCCGAGCCCGTGGGATCGGCTAAAAATATGCCCTTTGAATCCGTATAAACGGGTTCAGGGTCGGTTTACCTCCCCGAAAGAGAATCCGCCCTTCGGCGTAGCCTCGTTCGAGTTCTTCCCCGCCCGAAGGCAGAGAGTTCAACCGGTGAGCTGGTCGTCCGACTTCAGACTGAAATCAGACAAACTCACTGGCGACTGCTACTACTACTACTTATTATATGTGGGAGAGTCTATTAGCAATAGAATAGGGGTGTTCTAGTATAACAGTTAATCCAAAAGATAAAAATGTCTACTGTTCTTATATCGGATGGACGTGAAGGTCTTTTGCAATCTGAATTTCGTCTATTTGCTCTTTAGTAATATTTGTGCGATGCTCTTTCGTGGCTTCTTACCATACGAGATTTCCCATGAATAAATCTTTGAATGCTGGAATATATATATATATATATATATATATATATATATATAAAGTGATAGAATTTTGAGGAATTCGAATAGTCAATATAGTAATTCATCGAGTTTAGAAGAATCCTCAACAGAATGCAGAAAGCACTGGATGGCCCTTTCGAATCCGGACTGTTTCGATACAACGCAGTTGGTATGACACTTGCGTTGTATCAAAACGGTCCGGGTTCGATTCTCAGTAGTGTTAATAATTTATATATATATGTATGTGTGGGAGGGTGTACACTACAACTCGAAGTTTTGAAGCCACTCCCAGAATTAGCATGGGATGAACTTGACAGGAGAGTGAAAAAAAAAAAAAATGAAAACAGAATGGAATTAAACTTATACTTTGAGAAACTTTTGCAAAGAATGCCAAAAATTTGTGCAGCAGTAATAGAAGAAGGATATTTTGACGAGAGTAAAATTTAATGATAAAATACTTTACTTTCTTTTTGTCATATTAAAATTCATAATAAAAAAACATATATCACTTTTTTAACCATGTATTTAAAATTCCTTCATTGGAAGTACAAAATAGCTTTTTGGGACAACTTTAAAAAAATACTTGGTGTGGCCTCAGACATTTGAATTGTAGTATATATATATATATATATATATATATATATATATATATTATTATTATTATTATTATTATACTAGTAATACTCGGTTGGAAAAAACTCGGATGGCACAACTTGTAAGTCTAGCAAAACAAATTGGTACCCGAGGAAAAAATTGGAAAAAAAGAAAGAACTAGAAATATCCGGACGTGGAGAAACAAATCGTTCAGTTCCTTAAGGTTTTCGTGCAAAGAAAAAGCCCCAAGCGAGTAATAAAGCTAAAACGTAGAGTTCTCAATACGCTAAGTAGGACTGGGAATAAATGAAATAAATCCTAAAGAACCTGGCTCTTTAGGATTTATTTTATATATATATATATATATATATATATATATATATATATATATATATATTTTAAGCATTTCACCCAAGCAAGACGTCTGGGAACCAGCGAATGCAGCTCCTCGGAGCAATTGCCATGAAAGTATTTGTAGAACAGACAGAGAGAGGCGACGGCGCGTCTGTGAGAAAGTGACTGTAGACGAAATGCCAGAGCAAGGCCAACTACATTGCATATCCGCCTCTGGAGCCTATCAAGAACTCCGAGGCAAACAGAAGGGGCACCAGACCATATATGGCAGCAATACTCCATGGAAGGGCGAATTGTGGATTTGGAGATCTGGTAGATCGATTCCGGGGAGAAAGATTTCCTGGCGCGGCTCAGGGTGCCAACTTTCCTTGCGGTGGACGAAGCAATTGACTTAATCTATTTATTCCATCTTAGGTCAGCAGCAACGTGAGACCGAGCAGCCGCAGAGAGTTGCTCTCGAGAAGTTGAGCGTCAGATATTCTAATGGAGGGCAGGGAAGGATCTCTGTAGTGATTAATAGAGAGCAGTTTTGTTTTAGAAGCGTTGAAGTTGCCCAGCCAATTCTTGTCCCAGTTCACAACCGATTGGAGGTCCTTTTCGAGACGCACGGCCAGGTTAGTTTTGTCAGTGACACTAGATTTGTTTTTGAGGCAGGAATAAATTGTGGTGTCATCCGCGTAGATGCCAACTTGGGAATTTATGGCGCCAGGAAGGTCATTTATGTAGATAAGGAATAGAGTGGGGCCTAGGACGGAGCCTTGGGGAACACCTGCGTTCGTGGGATAGGAACTGGATGAGAAACCGTTGAGAACGACCTTCAATTCACGGTTTGACAGGAATGATTGTATTAGGTTATACAATCGACTCGTAATGCCATAACCCTGGAGCTTGCGAAGAAGGCCGGCATGCCAAACCCTATCAAATGCTTTGGAGATGTCTAGTGCCACGGCATATATATATATATATATATATATATATATATATATATATATATAAAAAAACTACACAGCCAAACCAAGGCATTTTAGCGTCACTTGACACACAAAATTTATTTATAAACGTCTCTGTCGATGAAACTATAGATATAATCGTTAACTCCGTGTATAAAAATAATTCCATTCCATCTCCACCCATCAAACCTTAATATTCCCCACCAAAAATATTTCACCCCTGCACAACTAAAGTCTCCTCCGACGGCCATAATGTCAAATATTTACATTCAAACGAATGAAGTAAGTATGGGAAATCCACTCGTTCCGTGCTTTTCCAACTTCTACATCTCCCACATAGAAAACAAGGTATTTAGAAAACTTACTAAACTCAAAATATATGTTCGCTATGTTGATGCTATTTTTATTTTAACTGTAAACAAAATTGCTAATATCAAAACCATATTTGAAAAAACTCTGTCCTTAAATTTACCTACGAACTTAGTAAAAAAATAAACTCCCATTATTAGACATTCTTGTAAAATCTAGTAATAACACATCCACTATTTCGTTGTATAAAATTCCACAAGTAGAAACTCTTGCCAACTTAACTTTATGAGTGAATGTCTTCTTAGATATAAAATAGGCGTTATAAAAAAATTCTTCAAGCAAGTGCACGTGCATTTCTCCTCTCGTCCGCTTTTCTTTAATGAACTCGGCAACGTGAAACAGACGCTAATTAATAAAGGTTTTCCGAACTATCTCATAGATCACCAAATTCGACTATTTCTTTTTAATGTAACCAATAGTAACACTGAACAAAAACAATAGCATTTTCTACAAAAGTCCACACACATTTCTTTCTTTATATACACAAAACACCAGATAAATGTCAGATTTTCAATCCCGAGACCATCCTGGATTGTGGATGCCGTGCTGAGGCTCCGACGATCTTGACGGAAAATTCTCCTCAGCCACTGGAGAAACAGGTGAAAGAATCTCTCCCCACCCCACAACAAAAAAAAAACAGCTTAGGCCAAAAACACACCGAAAAAAAATGCGCGCTACTATGCCCAACAACAGGTAAACCTTTTCCAGCATTTAAACGAAATGAAGTTCCTCACAATAACAGAAGGCGTTGGACGCTGTCACAAATTGAACAATCTCCCTGCTGACAAGGATGCAAAAAACGGAAATTAATTAGATATAATGAAGGAGACACTTAAAAATCTGACTAAAAATCCTGACCAAAATATCAAAATGCTATGTGGAACATCTGCTGACAACAGAAGAAGAGGCCAGTCAGCTGAGCGGTAGCACACAGACTGTCCATCTTCAAACGAAGTATATGGGCACCCGAAAGATGAAGGCGACCGTACACGTCGATATTACCGAGGGCCGGCTGGGTGGCTGCTTTTCGAAGGTTGGGAATGTCTCCCCTGTAACAAGCAAAACGGGCATTCCCGCTGCGGATTTTGTCCTTCAGGTGACAATGTCTCGTGAAAGGTTCAAAAACCCGACACACTGGCGTGTCGGGACCGGAAAATTCTGATAATTGTAGAAGGCCGACAACCCCACTGCTGGTCCTGTCTCGTCACGGGGCACCTGTTTAAGGCGTGCCTCGGGAAGAAACCGGTCTCACAACCGCAACCAGAATCACCAACGGAAGCAGTGGGGACAGAGAAATCTGGCAAAACATCCGAAGGCCTCGGTGATTGGAAAGGAGGTTGTGGGGTGGAGACCAAAGGTTGAAAACCCTGCTCCCCAGCAGGATGTCTCACAGACCTGAAAGCAGCAGCAACATCAACTGAAGCAGCAACAACAAGAGCACCGACATCAGCAGCAAAAACAACAGCGGCAAACGCAGCAGCAGCAACACTCGAAACAGCAGGTGCAGTTGGACTCTGATATGGGGGAGGAGGAAATGCCTCCACCTCGGTCCTCTTCCTTGAAAAAGGGGGGTAGGAGGAGAATCAAGAAGAAAAAAATGGGCAAAAATTAAAAGAAAGCCCGGCGAAGCAGAGTATAACGAGCCATGGAAAATGTCAAGTCTCAATCCGCAAATGTTTCGCAAGCCAGAAAGGAAGACCTGAACAAAAGTAAATCTAGGAGCCACTCCACTTCTCTCATTAGGACTCCGCCAGCTTTCTCTCCATCCCCCTCCCCCAACCCATCCCAAACATAAAAAGAACAACCCATTCCCTAAGGGGGATGCTATTTGTTTTATTGACAGACAGGCACGTGAGAGGGGCCTTTCTACTCGGAAGGCCCTCTTGAGACCTTTATTCAACCTTACCCCCGTCGACGGAAGACCCGAAGAATTTCCCGTAAAGCTCCGTGAGTCATCTCTCTAATTCTGGCGGCAAACTGAAGGTTTGAGATTTCCTGGTCGCCGCCAAGGATTTGTCAGAATGGCTCAGTTTGACACTAAAACTAACGTTCCCTACGGATGTTGGCAGGATTGTCGTGGACGGACAGATTACGCCCGACTTAGGCTCTGCGAGTCGAAAACGGTCCGTCGGGGACTTTTCCGCATATTTCTGGCCAGTGTGTGTATAAAAGTATCTCTGAAAAATGTCTATCAAGTTGGTAATGCGAAGGGCTTGAGTGATCGGAGTAAGGCTGCCCGTGACTTCTTGTCGTTCGGCATGGATGTGGCCTGGATCGAAGAGCCTCCCGATGTCGATGATAGTATATTGTCGCTAGACAATATACTAACATCACTCATACTCTGGCTTCATTCAAGAACAGTCAACACAACGGTGAATAAGTTTTAAACAGAAGGAGCAGTAGAGAGGAAAACTGGATCAGAAGGTCACAACAGGAAGAGGGATCATCTTAGAGCTAAATACATTCTTATTGTTCATGTAATTCTCTTTATCAAAAAAAAATTCTTACTCAATCTCTTAGAATTTCTTAAGGAAAATGTCTATGTGTTGGTGAGAGTCATATGTAAATCGATAATACGAATTACTGTAATGTTGATAAACTTAATTATAATGTGGAATTGGCCCGTTTGAATTATGCATTTTTCTGGCAAGGAAATTGGTTTTACTGTGGAACAGAATTCATCCTCCTGTTGCAAATGAAAGCCTGTAGATGTTCTTCTGCATGCAGTGTGTAACTGTCGCCTCAAGGCTGTCATTTGATTCGATCCAATGTAACGTTTCTTGTCAAGGTTTACAACGGTTTCAAAACCGGAATCGTTATAATGGAAAATGCTATAATGGAAATAATGTTATGAATTTAAAAATGCTAGAAATTTTAGCACCAGCTCCATAAATCTAAAAAGTTGAATGTAGGCTGTGGTTTTAAATTCAGAGTTGTCCATCTTCTGTCCCCCCAAAATCTAAAGTGTTCTGTCCTTTCTATTATATGATCCATTACTGTAGGAAGGAAATATGGACTCAGACTTTTTCTAAGATTATATTTTTTCGCGTCGATAAACATTTCACCCCCGACCCAATGCGCATAGACATGTTTTCTCGTGGGAGTTTAAAATGGATACAAGGTTTTAATAAATGACCCAAAAGAATCGGTACCATTCGATAATACAATGTACCAACCAGACACGAACACAGTTTGTTTTCCCGCACTTGCCGCCTGTGGGACTCCCTTTCGTTTACTTGCTTCCCTGATAACTACAATCTTCAAACATTTAAATGCAACGTCAATCGCCATCTTCTCTCTTCTTGAATCCCGTTCATCTTTTCTCCTTTCCTCAATCCTCCCCACTCTATCTTCTCTTTCACTTTCACTTTCACTTCCTGCGTACTAGTGGCATTCTCGCCTTGCTTGGGGTGAGTTGATTAAAAAAAAAAGCAGTGTGAATAATGATAACGTCTCATCTCAGAAATTCAGATAGAAAAAATAAGAAATTTCCCCATTTTTGGCTTTGTGCTAAACTCAGTAAATATCTGGACATCGGCTTGTATGTGAAGGTTCAAGTATATGTCGACATTGTTTTATATTGACGACACAAGAGTCACTCGAGGTAGATGGTTATAACAAATATAGTAAGAGGCACAGTTTATGTGCAGATGTGGAGAAGATAACGGTTAACCCTAGACCTGAATATGACTCTCCACAACTTCCTATTTTTTGTTTCTTCTACCGTTTTCATTTCTTTTTTGTGACATCCATTCGCTAAATATTCTTCTCGCTCGTTTAATGTCATGGGTCCTTACCTACAACTACAGAATGAACTCTTCCTAACACTATGTATACTACACCTCTCAAGAGAGAGGGACGAAGCTCGGCTTGACGGTCGAACTCTCTGCCTCTGAGCAGAGAGTAACCCGGACGAGGCTCCGCCTTGTACCATATGCAACCCTCGTGTGTGTGGTGGTGATGGCTAGATATCGAATCGAGCCGAGCCGATAGTAGTTCACTCCAAACCAGACTGACAGTCATACTAACATCTTCCACATCTTGTATTATTATTTCGTATAATATACCTTCGTTATTTCTACTCTTGTGTTCGTGTTGTTCTTCCTTGGTCCTAACCTGGACCATAACAATTAATATTACTTGTTAAATTTACTATTCACTGATTTCCTCCGTCTCCCCTTGCTTTCAATATATCCTGTAAGTATCACATTTTCCAAGTCTTCTTTCCTCATTATTTGTCCCAGAAATTTTGAATTTTTTTTTAAAAGTATAATTGCCGGGAGAGGCTTGCGACGTTTTTGTCTGTAAGAAGGCGGTTGTAGGGCGAAAAATAATTTGTCCCCCACAAGGACCCGGAAACGCTTTTGGACTTTATCGAAATTGGAAAGAGAAGACGGAGCAGCTCCTGCCCATGCAAGCGAACATGGCTCTCCATAACTTCCTATTCTTTGTATCTCTTAACAATGCTTGTATTTTTTTTTACTACCACTTCTATTCTTTTTGTCTCACCCATTTGCTGTCTCTCTTGACCTCAATGAGTATCATATTTTCCAAACCTTCTTTCCACATTATTTGTCTCAGAAATTTTAACTGTCTCTTGCTGATTTCGAGTATAATTGTATTGTATATTTTCATTTTCCCTAAAACGTCCTCGTTGCTCACATAGTCCGCCCATAGTATTTTCAGTATCCTTCTGAAGGAACACGTCTCTGTTGCATGAAGTCTTCTTTTCGCCTTTGGGATTATCAAGCATTCATTGCTATATAGAGATATCGATATTGCATAGGAACTGACTAGAATTAAATTTACAATGTATTTCATGGTAAAATAAATCACAATAATTTTCTATTAAATATGGGGCAGTTGCAGTGTAGTTTGTTGCAAGAAACTTAAAATGAATTCCTTAAGATTTTATTCCTGGGTATGACGATAAACTACATCCGGCAGGAAGACCTCTGATCGGGTGAATGGAGGTTTTGAGGAGCGTGGAACCACCTCTTAAGTTCTGTTGTTCACAGGTTCACCGTGATCCAGAGTGGTAGCACCTTTTAGGGTCCCAGTTTGGGGCAAATATGAACCCCCAAACAAAACACTATAAAAACTAACTATTTACAGTAAAATGACCAACAATACCAATTTATAATAACGTTTAATATGCTATTCCATGTATTTTCTGTCCTTCTTGCCTTCAACATATCTACTAAGTATCACATTTTCCAAGCTTTCTTTCCTCATTATTTTAACTGTCTCTTGCTGATTTTGAGTATAATTGTATTGTTCATTTCCATTTTCCCTAAAACGTTCTCGTTGCTCACATAGTCCTCCCATAGTATTTTCAGTATCCTTTTGAAGGAACACGTCTCTGTTGTATCAAATCTTCTTTTCGCCTTTGAGTTTATCAAGCATATACGAATATTGATATTGCATAGGAACTGATAAGAATTAAATTTACAATGTATTTGATGATAATATAAATCACAATGTTTTTCCTATTAAAAACGGAGCATTTGCAGTGTAGTTTGTTACAATAAACTAACGTGAACTTCTGAAGATTTAGTGGGGAGTAGAGAACAATATCTTCTGAATTTGGATGTTTAGAAAATACTACTAACAATGCTATAACGATTTATTGGCTAAACGTAGATCTGGATAACCGAGAAAAACCATCAGACGAATGAATAGATACATTCGCCGACTTTTGAAGTGGAACAGAAAAATGGCTGCCGTTGATATGAGAAATGATGTGGGTCGAAAATATGGCCTGAAAAGTAGTCTAACACCTATAAAAATCGCATGAAGCAATTTAAGCTCACAGAATATATGGCTGGCCAAAATAGAAAAAAAAATTACACTAATCTTACAGAAGAAGCGAACAGGCGTCCAATTTGCCGAAGAGTTAAGGATTGGCTCTTGGTAGAATATAGAAAATGATTCCGCGTAAATGTTCAATATTTTTCTTTTATCAAATAAGCCGCCTTTATCCGATAGTTTACGTAACAGCAGATTGTTAAATGTCTCACTACAGAATTTGAATTTCTTCACTAATGTTGTATTTAATCTGATGGATGATTTCGGGCGGCATACATTCGAGCCTTCGGTTAATCTCAAAGATAAAAATGCCTACTGTTCTTAATGGACGTGAAGGTCTTTTGCAGTCTGAATTTCGTCTATTTGCTCTTTAGTAATATTTGTGCGGTAATCTTTCGTGGCTTCTTACCATACGAGATTTCCCATGAATAAATCTTTGAATGCCGGAATATATATATATATATATATATATATATATATATATATATATATATATAAAGTGATAGAATTTTGAGGAATTCGATTAATCAATAGAGTAATTCACCGAGTTTAGAAGAATCCTCAACAGAATGCAGAAAGCACTGGATGGCCCTTTCGAACCCGGACTGTTTCGATACAACGCAGTTGATATGACGCTTGCGTTGTATCAAAACGGTCCGGATTCGGTTCTCGGTAGTGGATGCACGCTGCTGATGAGTGCAAAATAGGACGAAACGGCTGTCCAGTGCTTTCTACATTCTATTAAGGATTCTTCTAGACTCGATGAACTACTATGTTGAATATATACATTATATATATATATATATATATATATATATATATATATATATATATATATAAAGGTATATTTAAGCTGCAACAAGTATTCATTCAAAGAAGTTTTATTAAAAAGAACCTAAAAGGTGTGTCTGTTTAATTTTTTTTATATTTTTCCAATTTTCGGATAAGGATTTGAGCATTGTGGTCGAAGTTGTGGTTAAACTGTCCGAAGTTCATATTTTCTTATTTTTGTTCAAAGTACTACTTACGACTATTGCAATCCTCATCAAGAACCAATGTGCTTCAAACGGAAAATTTAAACGAAAAATTCGAACGAAATTTCAAATTCAAATTCAAAATGTCAGAAAACTTTAAGAGCCGTTTAGAAAGTTCTGGGTTAGCTTTCAAGTTAAGTTTTTATGTTAGAATGTCATTCTGATAATTTATTTTAAAATACCGAGATTATCAGCAAAAATCAGTATTATTTCAAAAAGTAATAAGTTACCGAGATTGAAAGAAACGGCTAAAAGAAGATGATAATGTCAAGAATCGCTGGACATCCAGCACAATCACCGGGTCAAATGTGACAAAGATATTCGAGACGCGGGCGTATTGTAGTCTTATAAATGTGCAAAATCGGTTTTGACGAGAAAAAATGTCTACAAGGAGAAAATAAACCGACTTTCCTATTAATAGACTCAAGATTTATTCAACATAATTACTCCCATTCATGTCAATTGAAATCGTGAGACTTAAGAAGGCATAGGGAGTTGCTTTCCAGGATGTTAGCATCAACCATGCGGGTATAAGGCGAAAAAGTTTCTTTAAGGTGTGTAAAAGATAGAGCGGTGGAGTAATGGACAGTGGCTCGGATTGAGGAATTGGAAGGCCGAATTCGAATTTTCAGTCGAATCCATTACATTCCCTTAGGTACTAATACCCTTGAGAAAGGTATGAATCCTCTTCTTCTCCCCTCAGCTAAAGGTAAATAGCAGGACAGACTGGGTTCTATAGACTTAGATGGCAACAGGTCTACAGCAGAAAGAAATGGCTGTCGAACAATCATGTGGTCAAGATAAACACTCAGTTGTGGAGCAACCAGTTTGTTTACATTGCGCAGATCCGGTCGAAAATTTCAGTGATTACGCAGGTCGATGTTGCTAACATTGTGTGAAAATTTTGTGTGAATTGATTGGACGGTTTTTGAAATATAAAAGAAGTTATCTCGATAATAATTTGGCACGCAGTGTAGAAATTGTTCTTCAGAATAATAAAAGTTTTTTTTATCGATGGAACGGGAAGAAATAAAACGGATAACTGCTTCGATTTGAAGGCACATTACGAATCATTATAATGTCGTGTGGAGATATGAATCATCGACCTCGTTGAAAGTGAATGAAACATACAATATAAATATATGAAACGTTCAAACAAAACACAACAATCTTCATATAAAGCACTCATATTTTATATTCAAAATTCTTAATACAAAGTTGGCATGGATCTACTTGCAAAACTATATGAATTTTTGTACTTGTCTGTTTGGTTTGTCACAAACCTGGATTGCATACGTTATGTTCCCATAAATTCACGGAGCATAAAGAGAAATATTCACTTTCCCGCCTAACGATGTGGGTCTCGTCAGGTCGCGTGTCTGTTTTTAATTCTCGTGAATATTTATAATTATTTTTATTGTTATTTTTGTTTGGTCAACGGGAGATAACTTTTTGTCTTTCGCAACAGTAACAATGTAAATATCTCTTATCATCCCCCTCTCCAAATTTGCCTGTCTTGTGCAAGTTCACGAAAATGCAACAGTCTTCTAAAATCTTCAAAGTGTTTACGGGGAATAATAGAGTTTGCCTCTTCATAAGTTCTTTTGATAACGTTTTTCAATGCATATGGGATGGTTGTTGAACTTCTTTCACGAAACTGTGCTGCATTGGTCTTCTCGAAGTAAAAACAGCATAGCTTTATTAGCAGCATTTTGCTCATCTAGTGCAAATACGCGTGCAAATAGTTTCCAGCATGATAAGAGGAGGAAAAATCAGATAGGGTACGTTTTGCTTCTTTTGTACAAGTTGGAATTGATGAGGCGGTGGTATCCTTTGCTGATTAGAGGTTTTAGCTGTTTTCGATGGAATGAATCAAGCTTTTACTTTAGTTTCTTCCAAAAGTCCTTGCGTAGGAAAATCGTGTGTCTTAACAGATTTCAGTAAACACCAATTAAAACTTTACAAACGCTGAGGATTAATTTTTAATAATTTCACCCTAACAAGGTGATAATGCCACTAAGGTCTAAGCGGTCGCTGAAATTGAAAGAGGAGAAGAATTTAGTGAAGAGAAAGGACAGTAAAAAAAACAGCTGGAAGACAGACGATGGCATTTAAATTTTTGAAGATTGTAAGTAGCAGGGAAGCAAGGATCCGGAAGTGAGTTCTACAGGCGAGAAGTGTGATAAAATAAGCTATTAGAATCGACCTTACGATCGCATCTAGCTAGTTCAACAATAAAACAATGACACCTACTTACCAATCTAATAGTATGTTCAAAATTATGCAGCTGAATCACCAGTTAGGAAAGATCATTCAAACAGTTGCCATTCAAAATTCTTAATACAAAGTTAGCATGGATCTACTTGCAAAAGATATAAAAAAACAATATGAATTTTTGTACTTATCTGTTTGGTTTGTCACAAACCTAAATTGCATTATAGAAAAGACAGAGGTGGGGCGTCATGGTGTCTAGAATGTGACTGAAGCAGAAATGCCAAGACAGGATCGATAATATTACAGACCGTTCTTTGGATTTTATCGAAAATATCGAGATATATAATGCCGGGACACCAGACCAGATATGACCGCAATATTCAATTAACGGACGGATGCGCAGGTTGGATTCTGACTAGAGAATTTGGCTATAACGAAACGTGATAGCTGGTTGAATGTGTCTAGCGGCATATCAATCTCTATGGGTAATTTAACCTCGAAATCCAAATATCGCTCACGCAATTTTACCCTTTCGACTACAGATACCTTGTACATAATTTTATACTTTCAAGGTAAAAGTATGCTTTTTTTAGATATATAGTTTGTAGATTATAAAATGTATTGCTGGTAATTTTACTATAAAAATGTATTTTTATATTTTTTGTGTTACATAGATTCTCATTGTCATTTTGCTATAAAAATGTGTTGTAACGGAATGTTTCACTCTCCCTATTACCAATTACGGCTTGGATTGAGGAATCGGAGAGCCGAGTTCGAATTCCAGTCGAATCCATTACATTCACTTACGTGCTAACATCCTTGGGAAAGGTGTGAATCCTCTTTCTTCTCCCTCCAGCAGGGCAGACTGGGTTCTATAGCCTTGGATGGCAACTGGTCTAGGAGAAGGAAAACTCTGAATTCAAAACCTGCTCTTAGATGAGGGTGAATGGAGTCTCTCTGAGCTTTGGTTGGCAATCCATTTAGTGATGGTGTCACGATAAAAACACTCTTGATAGCCCTAGCGAAGCATCAAGAATTCAGCGACTTGACAAGATTATGAACTACACCCATCAAAGTATTGGTGAGTTCAATCTCGGCTGAGGCCGCAAGATGATGATGATTACCAATTTGTGGACTGTCTATATCAGTAAATATATAGTGATTTTCCAAGCGTAGCTTAGATGTGGCACAAGACCGAAAGTAGGGGGCACCCAGTGAGGATCGAACTCACTACTTAGTCGTAATTGTTCTATCAAGACAAGCATGGTTAGCAAGCTTGTCTTGCTAGAACAATTACGACTAAGTAGTGAATTCGATCCTCACTGGGTGCTCCATACTTTCGGCTTAGTGCCACATCTGAGCTACGCTTGGAAAATTACTATCAGTAAATATATATAGTGTTCACAGGATATACCAGAGTCTGTCTGTCCGACTGGTTTCGGGAAGTTTTAGTCGATTCCCTGTTTTTCAGTCGTGTATTCTCTTTTACATTATTGTAAAAGAGAATACACTATTGAAAGACAGGGACTCCTGTCTTTCTTCTATTTACGCCCGTGTTGCTATTTCTTCCACTCGAGTACTATCTTTGTCTGTTTGTAACCTTTTAAAGGATACAACAAAATGTATTTTTGGTCATTTTATTAAAAAAAAATATAATATTGATGTTTGTTTGAGTATTCACTATTTGCCCATAGTTGGGGCCCTAACAGGTGCGACCACCGCGACGACACATTTTTTTTAAGCGTTTCATCCCAAGCAAGGCGGGAAGCCACTAGGACGCAAATGGTTACAGAAAATTTGGAGCAAGGTCACATAGGAGTGATAGAAGAAAGGATGAGGAGAAGGATGGTGGATAGATCAAGGCAACTGGAGATGTCGATTGACATTATATTTGAATAGCTGGAGATTATAGCTCTCAGGGAAACTGGAATAGAGAAGGGGGTTCCACAGGCGAGAGGTACGACACAAGAAGCTATTGGAGTAGAAGAGACGGATACATTTAGGAGTTTCGACAGTGAAAGGGTGAGAGCGAGATGCCAGCCTCGTCGGGCGCTTGAACTCATGAAGTCTGGGAACCAGCGAATGCAGTTCCTCGGAGCAATTTCCATGAAAGTATTTGTAGAAAAGACAGAGAGAGGCGACGGCGCGTCTGTGAGAAAGTGACTGTAGACGAGATGCCAGAGCAGGGCCAATTATATTGCATATCCGCCTCTGGAGCCTATCAAGAACCCCGAGGCAAACAGAAGGGGCTCCAGACCATATATGGCAGCAATACTCCATGCATGAACCACCTTTTGAAGATACAGGAACTCAATGCAACAAGAGGATCTCGTTTTGCATCTAATGCGTCTTCTGAGCTTCATGCGTATCATGGTTAAAAAAAAAGTGAATTGGCGCTACAGAATCACAAACAAAGAAATGTAATCACATCACTTGAGAAATACCAACAGCAGCAACAACTAAAATAGATCACACATGCAACTCGAAAAGAAAGAAAAGGATGATATAATCAAGATGTTGACGTTCCACACTACTTCAAACAAAAGGCAAGAAAGGAAACCACCAACAAAAGGGTGATAACAGCAACTGGACTTGAGAAATCTATTTTCCTGAAAAACTATTTTAAGAGAAAGATTCTTATAAATTTCAACTAAAAACAGTACTGGTTATTTGGTCAGTGAATGCCAAATTTTTCCTTGTAAGGAAACGTCTAATATTACTATTAGAGATCCTGTGAACAGATACTACACTTTGATCTCACCCTGATGGTCAGAGATTAAAGAAATGCGTAACTGAAGTAGCACTGGCTTCTCGATCAGTATATGCCAAATGTTTTCTTATAAGGAAACTCTTAACATTACCATTAGAGAATGCTGAGAACTGATACTACACTTTGATCCCAGCCCGATGGCCAGGGAGTAAAGAAAAGCGTAACTCAAGTAGTAATGGCTGCTCGATCAATGAATGCCTGATGTTTCCCTATAAGGAAACTCTTACAGATGCCGAGAACAGATAATACACTGTAATCTCAGGGTCAGGAAGTAAAGAAAAGCGTAACTCAAGTAGCACTGGCTGCTCGATCAGTGAATGCCAAATGTTTTCTTATAAGGAAATGTCTAATATTAAAAATACCATTGAGAATTTTCTTTTTATGTCAAGGTACTTCTTCATTCGCAATCCTATTTGACATACCTTGGCTGGTATAGACTCTTATATAAATTAATTACATTGATTCATGTTCTAGTGATCATGAAATTGACTAAAGACTTATATATTGTATCTATAAGTGCCTGTGACCATGAAATAGGTAAATATATCGTGTTATCAAACACATGCACACATACACATCATGATTTATGTCATGAGAATTAATGTCATTAATTATGATATGTGCAGGGGTGTATAATGAGAAAGTTTTACGTACGGCCGCCTTTGATTTAAGAGATATTAAGTTGATTTCATTGGAGAAATTAGAGAAATATCGAGTTTAAATTTACCTACCAGCGCCGGATATGTTGGATTACTAATTGGATAAAGTACAAAGAAAGAATAATAATTCTGTCAACTAATAAATTTTGGGCTTCCATAGATCACAGAGCAAGTTGTGATCGCCCAGCAATCATAGGTGACAATCTATATTATGACACATAATTCCTCCCTAATGACCTTCCTACTTTCATGCAGGACCGTGATGGTTGGCGTGATATGAATGCCCGATCTAACATGACCGGATATATATATAATCATACTTTGTCATATATATATATAAATATGATCACAGAGTTGCAGTGGGCACAAGAAATTAGAGAAATATCGAGTTTAAGTTTGCCTACCAGCGCCAGATATGATAAATTCAGTCAGTTATGTGCCATGAGTGATCTTTCGATATATGACTATTTTTCCTGCAGTAGGTTGCCATTTCTTTCTGCGGTTGACCAGTTGCCATCCAAGGCTATAGAACCCGGTCTGTCCTGCTATTTACCCATAGCTGGGAGTGGAGGAGAAGAAGAGGATTCATACCTTTTCCATGGGTCTTAGCACGTCACTCAGTTATGCGCCATGTGTGATACATGCTTAGGCGATCATGTATCGAAAGATACATGACTGACGAGGCAGATTTTTTTCCCGCAGTAGGTTGCCATTTCTTTCTGCGGTAGACCAGTTTTAATCCAAGGCTATAGAACCCGGTCTGTCCTGCTATTTACCCATAGCTAAGAAGAAGATTCATACCTTTTGACTGGAATTCGAACTCGGCTCTCCGATTTCTCAATCCAAGCCACTATCCATTACTCCACCGTGCCTCCTGCAAAATCACCCTGCAGATTTAAGTCATTAAATTTCAGTCGGTCAGTTATGTGCCGTGCGTGATACACGCTTAGGCGATCATGTATCTTTCGATACATGACCGACGAGACATATTTTTCCGCAGTAGGTTGCCATTCTTTCTGCGGTAGAAAAGTTACCATTCAAGGCTATAGAACCCTGTCTGTTCTGATATTTACCCATAGCTGAGGAGAGAAGAATAGGATTCATACCTTTCCTAAGGATATTAGCACGTAAGTGAATGTAATGCAATTGACTAGAATTCGAACTCGGCTCTTCGATTCCTCAATCTGAGTCGCTATTCATTACCCCACTGTGCCTCCCAAAGTCAGTTATATGCCGTGTGTGATATAAGCCTAGGCGATCATGTATCTTTCGATATATGACTGACGAGGCAGATTTTTTCCCGCAGTAGGTTGCCATTTCTTTCTGGTAGACTAGTTGCCATCCAAGGCTATAGAACCCGGTCTGTCCTGTTATTTACCCATAGCTGGGGGAGAAGAAGATTCATACCTTTCCCAAGGGTATTAGCACGTAAGTGAATGTAATGGATTCGACTGGAATTCGAACTCGGCTCTCCGATTCCTCAATCCAAGCCGCTATCCATTACTCCACCGTGCCTTCTATGATGAATTAATAACTGGAAAAAATACAAAGCAAGAAGAAAAATTCTGTCAAATAACAAATTTGGGACTTGATCACAGACTTTCAGTGGGTGCAAGGAATTAGAGAAATACCAAAACCTAGCAAGAGAACAGCGAAAAATGTTCGTGTCCACAATCATTGGAGAACTGGAACCTGTCGTCATGACGATTTTAAATTTTAATGTTTTTTTTGGGGTTTTTTGTGGGGGGGTATATAATTGTTGTGACCAAGTAAACGGTTAAAGAAATAACAAAACAAGTGTTACAGATATAACATATATTAAACAGTAAGTACAACAGAAGAGTATTACATGACTAGTGAGTGTGTGTCGGTTGACCCAGCGTTCAATCTATTCGACTGTTGATATTTACCAGCCTCCCCATGTGGTCAGATGTGGCACAAGGCCGAGTTTACTGTGGGGCAATCCGAGGCCGTACACTCCTCTAAAAATTCACCATAGACCCCGTATAAAACGAGGTCGGGTAGCCGTTTCCCTAGACGGATTTGCCCTTCGAGATAGCCCCGGAGGCAGAGAGTCTGACCAGCACAGCTGGAACAGATCTACTCGACTGTTGATATTTAGTAGCCCCTCGGGTAGATGTGGCACAAGGCCGAGTTTAACGTGGGCTCCGCCGAAAAATCCACGTAGAACCCGCTTAAACGGGTTCGGGTCTGTCTACCACCCAGGACGAGACTCTGCCCTTCGGCACAGCCGTGTCCTAGGTCCTCTCTGTCCAAGGCAGAGAGTTCGACAGTAGCTGTGAACTGTCACAGCCCAGTAGAATAATCTATTCGACTGTTAATACTTAACAGCCCCCACGAGTGTGTATGTGGCATAAGGCCGGTTTATTGTGGATATTCCGAGCCCGTAGGCTTGGCCAAAAATATTCCCTTTGAACCCGCCTAGACGGGTTCAGGGACTGTCCACCTCCCCGGACGAAACTTTGCCCTGTGGCAAAGCCTCGTCCGAGTTCCTCTCTCCCAAGACAGTTCCTCTCGTTCGACAGTTGAACAATCTATGCGACTGTTATATTTAACAGCCCCGCCACAAGGGTGTACGTAGCACAAGGCAAGTTTATTGTGGGTATTCCGAGCCCGTAGGCTCGGCCAAAAATATCCCCTTTGATATGGTACTGTCTATCTTCCCGGACGAAACTTTGCCCTGCCGCATCCGAGTTCCTCTCTGCCGAGACAGAGAGTTGGACAGTTGAACAATCTGTGCGACTGTTATATTTAACAGTCCCCCCCCCACAAGGAATGTATCTGGCAGTAGGCCGAGTTTAACGTGGGTCTCTCCGAGCCCGTAGGCTCGGCCAAAAATATTCCCTTTGAACCCGCCTAGACGGTTTCAGGGCCTGTCAACCTCTCCGGACGAAACTTTGTCCTGCGGCAAAACTTCGTCTGAGTTCCTCTCTACAGAGGCAGTTTGACAGTTGAACAATCTATGCGACTGTTCCCCCAAGGCTTTCTCTCCTACTAATCTTATAGTAGGCGGAAGAGTCCAACATAAACTTTTTAGAGGGAGGACACCGCAACAATACTCTAGCCGATTCTATTTAGATACTTTTCCTTTTTGCTTCCATCACTTAGGTTATTTGATGTCCCACACTTCAACAATAGGAGATCTGCTAGGAATGGCTAAATGTTGTAAGTGCTAGGGCGTAAATTTTCTGTAGGGGATCAATTCACTCTCTAAACATTTTTGTCTTAGTGAATTATTTTCTTTTTTGATCAGAGTAGCATTGTTCATGTCAAAATTATTGTGAGTCTCGTTACGGTGAGAAACTAACGTATTTAATGTATCGCTTTACAAAATGTCCATGTAAATTAAATCGGCTAGATTTACACACACACATACACACACACGCGAAATTTAAATTAAAATTCCCAGCATCCTCGTTCGTGCGCATGTGAAGTCGCACCAACCTAACAAATTTAGTCTGATGAAGTCCCAAAAAATGAAACGCGTCACACAAAAACCTTTTCCCACTATGTCATACAGTTTTACCCAACATTGTCCTCGGTTTATAAAATGTATATATCGTTATCTCATATATATATATATATATATATATACTTAATATAAGTAAAAGTTGGTCACTTAGCTGACTGATGTTGCATGTTCTTTCCGTATTGTTTGTGTATATACATTGCTGCAAGGTTTTTCTTATATATATATATATATATATATATATATATATATATATATATATATATATATATGAAACCTATATATATATATATATATATATATTTTAGGTGAAACCTAGGTAGGTTTGTCTGGCTCACTAGGTGTATCTATATATATATATATATATATATATATATATATATATATATATATTAGAAACAGGACATTTTATTGGCTTGTATTATCAATAAATACTAAATATTTCCACAAATAGAACAGGTGTTCTCAGATCATTAATTGTTCTGAGAATGATATATTTAATCAGTTCAGAATCACTTGAAAACTATCTGTCATTATATCAAGATGAATCAATCTCTCTCTCTTTTTCTCTCTCTCTCTCTCTCTCTCTATATATATATATATATATATATATATATATATATATACTAAATCAGGACATAGTACCTAGTTCTTTAAATCTCTTCATATCTACCAACTTACCTAATTCAAATATATTCATCTAAATATGTTAAGGTCTATCACAAACATGATTAGTCTGTCGAAATCAATTCAAATATCTATCTATCTATCTATGTTCCTCTCTCTCTCTCTCTCTCTATATATATATATATATATATATATATATATATATATATATATATATATCAGTATAGACTAACTGTTATGTAATTTAAAATTTAGTAAAAATATCTGGTCACCGTAATGTTGGTGCAGTCAAATATTATACGGGGATTAGTTTATTTATTATTTTAACGGGATCTATCTATCTATCTATCTATCTATCTATCTATCTATCTATCTCTCTCTATCTATCTATCTATCTATCTATCTATCTATCTATCTATCTATCTCTCTCTCTCTCTCTATCTATCTATCTCTATATATATATGTGTGCGTATGTGTGCGTGTGTAAAAATTATTTTTTTGTGTTGTGTATATTAATTTTTATATTAAGCATTAAGAGAGATTACTGGTTTACACACACACACACACACACACACACTTATCTATATAAATACATTTGTACATTTGTATGGTGTGTGTTACGCTTGGTAACACAGATACTGAGAGGGAATCAGAAAGAGAGAAGAACATAGAGATGGAAAGGTAGAGGGACAAGAATAGAGTGCGACACTGACAGGAATTAGAGGGGATATCATTTTACATAAAGGTAGTTTATAGTTTGGGGTCAAATCATGTTTCGTAACCTTATGAACTGCTGAGGACATTTGAGTATTTTTAAGAGAGACTATATCACTTTTCTTATATTAATCTGGGAATGGTCAGGGGGTGAAGAGTACAGAGTGCAGCATTATATATATATATATATATATATATATCGCCATATACCACAAAACGGCATGGCGTGGACGCAGCAATGTTTTCTGACCAGCTGGTGGTCGGAAACGACACATGAGAATGCATGGTGACTAACAAGTAGCACTTGTTGCTGGAAGCAGTCACGTATGTTAGATCTCTCAAAGAGTGTATGTTCTTTGCCGTTTGTAAAGTCACACTAGTGCTTCTCACATGTCGAATCGATTCTGAAATGCTTTAAGCTATAGTTATACTCGAGAAGAAGGAAATTGTCATCATACACACACACACACACACACACATATATATATATATATATATATATAGTATTTAGGCAGCAATCCAACTTTTATAGAAGTTTCATTAAAAGCGACTGACAAGGTACTGCGGTTAAGTTTTTATTTCAGTTTTTTTGTGTGAGAACGTTCTTCTTTTCTGGACATTAATTATGTAGAAATTGTCCAAATGTTTGGTATGTACCAGCGCTTTCGGCTCTTCTTTTAACCATTATCAAGGATAATTTTTCTTTTACTTTTAACTGAATCGTTTTATGTATGTATCTATAGTTATAGGAATTATTTATTTTCCGAACACTGTCACCACATTGTGGTCGTGTCCATAGTTGATGTTAGTGAATGCTGGCTTTATCTTTTTTTTTTTTTTTTTATTAATAATGCTTCCATTATTTTTAGCCATTTTTACATGTTGAAGAGGCAATTATATTCGTATTATCAATGAGTATTTTGTGCATAGAGTTTTGTAGGTTTCCATGTTTATTTAAATGAGTCCTAATTGAGCTATGGTCAGAGATATGGATTTGGATTGAATTTGAATGAAATTAAGTTTTTCATGAAATTTACACACACACACACACACACACATATATATATATATAATAGTTGGCCATTCGCATTCGTGGATACCCGTTTACTATGACGGCCAGCCAATCCCTAATTCAGACGCTCGCTCAGACATTTGTGTTTGAGCCCACCTGGGGTTTATACTGACCCGATAGTTACAGTTTCTGGGAGAGAGCGTGTTATTTAGCGTGATCAACAATCTGAACAAGGCCAGCACACTCGGCAAAGCTATCGACGGCTCCCCAAATGTTCCGTCTACGCAATTTTCACAAGGCTTGGGTCAGCACGTGGTATGGTTTTCAGGCACTTTCCAAAGGTGCCGGACGCTGAGATCGCCCTCCTCCAAACCTATACGAAGTCTCCTTCTTGACAAATCAAACATCGTGAGATTCGAACCAGGGTCTCATGGTCACTAACCTGTCGGCCATGCGCGCCCCCCCCGCACCCATATCTATCTATCTATCTATCTATATATATATATATATATATATATATATATATATATATATATATATTGTGTATTTAATTGATGTATTGATGTGAGTTTGTGACTTTGGGTTTCACGCTTTTGCGATCGTCAGACAAACTGATTAATTTTAATTTATATATATATATATATATATATATATACTACTGATCCAAAGTTTGTGACTACTCTGAATTGTTTCTCTAAGTTCGTAAAAAAAAGGCTAATGTTCCTATTTCGATAAATAAATTCACCTATTGTCAAAAAAAATTTTCTACAAGAATTATAAATTTATTTGCATAAGCTTTAAAAATTTTGTTAAAACTTGATACCTTTTCTGAACTGTAGATCAGAAATTTACAAATATTTCAATTCCACTACTTGAATTACTTCAATTCCATCTAGATTAATGTGCGATTGAAATTAATTTTCGGCAACCGTTAAAATGCCAAGAGCTAAACAGATTGGTATTGAAAAAAAAGCGGAAGTGGAAAATCTTTCTGTAGAACGGTATTCCGAACGTCAGACTGCGAGAACATTACAGATATAAAAAAAAATGGGCTTCATTATTGTCTCCAGTGACATGCTGAAACATGCGCAAATGTTAGCAGAAAAAAGATCTGCGTAGCCCAGAGTAACATCTATTTCGGAGAATAGACACTTGATCGTGCCTAGCAAAAGGAGCAGAAGTAAAACAGCTCCCCAAATAACTGCTGACTTTAATTCTACACGTCAGCATCTGTTATGATTGTTAAAGAGAAGATTCTTTCTGCTGGGCTTAAAGGATTTGTTTCAGTTAAGAAACCTCTATTAAAAAAGGAAAATAAGTTGAAAAAACTAAAATGGGAACAACAGCACAAGGATTAGTCTTTAGAAGATTGGAAAGAGATACTATGGACTGGTCAGTCCAAATTTGAGTTTTTTGGATGTAAACGAAGAATGTTTGTCATACGAACGAATGAGTGAAAATTGCATTGTGTCATGCTTTGGGATAGTGCTGTAATGGTTTGGGAATGTTTTAGAGTTGGAGACTGTTCAAATGAAAGGCATTATGCGAAAGGAAGAATATTATTCAATACTTCAGAGGCATGGAATTCCTTCTGGCTGCCGCATTGTTGGACAAAATTTTGTTTTGCAACAAGATAATGACCCAAAACTCAGCTAAAAACTTTGTACAAATTATCTAAAATCAAAGAAAGATAAGGGAATTTTGTAAATCATGACTTGGCCCCTCATCTTTTACCAGATCTTTTACCAATTAAACTAGTCAGGGATAAATTGATTATAAAGTTATAAGCGAACTGTCTAAGAATAAGCAAAAGTTGTTTACATATTTATACAATTCTTGGGTGATGCAATGAATATGCATACACCTGGGTTCCCCCTCACAGTAATATGATTGACTGGTGTCAGCCATAAATACAGACTGATGTGGAGGTACAGGACGACGCCTATTGGCTACGCCTATAGTCTTCGCCTATTGCCTACGCCTATTGCCTACCACTATGACGTGGACCAGTCCATTACGGTTACCTGCTAGATTGTCCTACTCTGTTACAGTAGTCCAAAACCACTTTGCTACTTCGAACAAATATATCCCTTTCCGGGACATATCATTGGGAATCACTTCCACCAACAGACTTTTATAGGTTACTAGAAAGAATACCAAGAATTTGCTTTGCAGTAATTAATGCTCGAAGCGGATTCTTGGATGAAAAGAAAATATACATTTGCTTTAATTGAAATTATAATTATTTTATATTTATTGCATGCAAAGATAGAAAAAATAAATTTATTCTTTATAGACATGGAACTTCATTTTTTTTAAAGTTAAGAGGAAAAAATCAATGGGTCAAAACTTTTGGTTGGTAGTATCTATCTATCTATCTATCTATCTATCTCCCAGTCTCTTTACGTGTATCCCAGTCTGTTCAAATCATATCTATCTATCTATCTATCTATCTATCTATCTATCTATCTATCTATCTATCTATCTATCTCTTTTTGTATCTCAGTCTCTTTACGTGTATCACAGTCTGTTCAAACCATATCTATCTATCTATCTATCTATCTATCTATCTATCTATCTATCTCTTTTTGTATCTCAGTCTCTTTACGTGTATCCCAGTCTTTTCAAATCATATCTATCTATCTATCTATCTATCTATCTATCTATCTATCTATCTATCTATCTCAGGAAAACAAGTTTTAAAAGTCCAGTAACTGTTATCGCTCTTTCCATGATTAATGGGAGTTTCCTTCCTATCCTTTTATTTGAAGTACTGTTACATGTTAGCATCTTGATTATGTCATTTTCTTTTCGAGTTATATGTGCTAGCCATTTTAGTTGTTGCGTAGTCTCCAAGTGATGTGGTTTCTGTTATTTGATACAATTATTTGTTTGTGATTCTGTAGCACCAGTCCGCATTGTTCAAAGAAGGATTGTCTATGCCAAGACCATCTGGCTATACTTGATCAAAGCCTTTTTTTCACTATTGATCTGAGAAAACGATTGTATAAAACTGACAGTTTAGATATTTCTGGACGAGATTGGGACCATGTATGATACCCATATGAAAGTTTCGATCTGACGAGGCTATTTAAAAATGTGGCTGGAGTTGGTGCACAGACCGAAATGTACAATATGGTAAGTGAACGCTTCTGCAAAGAGAACGACATACGCAAAATCTTTCACACGTCTATTAAACTCATCATTTATTACGAAAGTTCAAAAGACTCCAACAGGATCACCGTCAATGGCGAAATAAAACAAAATATCTAAACATTTGAAAAAACTAATGTTGTTTTTTTTTTGCTTGCCCACTTGGAGAATGTATCTGTAAAAATAATAATTCAATGAACATATACATTGGTTACACAATAACCACACGATCGTGTCGTTTAATGTACCATTTATATGTTATAGCAATATTAAATTATATATCAATAATCAAGACAATGAAAAAACATATCAAGAAATCCCCAATTATTGTTATGGTCCGGTTCCTTGTACCACAGTGATAGTCCAAGGCAGAACCAATAAAGAAGAACTCGACACAGGTATGGAAGAATACAGATATATTACAAACAGGAATATATACAGAGAAGTAGAAAGTGTTAGTACAAACATTCAGGTTTAGTAGTAATTGCTTGAACGTGACTCTGTTTTGGACTGCTTCTGACTCGACTGACTGACTGACAGACTCCTGACAGACCTCACTCCAGACTTCAGACTGAACAGTATTTAGTCACCATCCCCACGAGGTCATCATGTGGCACAAGGCCGGTTTAACGTGGGATCTCCGAGCCTGTGGGGTCGGCCAAAAATATGCCATTTGAACCCGTATAAACGGGTTCAGGGTCGGTTCACTTCCCCGAAAGAGACTCCACCTTTCGGCGTAGCCTCGTTTGGGTTCCTCCCCGCCCGAAGGCAGAGAGTTCAACCGATCAGACGGTCAGCCGGTCGTCCGACTTCGGACTGACGATATTCAGTCTCCCCCCACCCCCACTGGGGCAACATGTGACACAAGGTCGGTTATTTATTGTGGGTTCTCTGAGCTCGTGGGCTCGTCCCAAAAATATGCCCATTGAACTCGTATAAACGGGTTCAGGGCCGGTTTACCTCTCCGGACGAGACTCCGCCCCTCGGCGTAGCCTCGTTCGGGTTCTTCCCCGCCCGCCCAAAGGCAGAGAGTTCAACCGATCAGCCCGTCAGCCGGTCGTCCGACTTCGGACTGAACAGTATTTAGTCACCCCCGCCCCACGAGGGCATCATGTGGCACAAGGCCGGTTTAACGTGGGATCTCCGAACCCGTTGGCTCGGCCAAAAATATGCCCTTTGAACTCGTATAAACGGGATCAGGGTCAGTTTACCTCCCCGAACGAGACTCCACCCTTCGGCGTAGCCTCGTTCGGGTCCCCCCCCCCGCCCGAAAGCAGAGAGTTTAACCGATCAGCCGATCAGCCGGTCGCCCGACTTCGGGCTGAACTCCTATTCCTCTTGTATTTATTACGTATGGAATAGTGCATTATGGGTAAGGTCTCCTAACACTTATCAATAACACAAATATGCTATATCGCATAAACTATAAAAATTACTACAGCTATGAGAGGTATTCAGCATAAAATAAACAACCCACTATCATTAAAATGCTACCAAATATAGGTACAAAAATACTTAATACCAAATTTTAATGACATATATATATATATATATATATATATATATATATATATATATATATATAATTGTCCATCCCAAAAATGTTCAATATTTAAAAAGCAACTAAATGAATTGAGTTTCTTTTTTACAGGTTTTTTAGATAAGTGTAGCCATTTTGACATTTGTCGTCAGAATCACTGAAATAATCCTTTGACTTATTCAGCTGGAAAGAGAACAGGTTAAACTGTTTTGTGTCAGCCCCACTGTCTGCCTAAAAGAGCAATGGTGAGAGGAAAAAGATCATTTAGGCCTTCAGTAATGGTACCAAAATACATACTTTGGCTTCGATCTTCAAAGTCCATTCAAGAACCATCAAGAGAATAAGTTTTAAAAAAAGTGGGAATAGCAGAGAAGAAAACTGAATCAGAAGGTCACAACAGAAAGAGGGATCATCATTTCAATTTAGAGCTAAAGAGATCAATTAGAAAAGATCCAACTCAATTCATAAGCCTTTTGATATGCGAGAGAGAAGTTTCAGCCATGACAGTCCAAAAAGCAATGAAAAATAATTTGAAAATGAAATCGTATGTGAAACGTGTGAGGCAACTTGTTATTCCAGAACAGAAAGTTAGAAGATTAGAGAGGGTGATGATCATCTTGAATGTGTTTGAAAATGATCCTGGAATAATATATATACTTCAACTTTATTTCAATCCTTTATGAGCTTCCGATCCTTAGCTATGATTAATTCATGATGAACTTGTCATTTTCGGTTATTTCATCACGATTGTTCTGTTAAGCTTGGATAGTAATTATACATTCCTATTGCTCAAAGTTGAGCCTAACAGTGTTATAAAAACCTCGGAGAATTCCAGTAAGATATCTTTAATCATTTCTGAGATACATCGGTTCAAAGCTTAATCTAACAAATGGACAATTTTGCTTTTACACGATTTGGAGAATTTTGCTGTTACACCCGATATATATGTACAGGGTGTATCATAATAATTTGGTAAATTTGCTTTTTAAGCCCCGCGCTAAATATCTATTAAAATTTTCCCAAATCGTCATATTTCCGTGTAAATGTACATGCTGAACTCGAAATAAGTATGACATTTTGAGAAAACCTACCGTTTTGGAGTTATCGACAATAGAAGTTCGGACTCGTGTTCAGCCGTCAGCCATTACTGGCTTTGTTAAACTACATTCACTGCGGAACGTTTTGCGCGCGGAAACTTAATTAACGGCCTTTTTACTGCTCTCAACTGATCTTACTCGTCTAAATTACTGCGCACTTAAGTAACTGAGAGATTAAACAATTCATATTTTAATATGCACTCATACGAAATACACATAAGATTAACAAAGAATTTGTGTTAGTAGTTAACGAAAGTATTTGCCTCACTAAGATTTCTCGAATGCGCAGCCTGAAAGACGTGATGCGTACTGTTAATAAATAAAAATGGGGCGTCTGTTTCAAATACGAAGTGTCTACTGCGTTTGAATTAATAAAAATGCCGAGTAAAAAATTAATCCAGTAGTTCTTTAGAAATTGCTTTGTTTATACTTTGTATACGAAAATTTAGATATAGGCCCAGGAGAAAAATAATTTGAGTGAAGTGAAAATACTTTATCTTTTTTTAAAAAAAAAAAAAGTGGTGGCAGGAATAGAGGCCTGCTTGTTCTGACATCATTTGTGGTTAAGCAGGAAAACAAGCCGGATCAAATGGTGGTTTCTCATACAAATATGGATGCTGGTTCGATCCCTGCGAGAGTACACGTCTTATTTACTAGGATTTTTTGAATGCGCAGGCCGAGGGACGTAATAAACACTGTTTAATAAATAAAAACAGGGCGTCTATTTCAAATAAGAAGTGTCTACTATTATAACATTTAAAGAAATTTAAAATGTCAGATCAAAAATAAATCCAAAATTTTTAATCGATTTTACCCCAAGCAAGGCTGTAATGTTACTAAGGCACAAGGGGTTACTGGGTGTGGAGGTATTAGAAAGCAGAAACATTACTAAGGGGCGAGAACACAAGAAGAGTAATCAAGAGGACAGTAGATAGCGATTGACATTGCGTTTAAATTTTTGAAGATCAAAATTGGCTGGAAAGCATGGAACTGGAAGAGAGTTCCACAAGGAAGAAGTGCGAGAAAAGGAACTGTTAGCATAAAACTTACGGTTACATCTAGCCAACTCAATATTGAAAGACCTAGTCGCTCGTCTAGTACTGCGCTTAAAATTCAAATAGTCCAGGTACCCTGGCGAAAAGCTCATCCGAACAGCTGCCATGGAAGTATTTATAAAAAAAAAAAACTAAAAAAAACAGGGGAGGCAACCTTACAACGGTGGGAAAGGGACTAGAGCCGAGACGCCACATCAGCACCAATAATATTGCTGATTCTTCTTTGGATTTTATCAAGGATCTCTAGATATATGGGGCGAGCACCAGACCCTATGTGGCAGCCATATTTAAAGCATTGGCGAATGGTAGACTTATGTAGGATAGATATCAGGAGAGAAAAATTGTCTCAGAGTGAGCCACCTTTCTTAGTAGCTGATTTAGCGATGGATACAATATAGTCTTTCCGATCCATGTCAGCCGAAAACGTTAGCCAGAGAAGACGCAATGAGTCACTCTTCCGGAGGTCAGCATATAGCCATGCTGATGGAAGGCAGAGAGGGGTCTCTCAGATGATTAATAGAGAGCAGTTTAGTTTTGGACAAGCCATCCTTTGCTCCAGTTAACAAAAGAATGAGGGTTATTTGTGATATCAGCCGCCTATTTCACCATATCGGACCGATCAGACTTATTATCAAAACAGGAATAAACGGTTGTATCATCAACATATACATTTTTTTTTAAAAACCCACAATGCATGTGTCCGCTGTGTAACAGTTGTCGGCGCACGAAGCGAAATCTGCGAACCGGCTTCAAATTCTGGCTTTGTCTGTTGCGTTCCCTTTTTCATTATTGATCTTAAGAAAGACAAGTCTGTTTTTGCTTCCCTGGGTCTCAAACCTTGGCTGGCAACCAGTCTAAGAGAAAGAAAAATGATTTCCAGATCGTGGAAAAAGCAACGGGGAACTAATCCACTATATTTCCAAACAGACTATGGCAATTCACAAATGAAAAAGAAAAAGGAATATCTGCTTTTGTTCTGAAGGGATGTAGCATTTTTCAAGAAAATGTGCCTTTTTTTTTGGAAAATTAGTCACAATCAGATATAAAATAATAACTAATAATGATAATAAAATAAAACCATTATAACAATATACTGTAATAAAAAATTATGCGATTGATAGAAGATTCGTGCTTACCGTAGATCTTATTAGGCAAAATAAGAAATCAACGACAATAACTACTAATAAAGTAGAACAATTTTAACAATATGTGCCACCATAGTCTTACTAAAAACGGAAAAACACATTTTAAATAATTTTAATATGTCTTCTTTGAAGTTAAATTGAAGATTTTATCATGGAATATTTAGGCAAAAAATGTACAACCAAAAAAAAAAAAAAAATCAAAATTATAATCTTATTTAAATGACATTCTCACTAACCCTGAAGAAAAATTTATTTATCAGGACATATTTTTTTGTCGGGGAAAAAGAAAAATTTTAGTACATTTCATCATGCATTCCTTGAAAATTGTTTTAGTATTTTTTCAGGGAGTAACATCTTTGCATACAGTAAATTCATAAAAGCTACAAAGAAATCTACTGGTATCAATGCACACTGATACACTGAACGCCACACCAGGAACTTAATATTGCTGATTCTTCTTTGGATTTTATCAAGAATCTTTAGATATATGACGCGATCATCAGACCATATGCGGCAGCCATATCAAAGCATTGGCGAATGTAAGATAAATATCAGGAAAGAAAAATTTACAAACTCATAATAATAAAATTTACTAATAATAATAAAATAAAACCATTATAACAATATACTGTAATAAAACATTATGCGATTGTTAGAAGTTTCGTGTTTGCCGTAGATCTTATTCGGCAAAATTAGAGATTAACGACAATAACTAATAATAAAATAAAAGTTGATTGGAAATTTATGATAATAGGCAAAACACAGAAATCTAATAGTTGTTGGTAACTGAAGTCCCATAACATACAAGCAAAAGAGCCAATTCCAATGCCTGTATTTTTGTAAGCGTTTCACCTCAGACAAGGCGGGAAGCCACTAGCACGCAAGGAGTTACAGAGAGTTGGAGCGAGCGCAAATAGGAGTGATAGAGGAAAGGATGAAGAGAAGGTTAGGGGATAGATCAGGGCATCTGGAGACGTCGATTGACATTACATTTGAATAGTTGGAGATTATAGCTACCAGGGAAACAAGAAAAGATGGGGGGAGTTCCACAGGCAAGAAGTGCGAGACGTGAAGCTATTGGAGTAGAAGAGACAGCTACATTTAACAATTTCGACAGTGAAAGGGTGAGAGCGAGATGCCAGCCTAGTTGAACGCTTGAATTCATGAAGTCTGGGAACCAGCAAAAGCAGCTCATCGGAGCAGTTACCATGAAAGTATTTGTAAAAAAGACAGAGGGAGGCGATGGCACGTCTGTGAGAGAGTGACTGCAGACGAGATGCCAGATCAGGGCCAATTACATTGCATATCCGTCTCTGGATTTTATCAAGGACCTTGAGACAAATAGAAGGGGTTCCAGACCATATATGGCAGCCATACAACATGCAAGGGCCAACTTTCCTTCTGGTGGACGAAGCTATTGACTCAATGTATTTGTTTCACCTCAGGTCAGCAGACAATGTGAGACCGAGCAGTCGCAAAGAGGTGCTCTCGTGGGGTTGAGCGTCAGACATTCTAATGGGAGGCAGAGTAAAAAAAATAAAGCAAGCACCAATATGCCATTCAAAGCTAATATTTCTGTAAATCTGGTATTTCTACAAAACAAAAAGCAAAATATTTTGCAGTATCATAAATTTCTTAATTTATTTTTGTTGAAACTTGAATAAAGCATGGAATAATAATAATACAACACAAAATGTACTCAAACAAAATGTATTGACACAAGAACGTGTACACAATATTTTCAGTTAGTTTGGGTATATTCTTGGGAAGACCGTTCCTGTAGAATGGGTTGACTTAGTCGCAGTCGGGCAGAGTCTCTGGATTGGATCTCGTGATTCCTCACCCGTCTTCCCGGCACCAACCATATTTATATGGTCGGTACGCCACTATGTAAATTAGGTGGATCGTACCACAACAATTTTTCCTGGGTGAATCTTTCAAGAATATCTTTTATTGATATCATGTTTGTTCGCTTCCAGGAGTCCTAGTTGCAGAGCTAAGATCTATGTGTGCAATGATTCCTAGTGAACCCCAACTTTTTGTGGTTTTCCTGTCCCCCTCATGAGTTTGAGTCATTGTTTTTACATTTTTTATTATTTTTTATATGTCAGAAAAAATGTATTTACACCCAATGAAGTCTTTTATAATTATTTTAAATTTATTATCATATACCATATTCTTTTCCGATAAGGAAGATTAGTCAGGCATTGTAGGTGATTTAAACATTGAACATTAAGATTGAGAGAAAACAGACAAAATTTTGGTATTTTCAGTTTTGTTTGGATCGATTCTCATTGGTCAGTCATGTATCCTGTGAATTAAAAACATAGATAATTTTATATGTATGTAAAAATTTTAAGCTTAAGCAGACATCAGATCGTAATGTGCATTCGTAATTGTGCATGTGTGTCTGTCTAGTAGGAGGAGTTCTAATGTTTTCACTTTTGTGAGGACAGTCGGCGTAGTGGGGTGGTGTCCTATTACTCTAGGGCTCTTTTTATGTACCTACACTTTCTATTAGATAGATATAAGTTAGATTCTTTAAGAATGGATTCAAAGAATGATGCCGATGGGATGTAATGTTTTAGTTCTGTGTTTATAGTTGGTAATAATGTTATTATTAAGCTTTCATGGTATTTTCTCCTTAAAGAATTATGTTCTATTTTTAATTAGGGCGGCATTATTAAAATCAAAGGTTATGGCCAGCATCGTTCCTGCATAATACTAGAGAGGTAGAAGGCTTGCTCAAACGTAAATATATACGTACCGAGTGTAACAGTAAAATTGTCCAAATCGCCTAACAGCAAAATTGTCCATTTGTTAGATTAAGCTCTAAAGCGATGTATCTTAGAAATGATTAAAGATATCTTACTGGAATTCTCTGAGGTTTTTATAACACTACTGGACTCTACTTTGAACAATAAGAATGTATAATTACTTTTCAAGCTTAACAAAACAATCGTGATCAAATCGAACATAAACGAAAATGACATATTCATCATTAGTTAATCATAGCTAAGGATCGGGAGCTCATGAAGGATTGAATTAAAGTTCATATATATATAAATATATATTTGGTTGGATAGATGTGAGTTTGTGACCCTGGGTTTCACGCTTTAGCGATCGTCAGACAAACTGATTACTGTTTTAAAAAATTTGTTAGCTCTATCTCTGATATTGAGCGCTTTCTAATAAGTACCGCGCATATAATATATAAATAATTATACATATATATATTTATTTATATTTATATTCACTTTTCACACACACACACACACACACACATATATATATATATATATATATATATATATATATATATATATATATATTATTCCAGGATCATTTTCCAACTTATCCAATATGATCTTAGCCCTCTCTAACCTTCTAACTTTCTATCCTGGAGTAACAAGGTGCCTCACACATTTCAAGTATGATTTCATTTTCAATTCTTTATTCACTGCTTTTTGAACTGTCATAGGTGAAATTCCTCTCTCACATGCCGAACGTCTTATGGGTTGAGGTGAATCTTTTCAAATTGCTCTTTTTAGCTCTAAGTTGAAAATGATGATCCCTGTTGTGACCCCCTGATCCAGTTTTCCTCTCAACTGTTCCCTCTTTTTAAAATTTATTTCCCGTCCTCTTGATAGTTCTTGAATGGACTTTTGAAGATGGGTGAATATTTGTATTATTACTGAAGGCCTGAATGATCTTTTCCTCACACCATTGCTCAGTTGGGAACACAGTGGAAATGACACAAAACGATTTTATCCTGTTCTCTTTTCTTTTTGGTACCAAGATGGCTAAACGTCTTATCTGAAAACCTGGAAAAAAGAAACTCAATTAGTTTAGTGGTTTTTTTAGATATTAAACTTTTTGTGGGGTGGACAATTATGCTGTTACATGATTTGGACAATTTTGCTGTTACAGCCGGTATGTATGACAAAATGTAGTTTTAATATCTGCTATATTTATGGGCACAAAATCAAGGATCGAACATATATGAATAGAAATGGAGACACAGTGGTCAACATCGTCTGGCTGCTTTTAAGAAGTATCATTGTATCGGTTATTAGCTACATTTTGGTAATGGGTTGGGATGTATTTTTCAATGCAGACATAAAGAAAACCCAGACACCCCTTGTCCAGTTGAAGTAGATTTATCTGTAACCATGGAAACGTCATTTTAGCCGTGTCTTTAAAACCCAGTAATTTTAAAAGTTACTCCAAAATTCGCTTGAGGATGAAATGGAACTAATGTCTTTAATTTAATTGCAAAATTAAATTCGTGGCTTTTAGCTTCCATTTTTGAAACATGGTTAGAACTGTGTAGCAGAAAAAACATATTTTAAATCAATTAATTTATAATATATATATATATATATATATATATTGACCACTAATATATATATATATATATTGACCACTAATATCATCTATCTATGTATCTATGTATCTATCTGTATATATATATATATATATATATATATATTGACCATTAATATTATCTATCTATCTATCTATCTATCTATCTATCTATAAATACATGAATTATTCACACAAAACTAATGCAAAGGTTAATGCTTTAAATGGCGAGACATCCATCATCGCAAACAATTCAAATAGTATACAAAAACCTCAGATCCGTTATGAATGAATTGATCCTTGTTTATATAAATTTCTGCCGTATTAGTTGTTATTTTTACTACAAGCTTTCGTCTGTTCCTACAGACATCTTCAGGTATAGAATAGATGTTGTTCTTGGTTTTTTCTCTTAGTAATAAGAGGACAACGAAAATATGTGTTGTTGTATCCTAAAATGCTATTGAAAATGAGTTATTGGTTTTGGAACGCGCCAAAGCAACGCTGAGTTTGATTTTAAATTTTAAAGTGTTTGCGTTTATACCAAATATGGTGTTGAACAAATTTTTTTACTGGTAAATTTTTCTGTCAAAGTGGCATGAACTATATTGTTCAATAATTACAGTAATGTCGCACTTATTATCCAAAAGTCGCACATGGATCCGTTATTTAAATTACGATAAACGTGCAATCAATTTACAAATACATGAATTATTCACACAAAACTAATGCAAAGGTTAATGCTTTAAATGGCGAGACATCCATCATCGCAAACAATTCAAATAGTATACAAAAACCTCAGATCCGTTATGAATGAATTGATCCTTGTTTATATAAATTTCTGCCGTATTTTATTTTTATACCTGAAGATGTCTGTAGGAACAGACGAAAGTTTGTAGTAAAAATAACAACTAATACGGCAGAAATTTATATAAACAAGGATCAATTCATTCATAACGGATCTGAGGTTTTATATACTATTTGAATTGTTTGCGATGATGGATGTCTCGCCATTTAAAGCATTAACCTTTTGCATTAGTTTTGTGTGAATAATTCATGTATTTGTAAATTGATTGCACGTCTATCTATCTCTCTCTCTCTCTCTATATATATATATATATATATATATATATATATATATATATATATATATATATATATGTATATGACGTTATTATATTTGGGCACCATCCTGCAACCACAAATTACATAAAGTACATAATGTGGCAAATTAACAATCAGACCAGCTTATATGGAATCATAGATTCAAAGACTGGAAAGTTTTGCTATTTTTTGTATCAAATCGACAAGGATTTAAATCCTGTTTAACATTATTCGTTCTTGAATTCGTATTAAATTTAAAACACCTTTATTGATGTTGATTTTCTTGAATGAAAAATAATAGTTTGCAGACATTCAAATTAAATGTGATATTGCAAATTTAAATGCGTGAAAGATACATATAACTCATCGTGTATTCTTCAATCTTTATATATATATATATATATATATATATATATATATATATATATATATATATAAAATATAATATATTTATATGATATATATTTATATGATATATATATATATATATATATATATATATATATATAAAATTGAATACACGATGAGTTATATGTATCTTTCAAAATTCATGTAAATGTCTTAAAAATATGATGCACCTTTATATAAATTCATATCAATACAAATGGAAATATATATATATATATATATATATATATATATATATATATATATATATATAAATTACAGATTATACAAAATAATGTGTTTAAGATCTAATCTAAGGTGAGGAACATTCGTTGGTAAATCACCATAATATCTTTTCAATTCGATTTTATACACAACACATACACAACACATATACATACACACTCATACACACACATTCGTGGCTTTTAGCTTCCATTTTTAAAACATGGTTAGAACTGTGTAGCAGAAAAAACATATTTTAAATCAATTTATAATATATATATATATATATATATATATATATATATATATATATATATATATCATATTTTTAAGACATTTACATGAATTTTGAAAGATACATATAACTCATCGTGTATTCAATTATATATATATATATATATATATATATATATATTAGTGGTCAATATATATATATATATATATATATATATATATATATATATTATAAAAATTAATTGATTTAAAGGTCACATATATTCAAAAGGTCTAACCGTGTTCCTACTTTTTGATTACATAAACATGTTTTTATTACATATAATGTTTTCAATTCGATCTTACACACTACATACATATATATATATATATATATATATATATATATATATATATATATATATATATATATATATATAAAATACTACAAGGAATCATTCATATAAAAGTAAACTAATAAAGTTAATGATATAAATTGGCGAAATCCCTTCGCTAACAGAATTTTAAAGGTGCATTAACCTACCAATTACTCGATGAATGTTATGATCTTTGTTTGTTTTTTAAATTATAAGCTGTATAAGATCTATCTTAAATACGCAAGTACTTTTGTCCGTACATTCAGTCATATTCAGGTATGGAAATTATTTTGTTTTTGCTAAAATTCAGGTAGCCTCCGAGACGAAAAAAATATGTTTCTTTAAAAATGTATTATTCATAACGGATACAAACTTTTTGCATGTGCAGTCGCAACGCTATGGTTGAATTTTCTTGCAACATATATATATATATATATATATATACATATATATATATATATATAACTGTCTTCCTACTCCTACTTGTTTTTATTAACTTCATTTTTTTTCAGATAAACAATGTTACGCATCAAGATGACTCATCAAATTAAAAGGCACACTTCGGCCGTTTTCATAAAAGGACAATATGGTGATACAAAGATTGATTGGTTCCGAACAACTGCCTGATCTTTCGTTATTAAAGTTCAAAAGTTGATGCTCAATGAACCTAAGTATCAGCTAAACGCAAAACGCATGCTAAGCGTGCCAGTACCATCTGAAAACCTAACTTCATGCGAAAGATCCCAAAAATAATTGACAAGCGCCTAAGAAAGTCACTCAGAACCATTGCGATAAACCTCAATGTATCAGTGTTCACTGTCAGAAACGTTGTGAATGAGGACATCCGGTACAAGCCGAATGCAATGCGCAGAACTCATTTCATGTCGGAAAAGACAAGATAGAATCGTCGGATCCATACGAAACGCTTGTTAAACAAGGTAAAATACCAAGATAATCAAATTAAATTATTAAATAAAAAGAATGAAATAATGGGTCGATGCCGACATATTAACAAATATTTACTTTGTCACTTTAATAATAACATAACATAATAAATCAATTAAAATATTAATTAAAAATATTAACTTAAATATTATAATTTAATTAATAATAAAAAAATTTTAACAAATATTGCAATTTAATTAATCATATAACATAACAATTTCTATATAAACCATAAAAATAGTTTAATTTCGAAGAAAAAAATTGCAACTAGAAGAAAAATCTACAGCTGAAAAAATGAAAACGTAAATAAAAGTATAATGTTATGAACGTGCGCGTGTAAAATAACGTTAATTTCATGAATACACACGTGTACAAAACGGAGTAAAGAAGCGGATTGAAAAAGACACGGAACAAAGTGAAAAACTTGAAATAAATTACAAATATCATTTAAAACCACACACCCCTGAAGATTGTGAATTTTAACAAGAAACATCGATGTCGGGATAAAATTGATATCTAAAAATTAAGTGATCTTTTCATATAATAATAATAATATCATATATATATATATATATATATATATATATATATATATATATATATATATATATTAGGTTTATGATTTTTGTAAAATACTTAATTTCCTGTATTCGCTGAACTTCTATTTAAAAAAAATGAAGGATTTAATTCACTTTTTAAAATGTCACACCCAACAGGAAATTTCTAAAATCGTATATATGTATAGAGTAGTATGACTTTCTGGAACCTTCTAGGACTTCCTGGAGCATTCCAGAACTTTATGGAATCTTCTTGAATGTTTTTTTATTTGTAAGTCATTATGTTATGCTTTATCTATAACCTGTTGAATGCGTTAAAAAATACATAACTACTACCCAATTATATCATTAGAAAATTTAAAGTAATGAACTTCTATTTAATCTGAGAGACTTGATCAATTTAAACGTTATTTTTAAAGGATTTATTACACAAAATGTTTATTTATTTTCGTCTACCGGCCAGAATATTTTACCTTCTTTCCAGAGCGAAACAGGTCTTTTTGCGAATTTATCAATTCTTTACCTCTTGCCATGATGATAACCTTCTTGCACGAATATCAATTACAAAATGTTCATTTTTTCTGTTTTCTATGCATCTTTAGTTATTATACATTTGTGTACAGTTAATTATAGAAAAAGTATGTTTATTCACTTGTTGGAAATACAATAAATTAAAAATTTGTATGTGCATGAATATTTGTTTCCCCCATATATATATATATATATATATATATATATATATATATATATATATATATATATATATATATAAACACACAAACAAGCATATGTATGTTGCCAAATAACATTTTAATATTTGCGTTGATAAAGTTCCTCAAGAAACAAGACATGCAACAGAAGACACCATTAGCAGTACTGTCCTCCAATTATGCGGGAGGTATTTCTGCCACACCCTGTACGTTGACATACAAAGATTTCCTCATTACAGATATATTTTATTTATATCTGAAATGTTACACACACATTCACACACTATTCAAAGTTCACATTAGATAAGATTTCAATATTGTTTATAATGTCAGTGAAATGTTTCTTTCATACTGATGATGGACTAGACTGCTTAATTCTTTACCTCTTGCTATGATGATAACCTTTGTGCACGAATATCAATTATAGAATATTCTGTTTGTATTTTTTAGGCTAAAAACATCTAACATTATTGGAACATTCTAGAATATTCCATTTAAATAATCTAGAGTATTAAAGTAATTTAAAAGTTTTAAAATCTGAAATTTGCATTATACGAATACTTTTTTCACCCATTAAAATGGATAATTTTTTTTTTAAGCGTTTCACCCCAAGCAAGGCGGGAAGCCACTAGGACGCAAACGGCTACAGAAAATTTGGAGCAAGATCAGATAGGAGTGATAGAAGAAAGGATGAGGAGAAGGATAGTGGATAGATCAAGGCAACTGGAGATGTCGATTGACATTATATTTGAATAGCTGGAGATTATAGCTCTCAGGGAAACTGGAATAGGGAAGGGAGTTCCACAGGCGAGAGGTGCGAGACATGAAGCTATTGGAGTAGAAGAGACGGCTACATTTAGGAGTTTCGACAGTGAAAGGGTGAGAGCGGGATGCCAGCCTGGTAGGGCGCTTGAACTCATGAAGTCTGGGAAGCAGCGAATGCAGCTCCTCGGAGCAATTGCCATGAAAGTATTTGTAAAAAAGACAGAGAGAGGCGACGGCGTGTCTGTGAGAAAGTGACTGTAGACGAGATGCCAGAGCAGGGCCAATTATATTGCATATCCGCCTCTGGAGCTTATCAAGAACCCCGAGGCAAACAGAAGGGGCTCCAGACCATATATGGCAGCAATACTCTATGGAATTTATTTCTATTAAATCAATTTTTTCTGTTTTTTATGTACACTTAGTTATTATAGATCTGTGTACAGTTAATTATATGAAAAGTATGTTCATTCATTAGTTGGAAATTAAAAATTTCATGTAGAAATATTTGTCCCCCCCCCGCCACTGTGTATGTTTTCTACTACTGTAAATATTAATTTTTGGATACCGATAGAGATAATTTAAAAACAGTGTTAATTACGTCTACCGGCCTACCTAAGTGAGAGACTTCATAAATAATTGGGAAGACTAGTAGACTGTCTAAAAATAACGAGCGTCTACTCAAACGTGGTTATCCACAAAAAACGTATCCAGAAATTAACTTTTACAGTAGTAGGAAATAATATCGGATAAATAATTCAGTGATTCCTTATAAATCTCTCTCTCTCTCTATATATATATATATATATATATATAGAGAGAGAGAGAGAGATAGTACAGGTGAAATGGTTTTGAAATAGACTATACTATGTTGAGCTAATTTTAGTTTTTGGCTGTAAATTATATATATATATATATATATATATATATATATATATATATATATATATATATATATATATATATAATAAATCTGCAAGTTCACACACACATATATATATAGTACAGGTGAAACGGTTTGAAATAGACTATACTATGTTGAGATAATTTTAGTTTTTTGCTGTATATATATATATATATATATATATATATATATATATATATATATATATATAAATCTGCATGTTCATATATATATGAACAGATAGATAGATAGATAGATAGATAGATAGATAGATAGATAGATCCCCCTAGGGACTGAACGGATCGATTGCTGGAGGGTCCGTCCCCGAAACTCTAGATTCTACATGCTGAAGGTAACATCAATCAGCTAAGTGATAAATTTTATATTTGTATTAATCATATATATATATATATATATATATATATATATATATATATATATATAAAGTAAATTGCAGTCATAGATAGATAGATAGATAGATAGTTAGATAGATAGATAGCAGACAACACAGTATTGTAATTCTCCATTTATATTTGTAGTGTATATGAAGATAAAAATCTGTATAAATTAAGGTTTTGTCAAGAAAATCATGGCTCTTACTAGAACTTATTCTATTAATTAATCAGTTTCAGAAAAAATAATATCCCCCTTTTTTTGAAAATTATTAATAAGATTCAATATTCCTACTAAGTGGACACGGACTTAAAATAGAATCTAATTAATTTAGAATTTGCAGAGAAAGATTAAAAATATTACACAGCATTCTAGACATATATCAAATTATTAATCTCCATAGTTGAAGCTTTTATGCATGTAAAAGTTATTCAGTTAGAAATTTTATACTCATCAAGAAACGCAGTTTAAAATGGAGCCGATAAATTTACTGCTAAATATTCGCTCACCAGGTATTAATAAAAGGACGTCATATAAAGTAGTCAGTCGTTGGATGAATATAACAACAAAATCCCGAGTCGATGTAAAAGAAGAGTTATAAAGAAATGTGTCTACTATATATTAAATTTATCACCTAGCTGATTGATGTTACCTTCAACATCCAGAATCTAGAGTTTCGGGGACGAACCCTCCAGCAATCGATCCACCCACTCCTTAGGGGATATAAGATCTATCTATCTATCTATCTATCTATCTATCTATCTATCTATCTATCTCTGTTCTTCTTCATATCTATCTATCTATCTATCTATCTATCTATCTATCTATCTATCTATCTATCTATCTCTGTTCTTCTTCATATCTATCTATCTATCTATCTATCTATCTATCTATCTCTGTTCTTCTTCATATCTATCTATCTATCTATCTATCTATCTATCTATCTATCTATCTATCTATCTATCTATCTATCTCTGTTCTTCTTCATATCTATCTATCTATCTATCTATCTATCTTGTTAGATAAAAATTCTCTTAATAAGAAACTGGGCTGCAAAAAAAAAAGGAAACCATATTTGTAAAACATCTCAACAATTTCTGGAATATAAAAAAATGGAATTTGCATACAGTGTAACCCGGATATAAGAGAGTTGTCGGGAGCGGAGAAGAAGTCTCTTATATCCGGGCTTCTCTTATATCCGGGTTTGGTCTATATGTATACATTAACACAGGCTCTAATTTGGGACCAGAGACCATCTCTCTTATATCCGGGTTTCTCTCATATCCGGGTCTCTTATATCCGGGTTACACTGTATATATTTTCCCTTTTTTTTTTGGCGGACGAGATGAATATTTTTACAAGGTCAAATCTTCACTTCCTTAACCTTCCACTTCCTATTACCCCAGATAAAAAATAAACACATGTAATATAGGAATCAAGGCGGAGTACTGGATAGCTGCTCGGATTGAGAAATCGGAGAGCCGAGTTCGAATTCCAGTAAGATCCATTACATTCACTTACGTGCTTGGGAAAGGTTTGTATCCTCTTCTTCCTCCAAACTGGATGGCAACTGGTCTACCGCAAAAAGAAATGGGAACCTACTGCCTCGTCAGTCATGTATCGCCTATAAATGACTGAATATAGGGTACTAGATTCCCTACATTTAACAGTTAATAATTTAATGATCTAAATTGTATAAAAAGCAACGTCGAGCCTGGTCAATACCAAGACGGGTGATTGTCTGCGAATACAGGTGCTGTAAGATTGAACGTGCAGATGGAATTGTTAATAGGAGAGCAGAGTTCCAATTCCGGTCGAGTTTGTTATATCCACTTACACTTGCGAAAGGTATAAATCCACCTCTTCTCGCAAATCTATAGATTAATTTGTAAAAATTAACAAAATTCCTGTGGTCGTCCTTAAAAATATCAACCCAGAAGTATCCCCGAATCTAGCAAAGTTATTTAACCGCTTCTTTAAGGAGAAATATTTCCCAAACCTGTGGAAGGTGGTAAGCGTATGTTCGGTTTTCAAGAACGCGGGCAACCGATCCCCCACTTCCAGTATAGACCCAATAGTATCAGCAGTAAACTTTTTTGAGGCAAGAAGATCGTCGAACATCTGAATAGGAACAACCTCTTGTGTGACAAGCAGTATAGGTTTCGATCAGCCCGATTCACTGCTGACGTTCTAATTACCATTACATACGGAATTAATGAGACCCTTGACCCCAAGGATCATATGCTTAGATACCTCGAAGGCCTTCGACAATGTATCGTATAAAGACTTGATACACAATCTCTCCAGCTATGGAATCAATGGAAGGGTTTTCTCTATTATAAAATTCTTCTTAGGTAGATCTCTGTAGATAGTTATTAACGGCCAATCCTCCGAGGACCTGGCGGTCAATGCGGGTGTCTCCCAGCGGTCACTTCTCGGATTAAGCCTCTTTCTGATTTACATAAATTACCTAAGAATATAACCCGATCATTTGTAAATGTCTATGCCGGGGATACGACGATATACGGGCGCATCTCTAAAGGTGTTGACGAACAGTTTGGCAGCTGAGCTCACTTCCGAGCTAACACTAACTTCCTAATGGGGAAAAAGTGACTAGTTACATTCAATGCTTCTAAAAAATAAACTGGTTAAATTCCATCATCGCCGATCAGACCTCAAACTACAGCCAGTAACGATGAACGGACGTCCCCTCGGGGAGGCACCGTGCCTTGAGAGGATAATGGGCCTCAAATTCACACCCGGCCTCAATTGGAATTCCTATATATGATCCATCGCTAAAGATGCAGGTAAAAGGATCGGCTCCGTGTGTAATTCTAGTAATTATCTGACTGTACATGCTATCTACCTTTATAAGAGCCAGATCAGGCCCAAAATGAAGTACTGTTGCTATATTTGAACAAGAGCTGCCCAGAACACATTTTCCATTCTTGAAAGAGTCCTTGTTAGAGAAGAATTATTTCACACACTGCAACCTCTCTTTCAAAGGCGGGATGTGGTGAGTCTCTCACTCTTCTATCGCTATTTACCATGGTAAATGCTCGGACGAACTGCATCTCCTGGTGCCACCTTCACAGCTAGGATCTGCCATGCCACTTACATAGTAGCAAGCCAGCTTCATTCCCTCTGTATTCCATCGACAAGAAGTCCCTTCTTCCCGCAAACCACTTCCCTCTGGAACAGACTATAAAGTGGATGTTTTCATGTTATCTTTCCATCCTAATCATATAAACTACTCCTTAACGTAACTCTCTACGTCGAGTGGACCCCGGGCCTTGTACTGGGGGAACCTTACTTTAAAAAAAAAACATTATTATCTCAAAAAACCTTCTTCCAATCTAAATAATTAAAGATATTATATACATACCAGTATTTAGTAGATACCATTATTTAGTAGATACTAAACAGTATTAGTAGAAAACAAAAATATAGTATACAATATAAAAAAGACTGCAAACACTTAAACCTGTAATCATAATAGCAAAAATCAACATTAAATATCCTTCAATCTTGGAACTAGTGTATTAAACACATTCAACAGATAATAAACACACTATATGGGATGTGCAGGTGGTGTAATTGTAAGTGATATGGCTCATAGAATTGGCGAGCCGAGTTCAAATCCCCGCCTTGTCAGTTGACCTAGCAAATCTTGTAGTTTAGCTTTTTTTCAGTTCTAATTGAACCCTTTTATGTACATAAAGGTTTATGAACTGTGAGGATTACAAATGTTCTTGGATCGACAATCAAATAAGTCTACTCCCACCAATTATAGATCCAGCTGAGCGTATTTAGGTTCGCTCTCAGGGGTAGTCCCTGAATCAAAGACAATTGCTGTCTCAAATGATTCTTGTTGAGTAAACATTTCTCATAAACGTTTGATATAGGCCTCAACGATAACAGATTAAGGTTTATCTGTGTCAAAATAGCGCAATAGAACATCTTTTCAAAACCTTTGGGTGAATGCTGGACAATCCATTTAAAGACTTGAAGCAAAAGAAGTAGAAGGATGATGAGAATAACAAAGACCGAACATGTGAGCAACTACCAGAGAGAGTTGAAATTTCCAGGGGACATAATGAGGAAAGAGGTCTTAGAAAGTTTGATACTCACATGACTGACTGAAGGCAAAGAGGAATAGAGGAAAACGACGCATATTTTACCTAGCAAGTTTTAGAGAAAATAAAAACAAAAAGGATATACTTAACATCAGGAAGAGAGAGTTGAAATTTCTAGGTCACATCCCGAGAAAAGAGGGCTTGGAAAATTTGATACTCACAGGACAGATTGAAGGCAAAGAGGGATAGAGGAAAACAACGCATAACCTACCTAGCAAGTTTTAGAGAAAATGAAAACAAAAAGGACATTTATTCTTAACATCAGGAAGAGACCGTTGAAATTTCTTGTGCACATAATGAGGACAGAGGGCTTGGAAAATTTGATACTAACAGGACAGATTGAAGGCAGAGATGGATAGAGGAAAACACTAGATAATCTTCATGTTCAAATGAATGGTAGAACAGGTTTTAGGAGAGATAGTAAAACGACAAAATTTATTAAGATCTACAAAGGACAGAAAATTGTGGAGAGCCATGATCGCCTACGCCCTGGAGGAACACAAGCACATAGAAGAAGATCAGTTGCGCGATTGATTTGTTTTTTTAAGTAGTTTCAACCTTTTGCAGGTTATTTAAAGCCAGGAAATATCTTTACTTTGTCAGAATTCTTTACAGATAATTAACCCATAGTTGGGGGGTAGAAGAGGCGGATTCATACTTTTCCAAATGATATTTGCGCGTAAATGAATATAATGAATCCGAATGAAAGTGGAACTCAAATCTCCGATGTCCAATCCCGAGCCGACATTGCTTAACTTCGGTGATCCAGTGTTACAGCAGGACATCCCAAGGTGATTGAATATAACGAATCCGACTGGCACTGGAACTCAACTCCCCGATGTCCAATCCCGAGCCGTTATCATTTACACTGTTTGCACATACAAGCTTAGAGCACCTGGTATTCCCAAGCGGTCACCCATCTACGTACTGACCAGGCTTGGACATTGCTTAACTTCGGTGATCGTACTAGAACTGGTATTTCAACGGATGTATTGTTCGAAATATTTCTGGTGTTTGGATGTCCATTTTAAATAGCGGTTGCTTTTCGTGACTTTTTTTTACATAGTTTGGAATTATGTTTGAATTTGACTGCATCATACAGAGGATCGTATCAAGTTATCTTTACTCCATGTAACTGTATTGCAGTTTGGCTTGATCTCACCTACCCCATGCCTGAGAACGCAATCTCTTGTTTGCTTAAGTGGCATTTTGCCGCATGAAAGGTTAGTCCCATTTTATGATCTAGCTATCACAACTTCGATGACCTGAATAAGCTCATCGTCTGGCTTGGTCACCAGATAAGATCGTCAAGTATCTCATTGTTCAACACGCGTTGGGATGGGTTTTTACACATAACGAGCTGTTTGTATCTAATTAATTTATCGCTAACATAGAACAATGTAAGATAACGTCCCCTCTGGTATTAGCTGTGCGTGCCAGAACGTGAAATTAAAATCCATTTTGGGGAATCCTTTACTGCTGGCAAGTTTTGCTCTCATCCTCCATCTTGGAATAAATTGATTTGTGAACTGCATGAAAATATAAACGTTTCTTGCGCAGAATAGGATTCTTGTAAATCCATGACAGAATTCAAAAGCGTCTATGTGGCTTTGTGGATGATTAATTATTTTCAACCGTACAGCCTCGTTCCCACAGTCGGAACTTCGCAAGCCTATCGCTATTTCCATGGAAAATGTATAGACGAGTAACACTCTTTAGTTCCACCTGTTCAGACCTTCACAGCTAGCACCTGCCATGTGACGTATGTCTTCATTCCCGCCATATTTCTTTGGCATGAAAGTAGTTCCATCTCGACAAAAGCCAAAGAAGGATCTGCAATATAATCAGTCCTGACTGGACATCGCGACTTCAGTGGTTTTCTCACAGAGTGATGTGGCTTTCCTCTGTCTTTTCTACAAATATTTTCATGGCAACTGTTCTGATGAGCTATCTTCTCTGATGTCCCGACTATATGAATTTGAACGTGCTACTGGATTGGCATCTAGGTCCCATCCCTTTACTGTTGAAATAGTTAAATGCAACCGCCACTTCTACCCCAGCAGTTTCTTTTCTCGCTCTTCCCGACAGTGGAACTCCCTTCCTCTTACTTGCTTCCCTGATAGCTACAATCTTCAAAAATTTAAATGCAATGTAAATCGCCATCTTCTGTTGCTATACACACTCCTTTCACTCTCTGTAACCCCCTGCGTGAACATGACACTCCCGACTTGCTTGGGGTGAAATCCTTTAAAAAATGGTCGACAGGGGTTCCTGCTCAGGCATATTTGTGCTTCCTTAGTACTCACAGAGCCAACCTGTAGTTTATACTGTAATTATTCTGAGCGGACGTTCGTTAGAGTATTTTTTTTTGTGGAAAAGCACATAATCTGTGGTGATCGAGAGTTGAACAAGGCCTCGCTGTTTATACTCTCGGTCACGATGACTTTCGACTTTGTGCTAGTACAACCATCGATGGTCTCCAGACGGTTCTATCCACCCAATTTCAGGTACAAGTACTGATGATTTGGCTTTCTAGAGAATCCCACCGGTGCCGTATACCGGGATCGTCTCCCCAGGCTGGTATAAAAAAAAATAACCTGCATGATATATCGACCATATTCAGATTCGAACCCGGGTTACATTGTCAAAAAATAAAGCCACTACGAGCTCCAGGTATATGATGGCGCGTGGCCGGGTACCAAGAGAGATTTTTTCTGAGACCCGCAATTACACACACACATACACACCCACACATACTCACACACACACACATACTACATACACAAGCGCGTGCATACACACACACACACACATATGATAAAATGTAGTTTAAGGTATACTATATTTATGGCTTAAAGTGCTCAATATCAGGGATAGAGCATATGTAAATATAAAAGTGGACATTGAAGTTAATACCCACAAGCGACAATGTGACCTGATGATTACGTTTAGCCTGAAACAGACTGTTGCATTTGAGTCTTGATTTCGATGTCCACTTTTTATTATGTATGTATGTATGTATGTATCTATCTATCTATCTATCTATCTATATATATATATATATATATATATATATATATATATATATATATTTATATATGGTTGGATTGATGTGAGCCTGTAACCCTGGGTTTCACGCTATTGCGATCGTCAGACAAACTGATTAATTTTAAAACTTTTGGGTTTATGTAGATTGCGTGTATTGGTGCGTTTTCTAATAAGTACCGCGCATATAATATAATATATAAATATATTATATATATATATATATATATATATATATATATATATATATATATATAGACACATTTCACACACACACACACACAGATATATATATATATAATTAAAAAATAACTCATTTAAAATGAATAAGTAATTCATTTAAAGATAGATTTAAATATCAAACAGAGTGAAAGTTTTAAAAACGATTCTTTGTTGAAGGATTAAATTTAATTTTATCTGGCGTAGCGATTGCAACCGTCATCGTATAATTAAGCCATAATTAAAACTTAAGCGGGACACAGTACGTTGCTCATATGGTTTTATTTCATTTTCTTGCACAGGTACTGTGACGTATTTGAAATATTTCTTACTTCAGATACCCTAATGTCTTTTAAGTGTGAATTCATGTGAAGGGATCATAAAGAATGGTGATTTTAAAAGAAAATACAAATTACGCGCAAAATAAACATAGAAAAACTAAGGAGATCGGTAATAGATATCTGTATGTCTACAACTTATACAAGTATGCAATGATATTCACCCAAGAAGATAATGCCAGAAAGACGTAAGTGGCCACCGTAAAGAAAAGGCTTTAAGGAAACCATCTACTCCTGTTCATAAGAACGGGGAGGAGTGTGAATATATATATATATATATATATATATATATATATATATATATATATATATATATATATATATATATATATAAAAAAACAGACAACTTTAAGGTACCATTACAATAATTTATTTCACCAAAATCCTTTTTAAAGGACTCCGGATCATCAAGTAACAATTCCAACAACGAAATGAAAGGAAAAATAGGATTAGAAATTGATGGGTAGTGTAATTTTTGTTATTTAACAGGGGTGGTGGTGAGAGTGGTAGGTAAAGAGACAATAGAGTATAGGGAGGGGTTAATTTCATATCTCTCTTAAGCATGCTTTATATTGGGGTAGGAGGAGTGACCGAAACTTGACCTATTTAGATGGTTAACTTAACGGAAATGATATGTAAGAATGGGAGGGGAGAATAGAAAAAGAAAAAAGAGAGGAGACAGACGACAGTAATACAGATATATCCAAATGAGTGTTACGGCAAAGAGAGAGGGGTAGAGGGAAGTGAATCGAAAGAGGCTGTAGTTTTGTTTTAACAAAATTATGTAAAAAATAGATTTCAATGCTTCATAGAAATTTAGATGTCTAGAAAATGATGAATGTTATCAATTTAAATATTTAATTTTTTAAGTAAATAGTTTAGGGACTTAATATAAGTTAACTACTATTATTATTAGCATATTTATTGAGAACATATTAAAGAAATATTTAAAACTATAATAGTTTATTTACCCGACCAATTGTATTTCCATAATATAGTAAGAAAATTACGGTAACAATAACATCTACATTATTTTTACTTTTAATCTAATTTAGGAATGCAATTTTTATTATTATATGGGTAAACTTAATTAAGGTTTAGGTTTCATTATTTAATAATATTTGAGGGTAATATTAAAGATTTTTTTTCTTCTTATATGTATCTCACAAACATATTCATGCAAATCCATCATAACTTAACTATATATATATATATATATATATATATATATATATATATATATACATATATATATATATATATATATATATATATATATATATATATATATATATATATATATATATATATATAGGGGCAGCTACTAAAGTAGGTATACAAGAAGTATTATACCAGTATAATAATAGTGGTTCTAGGATTCATTTAATACTATAGCATTCAAAGTTCTGTTTGAGACTAATCAAAGTCATTTTGGGAATGAGCAAGTTCATAATGAAATAACGAAGTTCAAAATGGAATAGTCAAATTCCAAATGGGAAAGTCAAATGCAAAATGTGACAGAGCAGATTCAAAATGAAATAGTCAAATTCAAAATGGAATAAGCAAATTTGATATGGGACTTAGCAAGTTCAAAATGGATTAGGCAAATTCAATTTGGAACTGAGCAATTATTTTGCTAAAAAAAACTTTAAAATTAAATATTTTCATGATCAAATAAAAATGTTCAACTAAACTTTACTATTGAAATGTTTTATCTTCTAAGAGTAATCAATAAATCAAGAAAATTCATGAAAGGTGTATGTTTTTTGGATGCAAATTTCAGCGCTTAAAACATCTCACTATACCTATCTTTTTTGAAACTCTATATTGATACATGCATTCAGTATATCTTTGCTGCTTTTTCTTAGAACTTTCGAGATTTTCACTGTTGTCCCCTCAAATCATTTCACTTTGAATAACTCTCTTTTATTCCCACTTTTTTTTAACACGATGTACAATCTATCCATCTCTTTCTTTCTTTCTTCTCTTCTCCCTCATTGTCTTACCAATGAAAGTGCCAGGTACTCTAATTTTGACACAAATTTATCCGTTCAAGAATAGCCTCTTGTAAGGAATTGAGAGTAAAATCTACGCAACGCTGCGCTCTGATTTTTAATTATCTGATTTACCGCCCAGTTGATTTTTTAATCCATGATATTTGTTTATTGAAACGCGAAGATAAGTTCGAAAAAATTTTTCGTAGTGAATCTGCTTAGTCTCAATTCAAAATTGTTTTTATTTCATTATGAATTTGCGTCGATTCAAATCAAATTCGCTTATTACATTTTGAATTTGCTACGTCCTGTTCTGAACTTGGCTAATTCATTTTGAATTTGCTACGAGCCATTCTGAACTTGGCTATTTCACTTTGAATTTGCTACGTCCCGTTCTGAACTTGGCTATTTCATTTTGAATTTGCTACGTCCCGTTCTGAACTTGGCTATTTCATTTTGAATTTGCTACGTTCCATTCTGAACTTGGCTATTTCATTTTGAATTTGCTACGTCCCGTTCTGACCTTGGCTATTTCATTTTGAATTTGCTACGTCCCGTTCTGACCTTGGCTATTTCATTTTGAAGTTGCTACGTCCCATTCTGAATTTGACTATTTCATTTTGAATTTGCTACGTCCCATTCTGAACTTGACTATTTCATTTTAATCTTGCTATATCCCATTCTGAACTTGGCTATTTCATTTTGAATTTGCTACGTCCCATTCTGAACTTGACTATTTCATTTTAATCTTGCTATATCCCATTCTGAACTTGGCTATTTAATTATGAATTTGCTTAGTGCCAAAATGACTTTGATTAGTCCCAGATTGAACTTGAAATGGTATAGAATTCATTAATGCATCAAAATCATTTTTTATATTTTTATTTTCATTATTTTGATGATAATGAATTTATTATAATTTTTCTTTGTTAATAAATAATAATAATAATAATAATAATAATAACAATAATAATAATAATAATAATAATAATAATAATAAGCAAAAGTAACTTTCAAGAAAGGTAGAATTACAGAAACACCCTTAATATATTTAGATTTTGTCGCAAAGATTAGGGAACTGGAGCATGATGAAGCTTATAAGTACCTAGGAATTAGCGAAGGAGATGGCATACAACACCCCCAAATGAAGGAAAAAAATAAGAAAAGAGTACTACAGGCGTGTACGTCTGGTACTAAATACTGAGCTAAACTCAAAAAGCAGGATATCAGTCATAAACACATTGGCTGTCCCTGTGGTGCAATACAGCTTTAATGTCCTTAACTGGACCATAGCTGAAATTAAGCGAATGGACGCCAAAACGAGAAAGCTTCTCACTTGCTATCGCATGCATCATCCCAAAGCTGATGTCGATCGTCTGTATGTGCCCAGATCCGAAGGAGGCAGAGGATTAGTCCAACTAGAACTGTCCTACAAAACTACAACAATTGGCCTCCAAAGATATTTGGAAACTACAGAAGACTAGATGATGGTATGCGTCAAGGAACATGAAAGTAGTAAGCGTCTTTACTCCGTAATGAAGCCAACAAATTCAAAATAGAGTTTCAAATGGGCGTAGAGATGCAACTACAGCGCAATACACCGGCTGAAACTGCAAAATACCTAAAAAAGACAACAAAGACGAATGCAACCGACCAGATACAGAAGCGCTGGCAAGATAAACCGCTTCATGGCCAATACTCTGCCCGTACCAAATAAGCTGACGTAGACAAAACCCGTAGCCATCAGTGGCTACGTAGTGCAGGGTTGAAAGCAGAAACTGAAGGTTTTATCCTTGCTGCGCAGGACCAATGCTTGCTAACTCGGAATTATCAAGCACATATACTAAAATACTGTGTCAGCCCAAAATGCAGATTCTGTGATAAATATCCAGAAACGATTGATCATCTTGTATCAGGTTGCACGGTGTTGGCACCCACTGAATATAAAACCCGACATGACAGAGTGGGCCAATATCTGCACTGGAAAATCTGCAACTTCTACGGGAAGGAAACTGAAAGAAACTGGTATGAACACCACCCAGACCCGGTTACGGAGATAGGACCTGTTACAATTCTATGGGACTACACAATACACACTGACAGAACATTCAAGGCCAACCGGCCAGATATTGTTATTAAAGACCACAAACAAAAACGGTGCCTCCTTATTGATATGGCAGTCCCTGCTGACTGCAATGTATCTTTGAAGATATTCAAAAAGTTGTCAAAGTACAAGGACCTTGAAATAGAAATCTCGAAAATGTGGCATATGGGAACATCAACAATCCCTTTTGTAGTTGGAGCCCTAGGACTGATTGGAAAAGATTGCAGTAGACTAATTGAAGGGATTCCTGGAAGTCCATGCCTCAAGGAGATACAAAAAATTGTTCTGACAAGTACAGCCCACACCTTACGAAGGGCTTTATCTATGTAATTTAATTTTTTTTCTTTTTTTTTTTTATCAGTGGAAAGTGTCATGACGCCATTTCTAACCTTAGGTCCCTGGGCGGGACCCGGGAAGAAATGTGTAAACGTCAGAAATCAAAGAAAATAAAAATAATAATAAATATTTTGCTGGTAAAAGACTCTGTGAATGACGGGAGCAAGCAGTTTGAATGTTTGAGGGATTTATATGTTTATTGTTGATATATTTTTTATTGATATGTTTATTACTGATATGTTCATTATTGATATGTTTATTCTTTATATGTTTGCATAATCAATACTATACGTTTCATACGCACGTTTTGTTTTTCATTACTGTATACCTAGTTTTGCACACCCTCGTCTTTATATGTATATATTATATTATATTATATGTATATATCATACTATCTTATATTATATTAAATGTATATATTATAAGTATGTCGAAAGTACTCGCAATAAAATAGCACGTATCAACACGGCGATTTTCTCTCTTTCTTTAATAATGACACAAAACATCTTTGTCCATGAATATGAAAGGATCCAACTGAAAATAACAAAACACAACTTGTCTAAATTATTTAATGAAAATGTCTCAATGAAAACATGATCCTAAAATACACACAAATATATATATATATATATATATATATATATATATATTAGAGTAAATGTGAATAGGTGAATGTGTATAAGGCTAATGTACAGCTTGTATTTTGGGAGAAAAAAAAATACGAACATTTGTCTTATCAGACCTTGCAACTTTTATATTTTAAAAAACAAACCCAGAGAAAACCGAACTGAATATTTGTGAAGGCCTGTTGTAAAGATAGTATAAACAATGAAAGTAAATACTGCGCAGGTGACCCAGGTTCAGAGATGACAGGGGTAATGAGAAAATGCTTCAAGCGAGTGTCACCTGTACTGAAATCCATGGCACAACCAAGGAAATTTGAACGACAACAACAACAATAATAATTTATAATAATAAAGATAGCAAAAACAGGACGTGCTTTCTTATTGATAAATCAGTTCCTGCAGATTGTAATGAAGATCTTCAAAAAATTATCAAGCTACGATATATATATATATATATATATATATATATATATATATATATATAGATAACTAGACTCTTTGCTAATCAAATCAATCTCGAGGGAAAAAAAGGTTTTAAAATAAGAAAGAGCTACAAACATGAACTTCTGTCGACAAAAAAACGCACAGATGCAGGTCTGAAGCCCAAAGAAAAAAAACCGATCCGAGTAAACAACTAACTAACAAAGCGCTCAATACAACCGTAGAGCAGACCTAGATACACCTAGTGAGCCAGACAAACCTACCTAGGTTTCACCTAAACGGATCGTCAGGGAAAGTTTGGCCAAACTTTCCTGACGATCCGTTTAGGTGAAACCTAGGTAGTTTTGTCTGGCTCACTAGGTGTATCTATCTATCTATCTATCTATATATATATATATATATATATATATATATATATATATGCTTGTGTTTGTATGTATTCAGACAGCTGCATTAAAAATTCATAATTAAATAACCTTTTTTAAATATAAATAAATTTATTTTAAACCTCGAAAAAACTCTTCCAGATTTTCTTTAAATGACTGTAATAGACAACAATAAAACAGATTATGAATTCAAATGACATTTCAGTATTTAAATTGAAAGTGATTTTGGCGCCAGTCTAATTTATTTAGCAGTGTTTTTATATTAAACATTCCTTCGAATGTTGTGACGTCCAACAGTCGATATTGTGATTGAATTTATGACTTTAAAGTTATGATGACATGGAGAATTCCAGAACCCACATAGGAAACATTAAAAAAAAAAGTCAAATTCCACACTCGGAACATGACAGTTTTAACATGAATCTAATTTCGTCACAAGTCAAGATCATTTCTCTTTCTATTAAACTTAAAGAAATATAAGTCGAAAACATTTCTTCTGCATCATGCAATTGCTTTTAAATTCGATTATTTCTTACGCATGCCAAATATTTGATAAATAGTTGAAAAAATAAGCGTTATTCTATGTTGGCAGAAATGTCTTATCTTTTATGACAAATTTCTCAGAAACCGGATAATTTACAATATTTTCTTTAGCTTTAAATAAATATGTAAAAATCATTTAAAATATTCGCTGCAGGCATTGAACGATTATTTTATGATTACGGATATCTTTTCCTTCGTTGTTTTATAAATGCTTTTGGGTTTTATTCTTTGATTTCGCTATTTTATAAATGATCCTATTCGATTATTTCATCATGGTTCGTTATTCCATAGTTGCTTTTATTCTTTCATTCGTTGTTTTATAAATTCTCTTATTCTTTTCTAATCCCCTTATTCTTTTGTTCGTTATTTTAGAAATGTACTTACATACGTTCTTTTTTAATTACTTATTCTTTCATTCGTCGTTTTATAAATGCTCATATTCGTTTGTTTCATAATTGTTCGTTATTTTATGGTTGCGTTTATTCGTTCATTCGTTGTTTTTTTTCTTATTCTTTCATTCGTTGTTTTTTTTTTCTTATTCTTTCATTCGTTGTTTTTTTTCTTATTCTTTCATTCGTTGTTTTTTTTTCTTATTCTTTCATTCGTTGTTTTTTTTCTTATTCTTTCATTCGTTGTTTTTTTTCTTATTCTTTCATTCGTTGTTTTTTTTCTTATACTTTCATTCGTTGTTTTTTAATTCCGTTTATTTTTTTGTTCGTTGTTTTATAATTGCTTTTATTCTTTTATTCCTTACTTTAAAATTATTCTTATTCTATCATTCAATTTTTTTCTTGATTGTTTTGCATTCTATCACCAGCGAGATATAATTTATTTCAAATTTGTTTTTTAAATAATTGAGACATTTTCATTACTATATATGTATTTTCGTTCGGACGGGTATACAGATCTTGATTGTTATACTCACGTTTCAGCCACCGTACCCTTCAACCTTTTTCGGGTGTCTGTCTTTGTGCTTGTTAACCATTTTTGAATTTGAAGTAAAACATTTTATTTAATTCACTGGGTACATTGTGTGCATATGCAATTCCCATGCGTAGGGAATTATATCGTATTTTTGCACTTCTACCTTGTCTGTCTCTTCCACCGAATATGCGACTTGTCTCCGACCCAGGGATTAAAATTATAAATGCTAAGGAACCAGATATATTTTAAGCAACGCCAGTTACCTCTCGAAAAGTCTTCTACTGGGGTTGTAGCGTTTTTGAGTGTTCTTTCTATGTCCTCTCAATTGGCACTTATCACTATGCTAGGACTGCTGAGGAAATTGCAAGAGTCAGATATGTACACTATGCAATTTCATGTTCAATTTGGGATTAATCAAAGTCATTTTAGGACTAAGCAAATACAAAATGAAATAGCCAAATTCAGAATGGGATGTAACAAATTCAAAATGAAATAGTCAAGTTCAGAATGGGACGTAACAAATTCAAAATTAAATAAGCAAGTTTGATGTGGAACGAAGCAAATTCATAATGAAATAAGCAAGTTTGAATTAGGACTAAGCAGATTCATTATGGGAAATTGTTTCGAACTTATCTGCGTGTTTCAATAAACAAATATCATGTAATAAAATATCAACTGGGCGGTAAATCAGATAATTAAAAAATCGGAGCGCAGCTTTGCATAGATTTTACTATCAATTCCTTACAAGAGGCTATTCTTGAACGTATAAATTTGTGTCAAAGTTAGAGTATCTGGCACTTTCATTGGTAAGACAAACAGGGAGAAGAGAAGAAAGAAAGAGATGGATAGATTGTATATTGTGTTAAAAAGAATAAGAGAGAGTTATTCAAAATGAAATGATTTGTGGGACAACAGGGAAAATCTTGAAAGTCCTAAGAAAAAACACAAAGGAAATACTGAATGCATATATCAAGACAGAGTTTCAAAAAACTTATCTACTACTAGACCAGGAGTGTCAGGTATATATACTTTTGACCAGGCTCGAGAATTTGGCGTGAACATTGGTTTCGGCTAATATCAAATGTCTCTTTTTCTAATTTTTTTTTATTTTTGATTGGCCAGATTATTTAATTTTCCAACTTCCCTTTCTTTTTTAATTTTTTTTTTTTATAACGGAAGTTATTCGTGGAGTCTTCCTGATTTTTTGCTATTTTCAGTCACAAATAAAATAGGCTCTGCTCCTGAAAACTTCATGCGTTTTTTTTCCGGGTTTTCATTTGAGGTTGAGAAAAGTATAGAAAAAGAAGTTCAGAGATAGAAGTGGGGGCTTTTCAAGGAAGGCGCCAATGCCTTATTTTATTTTGAATTTGGTGCTACTGTATTATGATATATACCAGGGCATGTGCGACCTACCATAACTGACAATGCACTCATTATTGCTGGAAAATTCTCAGGAAAAACGATAAGCTGTTTATTATTTCTTAAAATTACCTCAAATTAGTTTACAAACATTAAAATCACTATTTGTTGATTTTTTTAAAAAATTTTTTGTATAAAAAATTATTATTGGTTTTTAATATATAACTTGTTCACTGTTCAACGCCATTAACCCTACCCACAACCCTAACATATTTCATACTTCCAACAGTTGGTAAATATCATACCATTGTAGAAAATGAATAGTAGATATCATACCATAGTAGAAAATAGATGCTAGATATCATACTATTGTAGAAAATGGATGGTAAATATCATACTATAGTAGATAATAGATGCTAGATATCATACTATTGTGGATAATGGATGGTAGATATCATACTCTAGTAGATAATAGATGCTAGATATCATACTATTGTGGAAAATGGATGGTAAATATCATACTATAGTAGATAATAGATGCTAGATATCATACTATTGTGGATAATGGATGGTAGATATCATACTATAGTAGATAATAGATGCTAGATATCATACTATTGTGGAAAATCGATGGTAGATATCATACTATAGTAGATAATAGATGCTAGATATCATACTATTGTTGAAAATGGATGGTAGATATCATAATACTGTAGAAAATGGACGTAGATATCATACTACAGAAGGAAATAAATGCTAGATATCATATTATAGTAGAAAAATGCACGGTAGATATCATACTCTGTCTATATTTATATATCTATATATTTGGCCTCTGACTCATCCCTAGAAGAACGGACCAGTATTCCAATAGATAATCTGATTGAGATGTTGACTTTCTGTACACAAACAACACACTTCGGAATGGGATCACACATATATCGACAGGATGAGGGCTTAGCAATGGACTCGCCATTATCACCAGCAATGGCGAATATATACATGGAATACTTTGAGGAAACAGCATTTGAATCTATATCTCTAAAGCCAACTATATGGTTAAGGTACATAGATGACACCTTCATACTCTGGCCACACCAGGAAGATGTTCATGTTCTACTAGACCATGTGAACTCAATAAGACCTTCGAGAGAGTTCACGATGGAGAAAGAGAGTAACAGTACACTCCCATTCTTGGATATTCTAATATCTCGAACAGAGCATTGGTTCAGGACATCCGTATACCGCAAACCGACATTCACCGGACAGTACCTCAATTTCAACTCCCAACATCCATACAGGGTAAAGAAAGGGATCGTCCGCTGCTTACAACATCGAGCAAAAGTCATAAGTGGCGACCCAGAGACATTAGATAAAGAATTGGTCAGTATAAGTAGTACCCTACAACGTAAAAAAAACTACCCTGGGTACACGGCAGCAGCCCCAATAAACTGGGTACAAGAGGAGGACAACAAAACTCATAAAAAATATTCTGACTACCTTATATGAAGGGGTTAACAGAGAAAATACAAAGGATCTGTGGTTCATATGACATCAGCACAACCTTCAAAAGAAGGACGACAATTCGCAGATATATCTCCCGATTAAGACCCCGCCCAAAGAGGAGAACATGACTAAAGACTGTGTGTACGCCATCCCGTGCAGCTGCGGAAAGAAATATAAAGGAGTGGGGACTGGCCACCCCCTTAAGGTAAGGCTTCAAGAACACCAGAAAGCTGTAACATGAGGAGAAGTGGAAAAATCAGGCATGGCTGACCACATATGGAGAGAAAAGGGAGACCCTCTGTGGGATCAGGTTGAAATCATAGACAAAGAACATGATTGGAAAAATTCATAAACTTAAGGAATCAGCATATATGCTAGGCCACAAAAATCTCCTGAGCCGACCAAGCATAGAAATAAATACAATATGGGAACAAGTAATAAGGAGTGCCAGAGAAAAGTGATAACAACGAAAATTGCAATATGAGCGCCGGTAAAAACAAATAAACAATGATAACAGCAAAAATTGCAATATGAGCACTGGTAAAAATGATTGCTGAAGACATTAGGTTTATAATATTCTGAAATTCACACACAGATGTCCTCAAGGACACATGGCTCAGTGGATAAAGGCGTTAGTTAGATCCAGTAACAGGACCCAGAAAGTATGAGTTCAATACCTCGTTAAGACGATGCAGAACTTGGAGAGGGAATTAAGCAGGAGATACCTGATAACTGACATCTATTAGACATGGCACGTGGAACTAGAACAGTCTTCCCCAGTGAGCGAAATAAAAGGTTCAGTTCGACATTCCAACCACCGGCCGAAACGTTATGATAAATATGGCAACAAAAATAGGGACGATAGTCCGCATAATGTAAATAGATATCATACTATTATAAAAAATAGATGGTAGATCTCATACTATAGCAGAAAATAGATGGTAGATATCATATTATAGTAGAATATAGATGGTAGATATCATACTATTGTAAAAAATACATGGTACATATACTATAGCAGAAAATAGATGGTAGATATCATACTATAGCAGAAAATAAATGGTAGATATCATACTATTGTAAAAAAATAGATAGTAGATATCATACTATAGTAGAATATAGATGGTAGATATCATACTATAGTAGAATATAGATCGTAGATATCATACTATTGTAAAAATACATGGTACATATACTGTAGCAGAAAATAGATGGTAGATATCATACTATAGTAGATTATAGATGGTACATATCATACTATAGCAGAAAATAGATGATAGATATCATTCTACGGTAGAAAATAGACAATAGATATCATACTATACTAGCACTTTGAATTCTTTTTATTTCTGCATATATATATATATATATATTTTATTTTGATATTTTTATCGGGACTCACAACACTACAATTCTAACCATCACTTTTAAAAACAATATTGCCGAAAAGTGAAGATAGTTAAAATAAAAGCGTATCATGGGAATGGCCTTCCTTTTCACACTCTTTATGATTGCAGGCACGAAGTTTGCCAGAAATTTTATTTTATTAACATTGGAAGGCATATTGTTAAATAAAGAAAAAGTATTCCAATGTTAAAATTGACCAATGCGGAACTTTTCAGCTGCGGCACGTTATCAAAGCTCTGAGGATGATTAGTTAGTAGGTCAGGAAACAGTAACGTCGCCACGATTTTACATATACCCCCAAACAAAATAGAAGTTTTTAAGAACGTTGCAAGAAGGTCCCATGTTAGCCGGGAGGACGACTGGTCTCTCCTTGGTATTCCTTGCAAAAACTGCATGTAGAATTTGCTAAATATCGTTGGAAGCATTTGTAAATGTACTGCATTTATACTGATAAATGCATTTTGTTCAAAAAGTTAAAATGAGGCCAGTATCGCCATATAATCACGCAAAGAAACGTACAAATGGTAACTTAGGAAACTGATTCATTTAACATCTCTTTTAAAATCTCTCTATTTGACATGAGTAATCATGACTCTCCACAGCTTCCTGTTGTTCGTAGTTCTTAGTAATGTTTGATTCTTCAAAACCTCTACCAATCCCTGTTCTGCCAGACATGCACGCCGGGTAAGTTATGCGCTGTTTTCCTCTGTCTCCCAAGACTTTAGTATGTCCTGTTAGTGTTGAATTTTCTTGGTCCCCTTTCCTCATTATGTGCCTTAAAAATGTCAACTCTTTTTTTTCTGATGCTATGCATGTGTCTTTTTTGTTTCCATTTTCTCTAAAATTTTGTCGTTGCTCACAATTCAGTTCATGGTATCCCCAGCATTCTTTTTCTTGTCTCTTCTTTATCTGTGAGTAGATTGTCAAGCCTTCGCTGCCATATACGAGGATTGATTTTACATAGCGGTTAAGTACTTTGTTATTGGTTTCTAATTAAATTTTCATGTTTCTTAATACTTTACTTAGCTTTTGGAAGACATCTTTTGCTATTCCAAAGCGCCTTCAGTTTTGTTTTTTTTTTTTGTCCACTTTTAAATCATTTTCTAAATTTTTAAATTGTATTACTTCCTTGATTTTGGTATCTCCAATTTATAATTCGTAGGTACTTTTCCTTTTTTCTGGCAACTTTACATTCCCTCTTGTTACAATTATCGTTTAGCCATTTCTTTTCGCTTTCCTTCACTATCCTCTGTAGGGGTTTCTGAAGTTTCCCTCCTGTATTTGATATCAACACAGAGTCATCTGTACATACGTTGTTAAGATTATGGCTGCCAATAATGAATCCTGGCAGAACTTCTAATTCTCTCAAGATTACTTCACTGTAACGGTTGAATAAGCCCGACAAGAAGACACACCATTGTCTTACACCTCTTTCTATTATTATATATTTATTGAATTCATTTTCTATCTATATGTAGGCAGTTTGCTTTCTGCTTAAGTTCTGTATTGCACTATCCTTCCCAAATATATCAAGCTTACCTAGCAGCTTCGACAGTTCTTTGTGACGTACATTATCAAACTCTTTTGAATACTCTATAAAACATAGGTATATATTATTCCGCATTTGTATTGCTCTTTCTGGCATCATTCTGAACATAAATATTGCATTCCTTGTTCCAGTGATTTTAACGAGGTTTGTCCCATTCACGATCTAATTCTGCTGTCTTCTCTTAATCAGAGTTCGTATGATTTTTGCTAGGTAGTTCATAAGGCTGACTGTGCGATGGAATCAGCATTTGTTTACTCCTGGCGTCTTAGACAGCGCTGTGAAAATTGATCTACTTAGATCTTCCGGTATATCACCATTGTTGTATATTTCATTTTGTGCAGCCTGTTGATGAGTATGTCTTTTGACCTGTTAGTTCTCTTATTCTTTTATGCTTATCGGTTTTATCTGTAATGCTTATTCTTTCTACTGTTGCACACTTTTCGTAGAGCCCTTCCTATTTTGTCTGCCTGCATTTGTTTCTAATTTCTTTGTGCAATGTCATATATTCTGTGTCATACTTTCTTATTGTTTGCTGTCTCCTTTTCATGAAGCCAATAATTTCATCTGTCATCCATTCTTTTTTCCTTGTTTAGTTTTACTTCGGATTATCTTGTTTGCTGGTCCTACCAAAGCTTCTTCAAATTTCCATTCTCATTTAGTCCATTGCATCTGATTTCAAATCTGGCCATATACGTCTTTAAATTCGGGACATTCAGGAGGTTAACCTATTGTAGTTTGGGTGTTGCCTTGGCCCTCTTCAGTTTCCGTATTTTCACTCTATCGCTGGAAGGTGGTCGCTCCTGCAGTCGGCACTTGGATATGTTTTGCAGTGTAAAACAGCATTCATGAATCTTACTGATACTTATATAGTCGTCTTTTTTTTGTTATTATGTTTCTCCTCCTTGAATTCTCCATGTCCATATTCGTCCTGTGTGTTCTCGAAACTAGTTGTTCGCTACTATCTTATTGCTCGGCATGTAGTATTGGACCATTTGTTTTTCTGTTTTTTTTTTGGTGGGGGGAGATTTTTCTTTATATTTTGTCCAGGTACATAGTAGAAACGCCAGACAATATGTGACAGCAGTACTCAATGCAAGAACGAATGGTAGGCTTATATATATGCAAGATGGATTCTGGAGAGAAAAATGTCTAGTATGACACAATGAATCAACTTTCCGATCAGAAGACCTAGCAATTGACTCAATATGATGCTTCCACTTCGTGTCAGCGGAAAACTTATAGATCTAGAAGGCGCAATGTGTTACTCTTCTGGAGGTCAGCATCAGTGATGCTGACTGAAGGCATAATGGTTCCGTTTTTTTTTTAAAGTCAGTCGTTTCGTATTGGAAGCGTTAAAATTAACAAGCAATTTCTTGCACCAGTTAACAAAAGACTGAAGGGCATTTTAGAGATCATCTGCCAATTTTGAATTTATCGAACTTAGACACTTACCATGAAGACAGGAGTAAATAGTAGTGTCAGCAGCATAGCACACCGAGTTAAGAACTGAAGATTTCGAAACGGTTGTTGCTGAAAATTATCAACAATGTGGGTTCAAGGATAGAAATCTGGGAGACACCCGCATTAATTAAAAAAAAAAAGATGCAAGAAGAGCGGCCGTTTATGATTACTTTCACTTCGCGATTTGCAAAGATTGTATAAAATTAAAAATTCGACCAGAGACACTATAATCTTTAAACTTGTGACAACAATTAGCATGCCAAACCCTGTGAAACACCTTCACGATACTTAAAGATAAAAAAAAACAACCCTTGGTTCATCATTCTCATCTAAAGCTTGATAGACTCTTTCAGGAATATTTATTAACACTTGTTTCATTTAAGGCTTGACAGACTCTTTCAGGAATAACCATTACCACATCGACAGTTGACCTAGAGAAGCGAAAGTCATATAGTTTGTTTGAAAGAAGAGACTGTGAGGTGACATGTTCAACTAAATCGATGCACAAAAAATCGAGGAAATAGGTTAATTTCTAGATGCGCCATTATAAAATGTGATCTTCAATCGCAGACCATACATTTAACCCTCGTTCACATATCCCAAAATGAGATGGTGTAATGAAGTGAATGTGTTGATTAAACGGCGACAGAAGACTTGAATCATCATTCCTTAACGTTTTATTCAGCCCAATATTTCATCACTCTCGGTCAGTCTGTAATGCGAGTACCTTTGGCCCTGGCGCGACACAAACCTTACATTCTCTCTGCGATGTGTGAGAGACCGCCCTAGTTCTATTCTGGGGTGGCGCTTTATATATCCATTTATCCAACAATTATTTCCTAACACGCCTACATATCATAATACATAGCTTTTATGTTGTTGTAAAAAAAAATTAGAAATATAATAGAATAAAAATTGTAAAATTCGACCAGAAACACAATAATCCTTCAGCTTGTGACAACAACCAGTATACAAAAACCCAATGAAACACCGTCCAGATACTTAAAGATAAAAAAAAAACAACCCTTTCTCCATCATTCTTATCTAAAGCTTGAAAGACTCTTTCAGGAATAATCATTAACGCATCGACGGTTGACATAGAGAAGCGAGTCCCGTTGGGTCTGGCGCGATACGTAGACCTTACACTCTGTCTGCGATGTGTGAGAGACTGCCCTAGTTCTTCTCTGGGGTGGCTGTTTATATATATCCATTGGTCCAACTGTTTTTTCTAACGCGCCAACATATAATATATAGCTTTTATATTTTTGCAAAAAAAAAAAAAAAAAAAAAAAAATTCAGAAAAATAATAAAATAAAAATTGTAAAAATCCATAGATTTTTACATCATGGAGTTTTAGTAGGTTCCCTTGTGAGCGTTTAGTATTTTGGTAAATGTAGAACTGGGTGAAGAGGGATGTGTTCTTTTGGTGAATGAGTAAACTGTGGTTCATTTCCGGTCAAATCTGCGTCTAGCTTAGTTTACGCCAAACACCAGTACGTATTTACTTAGTTTCAATGAGATTTAGGGAATTTTCCCAAATATCTCGGTGAAATTTTCACTTTCAAAATTTCTAATTAACAATTATGCTAAGATAGTTGGATAAAACAAGGTATCAGTCTAAACTGACGTCGCGATGATATGAGGTAAGCCAATGACGACATTCAATCATTTGTTTTGCAATGCATCTCGTCTGGATTGTGTCATATTTTTATAACCCACACTCTCCTGGTGTCAGTTTAAACAGACTTATATTTTTCTATATATTGTGGCCATTTTGTTTAAAGTTTGTATTCTCTTGATATCACATGAAAATTTGGAAATATTCCAACATATTTCAGTGAAAATTTCACTTTCCAAAATTACAGTTTATAATTATAGGTTAGCAACATGAAGAAAAAAAATAATGGCGTCGTTTTGAACTGACGCCTGGAGGATACGGGTGAAGCAACAAAGAGGCCATTTTATTACGAGCGAACGTTGTCTTGCGTCTAATGTCTTACGCGTCTTCGGAAGGAGGGGAAAATGATGGCAGTAATTGATATTTTATGTTTTATTTTTTAAGCCAAATTTGGCAAACAATTTAACAAGCTTACAATGAAGACGGCTTCAAAAAGTTCTTGGTCATTGTCTGCGGAAGTGAACACATTCTATGCGGCTTGAAAATTAATCAATGTTCCAAAGAGCGGGCGAAAAAATTAATAATATAATTATTCTGTGCGCAGCATTTGCGTAAATGAAGTTGCATATTTCGACTGCGTAATTACCATCTTTAGCCATGTGCTAAAAGAAAATAGTGGCATCATTTCTAAAATTCAGGCACTTGTATATTTTTATTTGCAGAGGAATATTGTTCACGAGTTGAATCAGTATGTTCATAGCTTAATGCAATTTTGAATCAGAGGAACGAATTAGTATTCAAATGTCGACATAAAAACAAATTCAAATTTCCATAGTGGAATTTTGCCTCATTTAGCTACCCTAAATCACTCCCCTCCACCTCTAAAACCTTTTATGCTATATTAATTATAATTTATAAACTTAAACGTTGTTTAATACTGTTTATTATAAAACAGAGCAATTACTTAAATATTTGTATCTATAAAAAGAATGTACAAACATAAAAATGTCTTTAAAATAATTCTCGGACTTTGTCCATTTCATAATATATATATATATATATATATATATATATATATATATATATATATATATTAGAGAAAATGTGAATGAGTGAATGTGCTTTAAGACAAATGTACAGCTTGTATTTTGGGAGAAAAATAATACGAACATCTGTCTTATCAGACCGTGCATCTTTTATATTTCAAAAAACAAACCCAGAGAAAACCGAACTGAATATTTGTGAAGGCCTGTTATAAAGATAGTATAAACAATGAAAGTAAATACTGCGCAGGTGACCCAGGTTCAGAGATGACAGGGGTAATGAGAAAATGCTTCAAGCGAGTGTCACCTGTACTGAAATCCGTGGCACTACCAAGGAAATTTGAACGACAACAACAACAATAATAATTTATAATAATAAAGACAGCAAAAACAGGACGTGCTTTCTTATTGATATATCAGTTCCTGCAGATTGTAATGAAGATCTTCAAAAAATTATCAAGATACGAGTATCTTGAAGCAGACATCTCAAAAGTGTGCCACATGAAAACATCAATAATTCCAGTTTTGGTTAGGGGCTCTTGGCTGGACTGGGAACTGATAGCCTATATCTTAAAGAGATAAAAAATGTTTTCACAAGCACAGCTCACGCCTTCCGAAGGGTTTTATTTATGTAATATGTATTTGCTATTAGATTATTTCATTTTTATTTATTTATTTGTATATTGCAAAGATTTTCAATGGAAAGTGTTTTGATGCCATTTCTGACCATAGGTTTCAAGTTGGAACCCGGAAGGAAATGAGTATGCACCAGAAATCGAAGTAAATAATAATAATAATATAAAACTAAATATGACAGAATACAATAACCCATCACTCAAACAATGTAAGATGTAAGAGTGAAAATAAATAATATGACAGAGGATGAGTTAAAAACTAAAATAAATGAGATACGAAATAATAATCTCCCAGGAAATAAGACTGGAGAATCTACCTGAGACATAAGCTGCAGTTATCCAGATTATGTCGCTGAAGCTGAGTCAAACAACATTAGAGCATAATTCCTTGAAAACAACAAAGGTGAAATCACCGAAGCGAAAAACCATATCATCTAAGTACTCAGCTGAGTAACTTTTACACAAGTATCCGGCAGAGACCAGCTCCCAAAAATTCATATGACAAAGTCCAATAAACATATTGTGCTAATATACAACTTTGCAGTGTTAACGAACAAACCAACGGAAAACATCACAGAAGTAAATAATATCATATACGCAAAAGCTTTAGCAGTCTCTGGGAAAACAATGAAAAGATCAAACATCAGAGAGAAAAAAAAAAAAAGAGCCACCTTGGAAGACAAAATTGATGAGAGAAATAAAAGAAATCAGACGTGAAATGTAGATACTAGATAAAATCACAAGAAATTCAAATGTCTCAATGCGCAAATGCAGGTAGATCAAGCGGGGATCTAAAACTAATTCACTAAATCAAGGAAATGCTGAAACAGAAAGTGCAGTTAAAGGCACGGAGAACAATACGATACAAAAAGCGTTGTAGGTTCTATCGCCAAAATCAAAATATTCCAAACGGACCTTAAGAAATTTTACAGGGCAATCGGAAAAACAGTTATACATGTCAAAAAGCCACCATCTATTGAAAAGTGCAGATATTTTGGGAGAATATTTGGAGCAGTCCAAAGGAATATAACTTCAATGCAGAATGGATCCAATGTGAAGAAAGACTGATGGATAAACCTTTACAAGAATGGGAAAATATAACCACGAATAATGTTAGGCAATCTCTAACGAAATCCCTAAAATGGAAATCGCCATGAAATGAAAAGGTACACAATTTTTGGTTCTATTATGTCATCAATCCTTAAAACCATTGAACAAACTTTATCAATTCTAATTAATAAACCAATGAAGCACCAGAATGGATTACTGAAGGTATTACTTATCTCCTGCCAAAAACGGGGGAAACAGATAATCCGAAAAATCATAGGCCAATAACATGTCTGTTCACCACGTATAAATTGATCACGTCAGTCCTGACCGAACCGTACTTACTCTTTTCTCGAAAAAAACAACGTTCCTCCCCTGGAACAGAAGAGATGACGGAGAGGTTCATATAGTTGAAAAGATCAATTACAGATAAACAAAATGATGCTGGAAAATTGCAAGAAAAGAGGTAAAAATCTCAGCACAGCATGGATAGATTACCGAAAAGCCTTTGATAGTGTGACACACTCTTGGATCCTTAAGATTTTGGAAATGTACAAAGTTTCCTCAATGATAGTAAATTTCCTTGAATGTAGAAAACCGCATTATACCAAAATCACAAACTAAGGAACTGTCACATCCAAACGCCTGAATATTCGACGGGGAATCATTCAAGAAAACTCCCTGTCACCCCTTCGGTTTTGTCTGTCCTTAATCCCCCTTACGCACGAACTAAACAATAGTAGCTATGGATGCAATGTAAACAAGAAAGTATTCAATCCCCAACTCTATATGGATGATCTCAAACTCTTTAATTAGTTTAAGGTCTCCTCAATATTGTAAAATGTTTCAGTGACGACATAGGTATGGATTTCGGATTAGATAAATGTGAAAAAGTAACAGTCAAGAAAGGAAGAATTACAGAAACACTAATTAATAGAAATTAATAGATCTAGATTTTGTCACGAATATTAAGGAATGGAACAAGAAGAAGACTATAAGTACCTAGGAATTAGCGAATGAGATGGTATACAGTATACCCAAACGAAGAAGATAAGAAAGGAGTACTGCAGGCGTGTGCATCTAATACTGAATACCGGGCTGAAAAAAAAAACAGAATATCAGACATAAACACCTTGGCTGTCCCTGTGGTGCAACAGTTTCAAAATCCTAAACTGCGCCATAGCTGATATTAAGGGAATGGACACCAAATCGAGAAAGCTTCTTACCTCTCAAGGCATGCATCATCCCAAGGCTGATATTGATCATCTGTATGTGCCCAGATCAGAAGGAAGGAGAGGATTAGTTCAACTAGAACTGTTTTATAAAACTACTAAAATTCAAAGATACTTGGAAACTACAGAAGACTGGATGATGATCTGTGTCAAAGAACATGACAGAAGTACGAAGGTTTATTCAGTAATAAAAGAAGCCAACAAGTTAAAAATGTAGTTTCAAGATGGTGAAGAAATGGGAATAAAATATAATACATCGATTTCAGCTGCAAAATACTTAAAAAAAAAAGAAAGCAAAAGTAAATGCAATAGACCAGATACATAAACGATAGCAAGATAAACCGCTTCATGGTCAGTACTCTGTCTGTGCCAAACAAGTTGATGTAGACAAACACCGTACCCATCAGTGGCTACGTAGTGCAGGGTTAAAAGCCGAAACTGAAGGTTTTATTCTTGCTGCACAGGAACAATGCTTCCTAACTATAAATTACCAAGCACATGTACTGAAAAACTGTTAGCCCAAAATGCAGATTATGTGATAAATATCCAGAAACAAACGGACATCTTGTATCAGGTTGCACGGTATTGGCACCCACTTAATATAAAACCCGGCATGAGAGAGTGGGCCAATATTTGCATTGGAAAATCTGCAACTTTTACTGAAAGGAAACTGTAAGAAATTGGTATGAACACCACCCAGACTCAGTTATGGAGATAGGACCCGTAACAAATTTATGGGACTTTACAATACCCACAGAACAATCAAAGCTAATCATCCAGACATGGTGATTAGAGACTGCAAAGACAATATGTGTCTCCTTATTGACATGGCGATCACAGCAGACTGTAATGCATCTTTGAAAAAACTATCAAAATACAAGGATCTTGAAATCGAAATCTCAAAAATGTGACACATGAAGACATTGAAAAGTCCGGTTATAGTTGGAACCCCTCGGATAGATTGGAAAAGATTCCGGTAGACTCATGAAGGGATCCCTGGTAGCTCAGGCCATAAAGAAATACAAACGTTGTTCCCACAAGTACAGCACACAACTTACGAAGGGCTTTATATATGTAAAATATATATATTTTTTAAATCCTCAGTGGAAAATCTTATGATCCCATTTCTAACCTTAGGTCTTTGGTTGGGACCCGGAAAGAAATGAGTATACACCAGAAATCAAAGTAAATGTAGGTGTCCTCTTTGTTTCTATTTTCCTTAAAAAATTCCTCGTTGCTCATTCTCATCATCCCTCTGTAGGACCACATCTTTGCTGTCTCCAGTCTCCTTTTGTCCAGAATTCAATACCATATAGGAGGACTCATATCGAATAGCAGTTCAACATTTTTTCTAGCGAAATTTTTCTATCTCTTAATGACTTCTTGAGAAGGTACCTTTCGTTATTCGACCGCGTCGTCAGAATTCTGTGTAATTGTTACCCATCTCACTACAAGCCACGTTCAAAGATGCTTAACTTTGATTACTGGCTGAGAATAATAATTTCAGCACGACTTCATTATAAAATCGCCTGGCTATCCATTCTTATGTTTCTACCTAATAATAATAATCAAGATCACGATACTCGCTGATGGCTGTTGTTTGATGCGGAATTTTTTGTTATTTTTGTCGAAGCCGCATGTAAGATGCCACCATGAAGCTTTCAGTTGATCGAGTGAAGCTAGTTAAATAGATGAGCTTGTCTCCCAATTCTCTATTCTTTACTTCTTACTTGATATTATCAATTTAATGTAGACAAATGTCGATTTTTATTCGTTCGAATCCGACTCCGATAACGAAAATGAAGAGAAAAAACGTTACCATTCCAGCGTTTGTAACGACTCGACAGGAAAAGAAAAGAAAAAAAAAAGCAAAAATGTCATAAGCGACGATGGTTATTTAAAAATCTATACTACATTCGGTTTAATCTGACTATCAGTTGTGTGTTTAAAATATAAATCATTTTATAAATTGATTCAATCGTATATTTTTAAAACTATTTTTGTAGCTCATTATATGGATTCCTTTGACGGTCAATTACATCCTTCTTTTTGAAGATGGGCATCGCTGCCCGGAAACCGAAGTGTGCTTCCCATCGACTCCAGACCACAGCTCAACAGACATCGAGTTTGATCTGGTCAAGATCCAAAATAAACAAAGTTAAATAAAAACCATGCTCGCAACACAATGCTACTTCCGACGTGAAACAGATCTTTTTACCTTCCATTCTATGACATTAATAACGCGTTACGAGCGCAGTGTGTATTGGTTAACGATCAAAAGCAAACGCTTTTGACACAACGTTGAAAATCCCAGTTGCAGTTGTTGTTGAAACTTGACTAATGCATGGATTAATAATGCAACACAAAATGTACTTAGAACAAAATGTATTGAAACAAGAAAGTGTACACAATATTTACATATAGTCTTTTGTATATTCCTGGTAAGACCGTTCCTGGAGAATGTGTTGACTGAGTCGCAGTTGGGAAGGTGTCTCTGGTTGAATCTCTTGATTCCTCCCTCTCTTCCCGATACCAACCATATTTATAAGGAGACATTCGGCATTTTTTGATTGAGTAGCCAGTACTATTGGCGGCTGAAATTTATAAAATCTTTCTCTTAGAATAATTATTTCATGACAATAAATTTCTCAAGTCCAGTAGCTGTTATCGCTCTTTCTAGTATAGATGGGTATTTCCATCCTAAGCTTTTATCTGAAGTAGTGTGGAACGTCAACATCTTGATCATATCATTATTTTCTCTTCGAGTTACATGTGATATCCATTTTAGTTGTTGCTGCTGTTGGGAGTCCTCAAGTGATGTGGTTTCTGTTATTTGGTCCAATTCTTTGGTTGTGATTCTAGAGCGTGAGTCCACAAGATTCGAAGAAGGATGTCCTTTGGCAAGACCGACAGGGTTCACGCGCTCAAAGTCATTTTTAAGCATTGATCTTAGAAAGCGATGGTATACAGGTGGCTGACAGTTTAAATATATTTCGATGGGTTTAGTACCATGCTGGATTTGACGAGGCGATTCAAGAACATGATGTGTTTTAAAATTGATGCTTTTGTTTTGTGGCAGTTGTGGTGTAATGGTTATCGGCTCGGAATGAGATACCGGAGACCCGAGTTCGAATTTTAGCCAGGTCGGTTACAATCACTTATTCGCAAATACCCTTGGGAAAGGTATGAATCCATCTTCTCCTCTCCTTCCCCCAGCTATGAGTTGAATATCAGGACAGTCTGGCACCAGAAGTGCTCGAAACCTGATTTTTCTAGGCAGGGTCTCTTTTGAAATATTGGCGTAACGCAATCCTCATTCCTTTTTCTTGTGCCAGGCGAAGTAAAACGCGAGCGTCTTTGAACGGTTTGTTATCATAAAATGAGAGCGAGCGAGCTCGTCTGATCGACCGATTCACAGTATTTATCGATCCACCCACGAGGATAGAATGTGGCACAAGGCCGGTTTAATGTGGGTATCCCCGAGCCCGTAGGCTCGGCCAAAAATATAGCCTTTTTAGAACCGCATTGACGGATTCAGGCCCTGTCTACCTCCCCGGACGAAACCTTGCCCTTCGGCAAAGCTTCATCCAGGTTCCTCTCTGCTAACGCAGAGAATTTGACAGGCGCCGATTCACTTGCACAACGAATTCGAACCTCACCGGGTGCTACACTAGATGTATTGCAAAATAGCGTGCATGAGTAAACAGTCAGACAACATCACCTGACACTAAAATCACAATCAAAAGCTCTTTGACACTAATATTTCGGTTAGTGTTAATAATTAAACCAGTAAGTATAGCCGGATGCTGCTCTGTACTGAGTTCGAACCTGATTTTATGCCTCACCGATGTTTGGTAATGCCCAGGGCTAACTCCTTGATCGTATGCCCCTAAGACTCAAGTAGGGGGTAGCTATAGAGCACATTACTGAGAAGTGTGAGAAAGGAAGGCATTTGAAATATGCAAAAACAGATGAACTATGAAATAAACACTTTATTCAAATTAGATATAAACTACATTTTTATTTCACCCCTTCATTGAATGATCTCCTGATATGGATGCCCCCTTCTTCCCGCCACCTGATCTGCCTTTTCTAAAGACAGCCCATAGCTACTCTGTACTGAGTTCCAAATCTGATTTTATGCCTCACCGATGTTAGGAGATGCAATGGGTTAACTCCTTAAAGACAAGACAGCTCATAGCGGACGGAGTCAGCTAGCAGTACAAGGAGCCGATAATTTTTTCAAGCATCTTTAGCGATGGATCGCGTATTCGATTTCCGCTTGAGGACTGGGGGTGAAACTTGAATCCCAATAGCTGTTCAAGGCAAAGTACCTCCCTGGGAGGCTTATCCATCAGGATCGGGGAAACGTCGTGGTCTGCTTGGCAAAAAGCTGAAAGTGTGGAGGACTGTACGCCGAGACACCACGAGCATGAAAAGATGTCTGTCGCAAAAGAGGATGCATGAGTGAACAAAAGGACAAGCCAGTTCCCTCTCACCCGACAACTTAAGTCAAAAGCTCTTACGCACATTATCAACCTTATCAAGAACCAGTCATTTACAACAAATCTCAGCGTGACCTTTTTCGTAGTTGAAATACTTCTAGAGTTATCTAGAGGAGTTCGAAAGCTGATTTTTCTAGGCAGCTTCTCTATCCTAGGATGAAAGATATTTTATTTTGCGAGCCATTTTTTTATGAGGTGGTGACTTTCCTTGCAGTGTTTGCCGTCTAGTATTTTGGCAATGTCCAATAATATTCCTCTTATGTCAATCGTTGTATTTTAGTTGTTTATGATGTGTTGACCGATATTGTGTACTAATTGCCCTAACAAGTGACAGGTCAACTTACGAAAAAGTGTGGCGCATAGTGTAGTACTCGTCTACAATAGTGAAAATGTGACCAACGACGAGAAAATGGAAGCAAAAAGGACAGTAATATATGAACAGAAAGAGACCATTGAAATTTATAGCACACGTAATGAGGAAAGGGGACGTGGAAAATTTAACACACACAGAACATGTTGAAAGCAAGAGGGACAGAGGAAAACAGCGAATAACCTTCCTAACGAGCTTGAATAAATTGTTATCAGAACAGTGTTTAGGGGAGATAGCAAAAAAGACAAACATTGCTAAGAGCTACAAATGACAGGAAGTTGTGTAGAACCATGATCGCGCATGTTCTGGACGTATACGGAAGAAGAGGAATTCGCTTATATGTCCCAGTGCTCAAACAAAAAGTACCCAATAACGAACCGGAAGAACTATCATTTAGTAAAATATACTAAGATACAAGTATGGAAATGAGATGAAAAAAAATCTCGATGAAATGCTTCATGCGTATTGGCGCTCATCGGGGGATTGAACCGCTAACTCCACAACCAAACACCTCAGCTGAAATACATAAAAAAAAGAGAAGTCATATAATTCACTTCAGCCAGCCAACCATTCATCTAGGAGCAAGATAACACAAAATGCGTTTATATTTACATGTCAACATTTCGATATCTCAGTCTTTTTTTGTTAAGGAGTCGGCTTTATTGACCAAACACCAGAATGCACAATTTCTCCCGGAAACACTGCATTTATCTTACAAACCTCCCCATGCGCTTGTCTCCTCAATATACGCCACCTGATCTCAGGTTATATATATTTATATATATATATATATATATATATATATATATATATATATATATATATATATATATATATATATATATATATATCTATATATATATATCTATCTATCTATCTATATATATATATATATATATATATATATATATATATATATAAATGGGTGGAGGACAATGAATGGGGATCAATCCATTACGAGCCTGAAGTAGTTTATTTGTGGAAATTTTCACTTACAAAGTTTGTCGACGGATATATCTGTCACGTATGATAATACTAAGTTTTATTGCCAACAAACAGGAAGGGCATCCATGGGCGCCTCTGAGTAACGTAATGTTCAGCGAGATAGTCCGGGTTGTCATTACTACGGTTTAGTGAGTTCGATTCTCATTTGTAGCTCTATATTTGAGGCCTTGTGCCAAACTAAGGTAAGGTTTAGTAAATAATAACAGAAAAATATAGAGAGCGGGTAAAGTCAAACAGACAAAGAAGTATGACAAAATCAACATGGAGCGCTCTTTTGTGAGTCAGTTTTAACATATTTCAAATTCTATGTTGTGTTAATAGGACTTGCCTGGATTATACCAACGAATTACTACCTATATATATATATATATATATATATATATATATATATATATATATATATATATATATATATACCCAAGTATATGATTGGTAGATACGGAATAAATTCCATTAACCAACAATTACTATTCTTAAAAGAGTGCTCAATACAGAGTAGAGCAGATATAATTATTTATCTAAAAATTATAAATATGTTATAAAATCACTACAAAAATAGCCATTTTTTTCAACACCTCCGGTGTCTTATCAAGTGATGATGTTGAATATAAAAATGTAATGTTTTTTTACATTCAAAATATAATGTTTTTACATTCAACATCAAAATGTAATGTTTTTACATTCAACATCATCACTTGATAAGACACCGGAGGTGTTGAAACAAAATAGCTATTTTTGTAGTGATTTTATAACATATTTATGTTGTAATTTATATATATATATATATATATATATATATATATATATATATAAGTAAAGACAATGCTTAAATATTTATTTCACTTTTTATTTTTTTATTATATTGCTCAGTTACTTATATTACTGAAATAATGTCCTACTTGGAATTATCGTACCAGTTAACAATTGGCATTATGCATATATATATATATATATATATATATATGTGTGTGTGTGTGTGTGTGTGTGTGTGTGTGTGTGTTAAAGTTCTCAGTATAAATCTGTAGAGAAGACAAATTGAAGAAAATGAACACTCTGAAAATAGTATTTAGTCCTTGCCGATACCTTTCGTCATTAGACATGTGATGATAAACAACACGCGTCGGCAAAGACTAACCGATTGTCTAACCGATTGTCTATTTATATATATATATATATATATATATATATATATATATATATATATCTATTCGAAAATTATAACATAAATATGTTTTAAAATCACTACAAAACAGCCATTTTTTTTTCAACACTTCTGGTGTTGAATGTAAAAATAAAGGCTTTTAAAAGGTTCAAGTCAATCAAGCATCCCTCGCTATTACATAAACTGGAAGGACCAATCAAAATACAAGTATATGAGAATTCAAAAAACTTGACAACGAACTTTGATTATAATAATTATTTAATGCTTTAATGTTAGGGTTAGACTAAAATAGAATTCATTCTAACTAATTAATATTAAATGATACTATAAAATTCAAAACTGCCAATTTTAAATTTAATCTATATTAAGTTTAAAAATTTTTTTTTAATTATTTAAAGAAGACACTGAAGAAAAAATGATGTTTTGTTATTTATTTTGTTTTTATTGAAAGGCCAAAATTTAAGTTGGAATAAACGTTAAAATCTAATGTTGCTCTGAGCTTCGTTACAACTTAGATATATTTGAAGTGAAGTTTGGGGCAGGGGAGTGTGAAATCTTGCAAAAGACAATACATACACAATCAGATTATAATACACAAACACGTAGGCATATTTAGATATATAAACACGCGACGAGATAAGAAACACGTGTCCACGACCCTTAAACAAACACCACCTATACATACAATGAAAGGTACAAATAAGCGATTATACACACATACATTGATAAAAACAAGCACGTATATACACACCAAGAAATATTCAAACTTGAAAGTGTTAGTGAACGAATTCTAACATACTATTAAAATATAACTTATACGGGCAAAGATATATATATATATATAGAGAGAGAGAGAGATAAAAATGGTTGAATAGATAAAATTTATATGGATAGAATAGAAAAAAATATTCGTCAATGAACAAATTAAGGAAAAAGGACACTAAAATATATAGAAATGGATAGAAAAATAAATATATAGGCATAAAAATAAATAACAGTATAAAAAATAAAACTCCTAAACACAGAAATATATATAAATATATCATATATACTGATATAAGTATTAGGACCATACACGAGTTCAAATATATAGCAATATGTGAAAAAATACATACAGACGTATGTATACACACATTCTTCACTACAGATAGAAACATACAAAATTATACCTACGAACATACATATACACACATACACCTATATACATATATATATATATATATACCTATATATACACATATACATACATACGCACATAAATACATCCATACGTATATGCGCATACACACATATAAATAAATATATCAACCTATACAGCAAAATAAAAAAGTAAATAAAATAAATATATATATACATATATACACACATACACAGACATATACATATATACACACATACACAGATATATACATATATACACATATACAAACATATACATATATATATATAAACACATACATATACATACGTAAACATATATATATATATATATATACATACACACACACACACACACATATACATACATAAACCTACACATATTCTAACAATATTATCTTAGTGATGATAAAGGACTGTAAAGTCCATACAAGATTAAAATGTAATGAGACACGATTGTTGATTATAAATAACAACGTTAAACATAAAAATGTCTTTAATAAATTATTAAATCTACAAATAATTATAAAACCATTATCAAACAAAAGCAGATTTTAGTTAGAATTGATGATACATTCTAAAACACTAATATATACAGATATATATACAACGACATACACACATACACCTACACACACACACACATATATATATATACACATCCACATATACATATATACAAACACACACATATACCTATATATACAAATGCGCACATGCAGATACGTACCTAAGTTTACACACTCATACATATACAAGTGCATTAATATATAAACAAGCACATATATAACAGGAATCAATACAAACATATATGTATATATATATATATATATATATATATATATGTGTGTGTGTGTGTGTGTGTATGTGTGTATAAACAAATATATAACTACAAGTACAGATATATTTCATATATACATACAAACACATAAACTTACACGGATTCAACTATATATATATATATATATATATATATATATATATATATATATATATATATATATATATATGTATGTATGTATTTAAATAAAAAAAAAAAGAACAGTAAGATATATAATCCGGTGTTCTCATAGATATTTTTATTTTTACAAAATAGTGCTTAGTGTAAATTTACAGATCATTAATATTATAAATTAATTGATTTAAAATATGTTTTTCCCGCTACACAGTTCTAACCATGTTTCAAAAATGGAAGCTAAAAGCCCCGAATTTAATTTTGCAATTAAATTAAAGACATTAGTTCCATTTCATCCTCAAGCGAATTTTGGAGTAACTTTTAAAATTACTGGGTTTTAAAAACACAGCTAAAATGACGTTTCCATGGTTACAGATAAATCTACTTCAATTGGACAAGGGGTGTCTGGGTTTACCTTATGTCTGTATCATTGTATCGGTTATTAGCTACATTTTGGTAAGGGGTAGGGATGTATTTTTCAATGAAAACTGACATCCGTTGAATGCATGTCGTCTGGATTTTTTTTTTTTTATAAATTTATTGTTAACGGCAAAAAAATTCTTACGGCATTTTTTTTTCCTATTTGTAAATTTAAAAGATTTTCGGGGGTGTTCAGATTAGAATACTTTTTAGTTTTTATTTAACTACGATTTGAAATATTCTCATTTTTAATTTTTATTATACTATATTTTTTTATGAACAGTTAAATGTATTAGAATCCCTTATATTATGTAGGATTATTTTTTACACAACAAGTATAAGTATGTATATTAGGGGTTTTTTTTTTAAGTAAAATTTATGACAATGACGCATCTTAATAGTTACTTAATTTATCTGATTTAGTAAACTTTTTATTTTATATTTATATAAACCTAGTATTATATTGTTTCTCATGTAAGTACAAAAGGACATGGGTCATTCATAAATAACATCTTCTGGCATTTCATATTAATTTTATTTTACTATAGGTGTTTTATTGGATTCTTTTAAGTGCGTGTAGTACTAAGTAAAAGAAGTTTAGGTTAGAATTCATTTTATTTAACTACAATTTTAATTACCACTTTAAAATATTTTCATTGTTATTTTTAATAGACTATATAACTTTATAACAGAAGGAAATGTATTTGAAATTACTTATAGTAAGTAAAATTATTTTTCCATATCAAAGTATATGTATATTACGATTTTTAAACTTTTATATTTAAATATTATTTAAGTAATATTTATGGCACTTACTGGAAAAATAGCTAATTCATTTCTCAGATTTAGTAAACTTTATTAATTAATTTATTTATTTATTTTAAATATATATAAACTAAGTAATAAAGTTTCATAAGTATGTACAAAGGACATGGGTCGTTCACAGGCCTACATCATCTAGCTTTTCGTTATAATTTCATTTTTCAGTAGGTGTTTTATTGGATTCATTTAAGTGCCGGTAGTACTTTTTTTAAGAAGTGTTTAGGTTAGCATACATTTTATTTAACTGCAATTTTTAAAAGATGCTTAGGTTAGAATTCGTTTTAACTACAATTTTAAATACAACTTTAAAATATTTTCACTGTTATTCCAATAGACTTTTTTTTTAGAATTCGTTTTTATATATATATGTATATGTATATGGATATATACCCACAGACACATAGACATAAACATATACACTCATACACAAATAAATGCAAATATAAATATACACATGCACACACACATATATATATATATTTTATAAAATTCATATATATATATATATATATATATATATATCTATCAATGAAAATATACACATATATGCAGACACAATCAACACAATATACGTATACCAATATATATTTACATTGATAACAGGATTATCAGGTAATAGAAATAATAATCAACTAAACTTACAGTAACATAGCCTTATCATCGAAAGTATTCCTACACCTATAGTAAGTTAAATTTATAACTGTGTTTACAGTTGACAGTGAGCTCATTTCTTTGATTTAAGAGATGAGTCTTGTCTTTAAATCTAGTTTTTTCAAATTTTTCGTTAAGACATAAATAACAAGGGGCATATAAGGTATTACATATTCGAGCGCTCTTGACTAATTTCCATTTAACAGTAGGTGTCTTGTTTTTCTCCTTTAAACTCCAAAAGTACTTGGATAATGAAGTCTTGTACTTATAATTACTACTATTGAAAGATTGCACATGTCTCCACCAACGTTCTTTGAATGAATTCATAGTACTTCCAATGTAAAAGTTTTTAATGTTTGTGTTTCCTAGTATAGAAATAGTACAAAAGTAAACTAGAGAACTAGTCAAGCAATTATTCTGTAATGGACAATTATTCGAATTCCTACAATTGCACAAGTTTTTATTTGTGCCATTATACATCGTTGCAACCTGGTCAGTAGTCAATATTTTTGAGTCCCTATAATTCTTGAAGACTCTGTTATTATGTTTCTTAATTATTTTCTTCAGGTTATCCGCACAACTATAGCTTAATTTAAAATATTATGATTGAATATATATATATATATATATATATATATATATATATATATATATATATATATATATATTCTTCACCGGCAGTACAAGAGGCAAAAATAAACCAGAGACCCCGTAATATGCTATAGTTTAACCTCCTTATAGCTGCAATGTTTAAACAAATATTGGCAGAATTTTTCTAAATTTAATTCATAATCACTTCTGCAATATTAAATATTTTAAAGAAAATTGACAATCAACTATTTTATCTTTACTTTTAATCTAATTTTATTTTTAATTAAATATGTTTTTTTTATTAATGTCTATGAATTAGCTCTGATTAGTAATTGTATGTGTGTCATCATAATTAATTTATACCACAATCATATCTAATAGTTATTACTTATATTTTTACATTTTAGTCTCTACATGTTTTCCATTTAAAGTAACTTTTATTATATGAATAAAATGTACACATTGTAATCTGCAACTTATATTTATTCCTTAGACTTATAATCATATGCATATTTATTTGTATGCATGGATATATATATATATATATATATATATATATATATATATATATATATATATATATATATATGTGTGTGTGTGTGTGTGTGTGTGTGTTTTTTTTTTTGCGAATATTGTAAATGGATATTAAATTAACCTAGTATTCTTGTAAATTTATCTGTATATATAGTCATCCACAGACAGACTGTTTCGCTGTATCACAGCTCATCAGTGTGACTAGACATACGGGATTGAAACCCGACCGATTTGACATCAGTCGGAGTCTGTCACCCTTAGGCTATCAGAGAAGAAAGGGAATTTTTTTTAAGCATTATATACGAGACACAAGCATTCCGGCTACCAGGTGCTCAATTCATAGCGTAGATCTTTTAGCGTTAATTAGCATCAAACCACGAATTTTCGTTCTTCCAAAACGTCTCATATATATATATATATATATATATATATTTATATATTTATTCATTTAAATTCATTGTCTTCTACTGGTTAAATCGGAGAAATTTTCATATATATATATATATATATATATATGCATGTTTTCATTAAAACGACAGACAAGGTACTACGGTTAAGCTTTTATTTAATTTTCTTGTGTTCTGACAAGAGTTTTCTTTTCTGGACAAAGGGAGTGTAAGAACTGTCCGAATGTTTTATATTTCCGAGCGCTTTCGGCTATACCATTAGACATTATCAAGGATGATTCGATTTTTCAGCTTAAATGAGTGTGTGCGTTCTGTGTATGTCTTAGTGTGTGGAAGGGATGTTTTTAATATCCGAATACGGTTAGCACATTGTGGCTTTGTTCGTAGTTAATATTGTTAAGAGTTGGCTTTTTCCTTTTTATTATTAAAACTTCCATTATTTTTAGTCTATTTTGTAGGTGGATGCCCATATTGATTCACATAAGCAGATGTGCCATGATATTGATGATTAATCCTATATTATTTATTATAATTACGCATAGGTGTCGATTCATATTTTAATTTATAGTCCTACCTATGTTATGTCGATGTGCATGTGTTTTTAATTTTACTCTTGTTATCTAAGAGTTAGCTAACTCGACTTAATTAGTTTATATCTAATTATGTGCATACTTTTGTTATATATATATATGAAAAAAGAATATAGATTAATTTGGCTAGATTGAAAAATATTCTTCCCAAAAATATTATTTAAAAAATATTGGAACTACCAGTGACTCTCGTTTTGTACGCATGTGTAGACGTGGCAACATCAATGAAGTTCTAACGGATGAAACGCGTGACAAAACCTTTTTCGTATTTCATACTATTTTCTCCGTAAAAAAATATAAAATTATATATCGTTATATCTTACGATATATATGTGCGTGTGTTTGTGTGTACGCGCGCGCATGTGTGTATGAGTACATGTGTGTATGGATATAGTTTTTGTTTCGTTTTTATAAATATTTTGATGTGATAATTATATCTATATTTTATCTCTTATATTTAATCATATAATATATAAAATAGAGACTACCTCATCACCGCGACAACAAGATATAATCAACCAAATTTAAATTATGTAACGGTCAGTTTTGTACATGAAACACCGACTTGTGCTACTGGTGAGGAAATAACGTATATTTATTAATATATAGTTTGTAGTTATATTGCATCGAGTTATTATTTTATTAAAAACAGTACTCAATATCCGATATTATATATATATATATATATATATAAACGAATATATATATATATATATATATATATATATATATATATATGAAGAAAAATTTGGAAAAAAAAACAAAAAATCCTTAAATGCAATTATGTTGTTTAAAATGAATGAAATGTCGACGTTTGACGTTTCAATTTAAATAAACCTTTTTCAAGACAATATTCATTAAAATACAATTCAGTTCAATTTGACAAAGACGATGGACATAAACAACAAGTCTTATCCAAAACAGATAACTGAAAATTTTAAAAATGATCAGCTTTCCGTTTAGCATGGTCACGTTGTCGTAGTTATTAAAAAAAAAAAAGTGCTCGATACAAAAGTACAAAAGTCGAGCATAAATATAATTATTTATTTAAACATTCTTTTGATTCCAAGTCCTGGGATAATTTGGTCTAGAAGAGATCTTGAGTCTTATTTGACAATCTTCCTAGAGGTGGTATCATGATAAAACCATCCAGCCTCCTGTGCTGTGAACAGGTTAATAGGAGTAGATATGTTTGACTATTCCTAGCCAGCAATCCTCCAATTTAATTGAACAGAAGTGGAGGTTTTCCTGTTTCGAATATGGCCTAACCAGTTCTTTCTTCATCCATGACCTATCTTAACTTTTTTGGATAATCAGACTCTTCAGTGGCTGTGACTTTTTCATTATAAGGAGACTGGGTTGGCAGTTTTCTGGTTGCTGCATCCGACTGGTTGTCAAAAGCCCAAGAGAGATAGATAGATATTAACATACTGAAATAAAAGAGATGAAAAGATTGACATAAGCTATATATATATATATATATATATATATATATATATATATATATATATATGAGTGTGTGAAAAATATATAGAAAATAGGAAAGAACTCATTAGGTAAATGATCCAAAGTTCTTTAATATTTTTGTTATTATTTTTAAAAAATAGTGCTCGATACAAAAGTAGAGCATAAATATAATTATTTATTTAAAAATATGATTCCAACACGCTACATAAGAGGTCTCATGTTTCAAAATAAGAGCCGAAAAAAATTATTTAAAAAAAAAATTTCGCTTAAAGATGGAAGAACAGAGCTTACTTTAATTCACTTTAATTCAAATAATTATATTGAAGTTTTCGGCTCTTGTTTTGAAACATGAGACCTCTTATGTAGCGGGTTAGAATCATATTTTTAAATAAATAATTATATATATATATATATATATATATATATATATATATATATATATATATATATCACGTAAACATTGGGTAAGTGACTGACAAATGTAAAACGAAAATACGCCCACAAGAAGCATTCGAACATGCGTACCCTTTTGCAGGCGATTTAATAAGATTTCTGAATATGCCGACCGGTAGTTTAACTAAAATACAGTTTAAAATAAACGGAGCTTTATTCTTTTTATCCGAGCGCTTTCGGCTATACATTTAGCCGTTTTCAAGGATGAAATATTTTAACTATATTTTCAAGTGTTGTCTTTATCAATAAGGTTTCCATTATTTTTAGCCTTTTTTTTTTGCATGTAGATGATGCTATTATATTAATAATATCAACTATGGACACACTATTTTGTCCGTGTTTTTAAAATTGAAAATATAAATACATACATACAACAAACTATTTCTTATTTAACAGTTAAATTATTTAATCCCTTGAAAATGGCTAAATGTATAGCCGAAAGCGCTCGGATGAAAAGAACATTTGGATAGTTTTTATATAATTTATCATCTCGAAAGAAAAAAATTCTTAGATCGCATGAGAACTTGTATAAAAAACTAAATCAAAGCACCTTGTCTGTCGTATTTAATGAAATGTGCATATATATATATATATATATATATATATATATATATATATATATATATATATAGAGAGAGAGAGAGAGAGAGAGAAAGATAACAAAATATAACACTCTTGTGCATACCATATCAGCTCAATACATTTATGGTGTGGTCCGCGTAAATATTGACCAGTTATAGCGCAGAAAGATTGACGAAACTATTTCTTTTCTTGCCCTACCTATTTTTTGCTTTGGGTGTGTTCGGAGAGGGTGTGGAGAAAATGTTGTACATCAAGCAATTCTACATGAAAACGTTTTTTTTTTTTTTTTTTTTTGGTTAGCTACATCACTATTGATCGGATGGAAATGCATGTAAGTAACGGACATAGATATTGATACAGCTGCATTGCCAAATTAACATTCAGAATTACAGAGATGTTTGATTATTGACATATACATATACATATATATGTGTGCTTGCGTGTATACTAGTAATGTACGTTAGGATACGCGGGGGAAGTTCCTGTCTATTTTACGCTGTGCTAAACAGTTGTTTGTTTCTTCATTTTTTTTTTTTTAATTTCTAAAGAGATTCTCCCAGAGATGAAGAGGAGACTTGAAGCAACATAAACGTGGTTTTACAGAAGGATGCTGAGGATACTATGGATCAAACATGTGAGTAATGATTTTCCAAGCGTAGCTTAGATGTGCCACAATGCCGAAATTATGGAGCGCCCAGTGAGGATCGAACTCACTATTCAGTCGTAATTGTTCTAGCGAGACAAGCTTGCTAACCATTACACCGCCTCGACGTTGCGAGTAACACTGTATCCGAAGGTGCATTGGGTTAGCAAAAACTAAGCAAAATATTAAGAAACAGAAAAATGTTGTTAACACCAAAGAAATGACTACTGAACTGTTACGTAATATAAGTCCTCCTGTATGCCAATAAATACTGGACGATCTCCCCAAAGATGAAGACGAGACTTGAAGCAACAGAAACTTGGTTCTACAGAAGGATGCTGAGAATACCGTGGACCAAACATATAAGTGACGACGATTTGGAATCAAATGAAAACAAAAAGGAAACTAGTATTTAACATCAGAAAGAGACAGGTGAGGTTTCTAGGGCATATAATTAGGAAAGAGGGCTTGGAAAATCTGATACTCATGGGACGGTAGAGGGCATGAGAGGAAACAACGAATAACATACTTATTGAGGTCGAGTAAATAGATGGCAGAACAAGGCTTAGAAGATATAACAAAGACAAAATTTATTAAGAGTTTCAAGGGACAGGAAGTTGTGGAGAGGCATAATCGCCCACATCCTGAGCGGACACGGCACATAAAGAAGAATCTGTCGTAAATTAGTATTAGCAGAATTGTCGTAATTAAAGCAGGTCGATAGATATTTTCTTTTATATAACGTTTCTCTTCAGGGAGTCAGCCACCATGGCGCTCTACAGCATCCTAACTTTTATAGTTTCAACCAATGCCTTCCAGTCCCTCTTATTAATTCAGGTTTTCATATATCTAAAGAAGAATTAAGAAATCTAATTATAGAAAGTAAAAATTTCACTATGATATGTTGGGAAATTTCCAGATTTGTATTTAAAATACAAACTTGAAACAAAATGGCTACAAAATATGGAAAAAAAAGAAGACGTCAATTAGACATATATCCTGTCATCATTCTAAAATAACACCTTCATTTTTTTAATCTATCTAAACGATAATTAAAAATTATAATTTGTCTGAAATGTATTGGGAATTTTCCAAGTTTTCATTTGAAATGAAGAAAATGCGAACTTTAAACAAAACATTCACAATATATGGAAAAAAAAAGAAAGTATCAATTTAAACCACATCCTCCTGGCGCCATATTAAACAGACAACTTTTTCCCTATATATCTTTGTCTGATTATAATTTGGGAAAGTGAAAATTTCACTCCGATCTGCTGGAAAATATTAAAGTTTTCGTCTGAAATAAAGAAAATATGACCTTTAAATATAATAGTCAAAATATATAGAAAAAGTAGGCGTCTATTTGGCTTACGGTCACATCATGTTGAAACACCGATTCCGTACGATCACCGAAGGTAAGCAACCTCAAGCCTGGTCAGTACTTAGATGGATGACCGCTTGAGAATACCAGTTGCTGTTAGCTTGGAAATGCGTGTGGTGTAATGGCTCGGGATTGTTAATCAGAGGGCAGAGTTCCAGTTCCAATTGGTTCCGTTCTATTTCGCCCAAATACCACTGGGAAAGATACGAATTCACCTTTTCTACCCCCAGCTATGGGTTAATTAGTAAGACTTGTATAACTAGATCGATATTATCTCGAAAAAATTATTACAATCTAAAACTATTTTCTGGTTTAAATAATCAGCAAAAGGTTAATACGCCATAGAAAATACACCAATCAATCAATGAGGCGTCAATTTAAGTTTAAATATATTTAAACTGCATTTTTTTCCTGATTCAAGTACCGTTTTTATTCCCATCTCATGTATCAGAAACTTGGACATTATCTGTTCGTCTTGAAAGAGGACTGGATAGATCATATACAAATCTAGTTACATAAATGCAGGACATCAGTTGGAGATCCCATGCAACGCTTAACACAATTTACGGAGAACTAAGACAAATCGCTCTTAAGCTCAAACATAAACGATTACAATTTGCCGGTCATTGCCACCGAGCGGACATGGAAATCGTCTCATCGTTACTTCTATAGCATCCTTCTGGAAGTGTCTTCACACAAAATTTGACTTTTTCCAGGTACCATATCTCGGAGCGTAAGGTTGGATATTGGGGATCTGCGGACAGTAATACAGGAACGAACAGTGTGGAAAGGGATTATCAACGGAGTCCCGACCAACCATAGGAGGTCGTAGGATGATGATTATGTTAATGGTCCCATTTTCTTTAAAGCGTGCTCGTCACTCACGTGTTCCGTTCCTGTATTGAAAAGATTTTTTTTTTCTGTAGAACATCATATCTGTCGCCCAGTGTTTTCTCTTCATCCCTAAAGACAGTTTCCAGTAGTGAGATATCTATCGCATAGCTGTTCAACACTCCTTTCTTTGTTTCTAACGACATTTTCCTGTTTCTTAATTTCGCTTTTGAAAGACAACTTTCGCTATTTCAATTCGCATTCAGATTCTTGTGTCATTTTCCATTGGCTGCTAAACATTTCCCTGATTTTTAATTTTCTTAACTTGCCTAATTTTGTTGCATCCAGTTCGGAGCTCACCGCTTGGGCTGTCAGGCTTCCTAACAACTATACATCCTGTCTTACAGTTTGCAATTAGCCCTTTCTTCAAGCTTTCTTCTACTACTTTATCTATGAGTTACTGTGTCGTTTTCTGCGTATGCCATCAACATGTTTTCATATGCGTATCTTACGTTAAGATTGGGTTCACTTACAGTAAATCGTTGTAGACCTCCAAGTTTTCATAGGATCTCTTCGTCTATTGTGTTTCTTCTTTGCTCCCTATGAAACATTGGCTTCCTTTTGATTCTGCATCTAAACGAAAGCTGACCAAGCGTATCAGAGATTGTATTCATTCGGGCGAGCTAATAGTAAGAGTTTCAATGGGAATTTGGGTCCACATCCGGTATCCCCAGCCGCATATATACAAACATTTAGGATATTGTGATCCGGTTTGAATTCAGTGTTTCCTGCTCACAGAGTGGATAACATCCAAGACTATAGGACCAAATATTGTCCTGCTATTTCACCCATAACTGGGGGGGGGGGGAATAAATGGATTCATACCTTAGCCAAAGGCATTAGCACATGAATGTAATAAGCTTGACTGGAATTCGAACTCAGCTCTCCGATTCTTCCATCCAAGCCACTAAATATTGTTCCACAATATAAAGAGCAATAACAGGTATTCGACATAAGAAACCTATTTTTCGGAAGCATAATTTTAAGAGAAATGTTTTATAAATTTCAGCACCGACTGATTGGTCAGTAAATGCCAAATATTTCCTTATAAGGCAACGGCCAATATTACCATTATAATATTGCATTGATCCAAGTGACAAAGATTCAGACAGACGAAATGGAATCTGTGGTCACTGTAAAAATGTATGTCGATATGTATCGAATAGAACAGTTATGTATATCAATTCACTCAGTAGACATGCAAAAGACAGGAAGTTGTGGATTACCACGATCGCCCACTACCTGGAAGGCCATAATGTATATTGAGAATTAGATATGTTGGGTAATTGAATGACAAAATGGAAAAAATACTATGTAATGTGTCATGTCCTTTGAAATAACTTCATTAGAATAATGTTTTTATGGCTGGTATATATCTATCTATCTATCTATCTATCTGTCTATATATATATATATATATATATATATATATATGCGTGTGTGTATATATATATATAGGATCTAACTAACTAACCAACCAACTAACTATATATATATATATATATATACATATATATATATATATATATATATATATATATATATATATATATATATATATATATATAGTTATTTAGTTAGTTAGTTGGTTAGTTAGATCCTATATACATGTATATTTATATATAGTATCTAACAACCAACTAACTAATTATATATATATATATATATATATATATATATATATATATATATATATATAAATATAATATACTATGGCCTTCCAGGTAGTGGGCGATCGGTAATCCACAACATCCTGTCTTTTGCATGTCTACTGAGTGAATTGATATACATAATCATTCTATTCGATACATATATATATATGCGTCTTGTCCCTCTGAAAGGATTTCTTTAGACTAATGTTTTTATTGCATGTATATATATATATATATATATATATATATATATATATATATATATGTGTGTGTATATGTATATATAGGATCTATTCAACTGACCAACTAACTATATATATATATATATATATATATATATATATATATATAGTTATTTATAGTTTATTAGTTGTTGTTGTTAGATCCTATATACATGTGTATATGTGTATATAGTATTAACAATCAACTAAATTCAATTATATATATATATATATATATATATATATATATATATATATATATATATATATAATTCTCAACATACATTATGGCCTTTTAAAACTTCATTGCTCACATGTTCAGTTCACTGTATTCTCAGCATCCTTCTGTAGAACCTTATTTGTTTCTAGTCTTTGTTTTCATCTGTAAGGAGATTCTTCAGCATTCACTGCCATATGGGAGGACTGATATTCCGTTACAGTTCAGTACTTTTTTCGCTGTTTCTACCGAAATGTTCCTGTGTTTTTTTAATACTTTGCTTAACTTTTGGAAGGCATCTGTCGTTATTCCAGTGCACCTTCAGATTTTGGTATCGCATTTTCCTTACTCTGTTAAAACACTTCCGACATATTTAAATGTTTGTACATGCCTGATTTTACATTTTAAAACGAAACTATCATTCAATCTACGGCTATCAGATTTCAGGCATAATTTACGGGATAGTCTAATACAATAAAGCTGTATTAATATAAAAACATTCCGTTCATAGTTTGAGGTCAGGTGTAGGTCCATAGCCGGCGTCTCATATTAACTTCTTATATTCCTAAATGGCGCTCTCCAGATTGTTCTTATAGATCAGACTCTCAGAAATAATTCCAGAGCTGTTATCGTAAAATTCTGCGGATTCTTCAGACAATTAAATCTTCTCCAGAATCAGATTAGAAAGATGGCAGTGTGTAACGACAGACTCAGTTCCATGTTTAGTAAAATAAGGCGAGCTAATCATTCCCGGCATTTGGGAGCCAATTTAAATCTATATCGACTGCTTTCTTATACTCCTCGTAGCGAATATACTGAATGTGTATATAAGGGCATAAACACACACACATATATCTTTATATATATATATATAAGTATATGTATGTATATATGTATATTTAGGCAGCAGATCTTCATTTAAACATGTTTCATTGAAAAAAATATTATGTCTATTTTTATAATAATCCTTTCTAGTTCTTTGATCAGTTTCTTGGTGTTAAAATGAAATTTATGAAGCAAGTCTCCGTAGTTTTTACCCAAGTATTGTCCTCCGATATATATATATATATATATATATATATATATATATATATATATATATTGTAGGATAAAATATCGATAAAACATCGACGTAGTAGTAAGTATACCACGTGACATTTTTAGGGCAAATTAGGAATAATTCAAATTTCGGAGCCAATTTCTCAGGAATAACGGTATAAAAATCACAGTCACCTCAATGACAGAGTCTCTCATATTTCACTAAGCGCCTTGTCAGTCTAAGTGCTATCAAGAAATGTCTCAGCAGCACTGACAAAACCTCAAAGGTACCATCTTCAGACACCCACACCGTCGTCTACAGTAAGATCTTAATTCTATCCATCGCCTTTACATCCATTACTACTACGTAAGCATACACCTACTATTTTATACAAACACACTAGTAATGACATTTCACCTTTCTCACATACGTACGCAATACAATTTGTACTATACAGAACTTTTTTAACAACCAGAAAAAAAACTTTACTTATTCAATATATTTCAAACAACTGTATATTTCAGCTTAATTTTTTGTTATATAATGCTTGTTGTAATCGTACAACACATATAATGCTTATGTTGTAATCGTACAACACCCTCCCCGAAGACTTCCAACACCACGGCTGATTGATGAAGATCGCTTCGATCTCAGACCTGCCCTGATTTATGTCCAAGATCGAATAGTCGCAGATATCTTCTTGTCGGACTGGTCCAAGCAGGGCGAAGACGTACAAGAAAAAAATAACACGAATAAATTGAACAAAAAGTAATTACTGTTTTTATATCAGTCCTTCGTACAATAATTGGTTATATCAGAGTTATGCCAACTCTGATATAACCAATTATTGCGAATTATTGCAAATAATTATCAGCCCAACCCCCCATCTAAATCGGAAGTAATATTATTTTTGTCGACTTGGTAAAGTTTGGGTTACTGTTTTAGTAAAGTTCATCACAAGACTGGAGTCCGGGGGGGGTGTTCTTCGGCAGGCAGTCACGTGGGGTGTATAACCAGCCGTGGCTGGGACAAACTCTCTGCCGTCTCTCTTCTGTCTCTGTCTCCGTCTGGCTAATTCACTTCGCGCATTATTAACATTCGCTCAAACCGGCCTGGGTCACGGCGCATAAGGGGATTTCGATAAATCCCCTTTGTTGTCAGCTTACTTCATAATTCTGGGGAATTCCCTTCTTCCACTCTCTCTTATTATTACCTCTCACTAAACCTGCTCAGTGAGCATGCGTGGCTTATCCACCTCCTCCTGGTATTTCAATTCAACTTTCGACCAGGAGAAATCAACTTCAACTTCGTTGATGATATAATGGAATATGCATACACCTGTGTTCCCCTGAATACAATATGATTGGCTGCGTCCATTGGCAATGACGACGGACGTGTAAGAGAGTTAAAGTGCCTTAGTCTGAGAGCTAATTCTATAACGACGCCCATTGACTACGCCATTGATCTACACTTTACTGCGACTATGACGCGTACCAGTCGATTACTGCTACCGTATTCTACTTGGTTATAGTAGCCAAAACCATTAGTTGTTTCGTTAAATATATCCCTTTCCGGGACATATCAGTTGATTACGAAAATGAAGTTTTCGCCTTACAGCTTGCATTTTCAGCTGTGTGGAACACATGTCAATCATCCGTTGCCCTCTAAGTCTGGGTCGTTTTCCATTGTTCAAACACTCGACACACCAATTCCAGTCTATATGCGAATCAAATCCCACGGATTTTATGTATTAACCCTCTTTGTTCCAAATTCTCTCAGTATATCGATCTGATATACTGAGAGAATTTGGAACAAAAATAATATATCTATAAGATAACTGTCTTATGTTTTACCAAAACCTTCTTATGTTTTACCAAAACCTTCTTATGTTTTACCAAAGCCTTCTTATGTTTTACCGCAGCAACGACAAACAGTATCATGATGTAATATTATGTTGTATTTTTATACATAATTTTATTCTTTGAATGAATGTCCTGGGATTGTTTAAAAAAAAACAAATTACGAGCAGTCACACAACATTTTATATTCTTCTTTTATGTGCCGTGTCCCTTCGGGGCGTAGGCGATCATGGACCTGCAATTTCCCCTATTCCTTGTAGATCTTAATAAGTTTTGCCCCTCTGCTACTTCTACCAGGCCCTGTTCTGTTATCCACTTGCTTAAGCCCGCTAGGTATGTGACGCGTTGCTATCCGTTGTCTCCCTTTCCGTCTAATCGCCCTGTGAGTATCAGATTCTCCAAGATCGAATCCCAACTCTCTGCTTTTTAGCGTTTAACTAAAACCCGTGTAGAAGGATTCCTGCAACACGTACAGGTATTTTCGATTTATATGATGTAATTATTTTTCTTGAAGTTAACGAAATCTGAAAAGATAAATGCACTAATTTATCTCTAATCGGTATTATTATTTTACAGGTGAATGAAAAGGCTTCGATCAGAAGATCTTGTAAGAAAAAGGCTGGCGCATTCTGCTACATCTGCGGCGAATACACTCTTGCTTCTAACAGGCATCCAGTCGCAAGTTTCATACAGCGTGCTTACTTCCTTTATTTTTGGTATTAAACTTGGTGACCAGGTTAAACCTTGGGTTCCACACATGATATATAAGACATGTCCAGAGTATCTGCGTCAAGAGAAGGGCAAGAAAAGTTGTCTGAAGTTTAAAATTCCCATGGTTTGGGGGAAACCAACAAACCCTAGTACTGACTGTTACTTCTGTGCTATTGATGAGACTGGGATCAACAGAAAGATCCGGGGCAGCCTCAAGTATCCCGATCTTCAATCAGCACGTCGTACTGCAGCTCATTATGATGAAATTCCAATACATGTATTTCGAGAACATCGTAACACTAGCGAGAAAGATTTTTCCAGTGTTCAAGAAAACGAAGAAGTGATTTTTGACGATGATGCTCGACATCTTTCTTTTTTTTTTTCCAAAGGGAACTAAATGATTTAGTTCACGATCTCAGCTTGTCAAAGTTCTCTGTCGAACTGTTGGCATCCAGATTGAAGGTAAAAAAAAATGTCGTTTCTGGCAAGTGCTCACATCACCTTCTCCCGCAACCGGCATCAAGAGTACCCCCGTTTTTTTCCCTGAAGAGAATGACTTGGTGTACTGTACAGATATCGCGCAGCTTTTGCCCAAAATTGGAGTGCTATAGTATGAACCCGAAGATTGGAAGCTGTTCATTGACAGCAGCAAGCAATCATTGAAAAGTGATTTCCTACAGAATGGCAACCAGTTTGCCTCTGTACTCCTTCCTCACGCGACTACACTGAAGAAGAAATATGAAGCAGTGAAGTATGTTCAGGAGAAAATTCTTTTAATGAATGGTTTATTTGTGTTGACCTAAAGATGTTGAAATTTTTGTTGGGACAACAATCCGGGTTCCACCAAGTACCCATGCTTTCTGTGCACGTGGGTTACTAGAGACACGGCTCAGCATTACACGCAAAAGAACTGGCCTGTTCAGGAGGAACTGATCCCTTTGCAGAGCAACGACCTTTATCAATAAGCCTCTGGTGAAGAGAGACAAGATACTTTTACCACCACTGTACCAAGTTCTACTTGATCAAGCAATTCACCAAAGGACTGGACAAGGACAGTAGCTGATTCGCTTACTTGTTTTTCATTAAATAAAAATTATTACTTATGGCATTTTAATTGTTTGATATTCTTTAAATAATAATAATTATTTTGCTCTGTCTTTTTACATAGAGCTCTCCCTGGATCTATATCCTCCTGGAAATTACCACATTTTACTGTTGAAATAGCTAGATGTAACCGTAAGTTATTTTTCTAATATTTTTTCTCGGATTCCTACCTGCGGAACAATCTTCCGCTTTTTTTTCCTTCCCTGCCACATACAATCTTCAAAAGTTTTAAAAGCAACGCCAATCGCCATCTGTTTTCATGAATCCTGTTCTATTATTCTCTTTTCTCATCACTAATGTCTTCTCATTCTCTTTCACTCCCACTGACCCCCTTGCGTCTTAGTGGCTTTATTGTCTTGCTTAAGGTGAAATCATTGAAAAAAAATGTGTATGTCTGCTCAAAATAGAACTGAGGTATTTGTGTTGTTGATACGTATGGCATTGTAAGCAGTGGTTTTCAAATTTCTGAAGGTATATCTCCACACTAATTCCACATTTTCAATTAAAAAAAAACAGTTATTCTACCTTTTTAAAGACAAATAATATGTAAAAATTATATAACAGTGAAGAGATGTGATTATGGTTTTTATTAAAGTTTTACTTTACATTTATTTTTTTTAATCGATATTATGAAAATGACGAGAAGAATGTTCAAAATGGCTCAGTCAGAAACATATGGAACGTCTGCATATTGAATATTGACATTTTGGCGTTCAGTCTAAAAAATAACGATTGACAAAAAATAATTTGTAAAGAATTCTTGTCTGCGGTTTTTTAATAGAACGTGTATCAATGAAAATTCCTGATTAAATACACACACTGATATCTATCTATCTATCTATCTATCTCTATCTATCTATCTATCTATCTCTGTTGTCTCTCTTCTCTCTCTCTCTATATATATATATATATATATATATATAAAGATAGAATAACTGTTTTTTTATTGAAAATGTGGAATTAGTGTGGAGATATATATATATATATTTGAAAACCACTGCTTGCAATGCCATAAGTATCAATAACGTAAATATATTAATTCTAATTTCTCATATATATATATATATATATATATATATATATATATATATATGAGAAATTATAATTAATTTGGAGAAATTTACCACTTAGCTGACTGACGTTGGCTTAGTCATGCCTACTACGTAGTTTCGTGAGTACATCAAGATAATATGTTCACTCTTCAGGGCTTGCTGTCTTCCCTGCTGCTATTTCTCAGTTTTGCCGGATTTATATGTGGTTTGTTTTAATTTGATATCTTTTTATATGTGCGTGTTTTTTTCATTTAATGGGTGTTTTTATTGCTTAAGTGGCATGGGGTTTCTTGGTGTTTGCTTTGTATTATGGTGACCTTTTTTTGACCGTATCTTACTTAATTGCTTTATGTGGAATTGGTTCATTTAACAGTATTGGATTGACCAACTTTATTGTATTGATGTGTTTGTCCGTTTGTTTGTTTTCGTGGTGGTTATGTGTTTGACCTTTTTTTATCTATTTATTTTTTATTTGGGTGTGATTTGGTATATATTTATAAGCGATTAGGTATATATATATATATATATATATATATATATATATATATATATATATATGCATGTATGTCTCCCTCTATATATATATATATATATATATATATATATATATATACAAGGAGAGAGAGAGGTATAATAATAACGTAGTCCATGAAATTTTTAACAAGAATACGATAAAAATTTGTTACAGTATAATACACAACATGGAACGTATTATTAAGTTTTGAAAGATAAATACCCCGCTACAAATTTCAAATTGTGCCAAGAGGAAAATGGTTAGCAATTTTCTTATGTACCCAAACCTCAGATATGATGTTGGGACGTATGCACTCAAAAAATATTTACCTCCAACTATGTAACCCAGATGAAGTTCACATTCGGGTCAATAAAAAAAATGGAGTTTCCCATATTTAAACACGTAAGTTGCTAGCGCCAATTTTTAAAAAAATTCAAAAGATCCGTGACTAAAAGTGTAAAACTGCGGTATTGATCATTTTAAATATTATATTTTACGTTTATATGACTCTATATAGAAATGAGGACTTTGAAATGCATACGTCGTAAAACTATATATATATATATATATTAAAAAAATATTCAATTTAAGGATATTTACTGGATATTTAAGGATATTTACTGGTGAGACCAGGACTCACCAGTAAACTGGTAAAACCTCGTTGTCAATCTAGTACTGTGCTTAAATTCAAAAAGTCAAGGTATCATAGTGAAAAGCTCATCCAGACAGTTTTCCTGAAAGTACTTATACAAAAATCACAGAGAGGCAGCCTTAGAGGCGGTGAGAATGTGACTAAGCTGCCAGATAAGGACCAATAATATTGCAGATTCTTCTTTGGATCTTACCAAGGAGCTCAAGGTCAATAGCAGGGGCACCGGAAAATAAGTGGCAGTGATATCCTAAGCATGGACGAATGGCAGAGTTATAGATATTTAAGATAGACTCTGGAGAGAAAAATCGTCTCGCTCTACACAATGAACCGACTTTCTTAGCGGTTGACCCAACAATGACTTCAATAGAGTCTTTCCACTTCATATTAGCACAGAACGTTAACCCAAGAAAGCGGAACTAGTTACTTTCCTGAAGGATAGCATCAGCCATGCTTGATGGAAGGAAGCAAGGGTTCTCTCAGAAAAGGATCTATACGAGTGGCCGTTTAGAAGAATTCTCATTTCACGATTTGACAGGAAAGACTGGATCAGTTCAAAAGTATCCGGAGACAATTCTCTTAACTTTTCAGCTCATATATATATATATATATATATATATATATATGTAATTCGGCAGCAGTCTTTCGTTTATGCAAGTTTCTATGAAGACGACTGACAAGTCACTGCAATTAAGCTTTTTATTAATTTTTTTTTTTCTTATATTCGTACAAATAATTTAGTTTCTAGACATATTTTCATATATGTGTGCTGTCTCTTTTTCAGGACGTAGGTAATCCTGGCGCTCAAAATGTCTTTTGTAGCTCTTAATAAATTTCATCTTTTGTTATTTCTTCTAAGCCTTTGTTCTGCCATCCATTTATTCAAGCTCAGTAAGTAGATTGTGCGTCGTTTTCCCTGTCCTATGAGTACCAGATTTTCCAAACCTTCTTTTCTCAAGATGTGCCCAAGAAATATCAACTGTCTCTTCCTGGTGTTAAGTATACGTTTTTTTCTCTAAAACGCTGTCGTTGCTCACATGTTGGGTCAATGGTATTCTCAGCATCCTTCTGTAGAATCAAATCCTGCTGTTTCCAATTGTCCTCTTCATCTGTGAAGAGATTGTCCAGACAAAGGACAGACAGGAGGACTTATATTATGTAACAGTTCAGTATTCTTTTCTTTTTTAACGAACATTTTCTGTTTCTTAATACTTTGCTTAGCTTTTGGAATGCTTCTTTCATTATCCCAATGAGACTTTGGATAGACTGCATGAGAAATATCCAAATGACCTGTGGAAACCAGCACTTTCAGCTAATATATTAGCCATCAATATGCTTATTTTCCTTAAATTGAATATTTAGCTGGATAGATGTAGCCGTAAATTCTATGCTAACAATTTATTCTCTGGCACTTCTTCCTTTTGGAACTTCCTTCAGGCTCCTTGCTTTCCAGTCAACTTTAATCTGCAACAATTTAAGAGCGATGTCGACCGTTATTTATTGTCCACCTGATTACTATCTTCTTTTTCTGCTCATCATTATTGCTTCTGTTCCTAATTCTTCCACAATCCTAAAACTAAGTAATTTAAATGTCCTAAGGATTTTCTTTTGGTTATCCGCGGTTAGGGGACCATTACTATTGCGGATGGAAATGAGTACATCATCTCTGTATAGGCCTATCTGTTTGGGATCTACTATTTTACTAAGTATATATAAAATATAAATACATACTAAATCAGCAAACTGGGCTGAATAATATGCACCCATAGGGGCATCAAAATTGTCATTAAGGCACTTGGTCCAGGTGGAATTGTTCAGGGCTTGAAGTGATTTCCTAGTTGTTAGGGTGATATTAGTCTCCTTATCAGTGATCCCCACATAGTTTTTTTGTAAAGTTAATACAATTTTCCTCTAATCTTAAAATAATTGATTATCTAAACATCACCATTAACCTCAATAGTTGTTATGGTCCGGTTCCTTGTACCACGGTGATAGTCCAAGGTAGAACCAATAAAGAAGAACTCGAACACAGGTATGAAATAACACAGATATATTACAAACAGGAATATATACAGAGAATTAGAAGTGTTAGTATGAACAATCAGGTTGAGTAGAGAGAACAATGTTGTCTCGACCAGTATCACTATTCCAATGTCTTGCAGTAATTGTCTGAACGCGACTCTGTTTCGGACTGCCTCTGACTCGACTTGAACTACTGACGATATTCAGTCACCCCACCCCACGAGGGCATCATGTGGGACAAGGCTGGTTTAACGTGGGATCTCCGAGCCCATGGGCTCGGCCAAAAATATGCCCATTGAACCCGTATAAACGGGGTCAGGGTCGGTTTACCCCCCCCCCCCGAACGAGACTCCTCTCCTCGGCGTAGCCTCGTTCGGGTTCTCCGAAGGCAGAGAGTTCAACGGAACAGTCGGTTCAGAAGTGAGTCAGTCGTTCACTTCTGAACTGACTGACAATATTCAGTCCCCACTGGGGCAACATGTGACACAAGGTCGGTTGTTTATTGTGGGTTTCCTGACCGTGGGCTCAGCCTTCTAAATATACCGTTTGAACCCGTATGAACGGGTTCAGGGCCGGTTTTACCTCCCGAAAGAGGATCCGCCTTCGGCGTAGCCTCCTTCGCCCCTCTCCGTCCATAGACAGAAAGTTGAACCGAACAGCCGCTCAGAAAGTACTGGGTCGACAGACGATATTCAGTCACCCCCACGAGGGTGTCATGGGGCACAAGCCTTTTTAACGTGGGCATTCCCGAGCCATTAGGGCTCAGCCAAAAATAAATGATTTTGGAACCCGTATAAACGGGTTCAGGCCGGTTTACCTCCCGAAGGAGACTCTGCCCTTCGGCGTAACCTCCTTGGGTTCCTCCGCCCGCAGGAAGAGAGTTCAAACCAAGCAGTCTGTTCAAAGTGAACGACTGACGATATTCAATCACCCCCACGGGGTGTCATGTGGCACAAGGCCCTTTAACGTGGGCATTCCCGAGCCATTAGGTTCGGCCAAAAAATTAGCCATTTGAACCCGTATAAACGGGTTCAGGGCCGATTTTTTTTCCCCGAAGGAGACTCTGCCCTTCGGCGTAACCTCCTTGAGGTTCCTCCCGCCCGTAGGAAGAGTTCAAACCAAGCAGTCTGTTCAAAAGTGAACGACTGACGATATTCAGTAAACACGAGGGTGTCATGTGGCACAAAGGCCTTTTTTAACGTAGGCATTCCCGAGCCATTAGGCTCGGCCAAAAAAATAGTCCATTTGAACCCGTATAAACGGGTTCAAGGCCGGTTTTACCTCCCCGAAGGAGACTCTGCCCTTCGGCGTAACCTCCTTCGGGTTCCTCCCGCCCGTAGGAAGAGAGTTCAAACCAAGCAGTCGGTTCAGAGGTGAACGACTGTCTCTCGCCTACTGACTGAAGCGCAGTATTTATTAAGTGTGGAATAGTCCATTATTATTATTATGGGTAAGATCCCATAACAATAGTAAAACGTTTAAACCATACCATAAAGACAATGAAACTTCCACTTCTATATATATGTTAATTCTGACCACCACAATGCCATTGTGAAACAGATACCTACCACCGTTGTCACTAGGATTAGTCAATTATCAAACATAAACGTCTTTAATAAGAATAAAAAAAAATGTATGAAAATGCTCTCCATAAAAGTGGTTTTAAAGATAAAGTATCTCATCTAACCCCTATGTGCAACACAGAAATATCTATAGAGAAATGTCAAAGGAAAAGGACTATGTGGTTCACGTCCCTCCCTCTGCACACTGTCAAATATTAACATCGGACAGTATTTTCTAAAGTTTATAAATAAACACTTTCAAAAAATAACCCTTTAAATAAGATCTTCAATTGGAAAACGATTATGGTTAGCTACTCCTGTATCAACAATATGTATAAAATTATTAACTAACACAATAACCATATTTTAAGAAATTTCTATGGGACAAACCTGGTATTGAATCATCCTGCAATTGTAGATCTAAAGAAAATTGTCTACTTGTGCGCAAATGAAAATCTACCTGAGTTATATATCAAGCTATCATTACCCGCCCCGCCAAAATAATATGAAAAATTATAATGTTTACATTGGGATTTATGCGGAGAAATGGAAACAGAGATTTTATAGCCATTGGCATTCATTTTCTAGCCGTAAACTAAAACACCAGACAGTTCTTTCAAAATTTTGAGGAATTGAAGGAGAAAGGTTTGAGCCCAGAGATAATTTGAAAAATTATAAGTTCTGCACGTACTACTAATAGTCTTGGAGATAGGTATGACTTAAGCTTAGAAGAAAAGATTAGAATAATTAAATACAATAATCAAAACCAACTAGTGAATCAGAGGAATGAATTTGTGTTAAAATGTCGACATAAAAACAAATTCAAATTTCCATAATATAGGTTTAACTTAATTAGCTGACATATTTCCATAATATTCATCCCCTCTAAATATATGTCGACATTATAACTAATTCTTATTTACTATATTTTATTTCCCACCTTTACTCTCTTTACACTACATTAATTATAATCTCTAAACTTTCCGCTACTTTAATATCGCCACAACTCTCTTTCAATTAATCCCTTACATCCTTTTATCTATATATTTTAAATTTATTTTTAGACCCCTTTTTATTCCTCTTTAAATTTTAAATTAATATTTCATTCTTCATATAACCCAAAATTAATCTCATAAGTTTTATATTCGGGTTCAATTTAATAAAACTTCCTCCCCTTAGCACAAGTACCTTCTATCCCTCCCCTGACCCCTGTCTTGTGCCTTTCATTAGTTTTCCGACTGGTTGATTTTTTTTAGTTTTCACAGTTAAATCTCCTGCCCGTCTTTCACTGTATAGACACGAATTCAGTCCACCCCGGGGTCGGTAGGGCAGACGACTGATAACTTCGTCTGCCAAAATAGGCTATTCCCCATATGAGATAATTTTGGATTTTGTTGCTTATTAATTATATGGCTCTGTATTAATAAATACATTGAGCTCTTTTTGTAGATCATTTTAATATTTGATATGACTAGGATCCACTTGGATTATATACCAACTTTGTTACCTTTACTATATATATATTATTATTAGTAGTAGTAGTAGTAGTAGTAGTTGTAGTAGTAATCTTATAAGTATAAGAAACTATACTCATTTGGAAAACTTTCATATAATCAAACCAATACCAAAGGGAAAAAAGGTATAAAAATAGAAAGAACCAAGGACATGTACGTTAGCTGAAAATAATCGTTCAGCATGCAATTCCAAAGCCCAAAGAAAAAAAAAACCCGATACGAGTACGCAAATTAACTAAATAAAGTGTTCAATACAGTAAGTAGAGTAGACCTACTAACAAACTACCCAGACAAACCTACCACGGTTTCACCTTAGCGGATCGTCAGGGAAGCCTTCTCTGATGATCCGCTAAGGTGAAACCGTGGTAGGTTGTCTGGCCCCCTAGGTTTAACTATATATATATATATATATATAAAGGAAATATGTTGTAGTGGTTCCAACGAGAGAAAAGTATGTATATTAAAAAAAGAAGAGGGTGCCGCAAACGTTTTTGGTTGTAATGTGGATTTATTGAGAAAAATATTATACTTTGTTTTACATAATTTCACGACACGTGTTTCTGGTCTGGTCTCGCAAACCGTCTTCAGGTGAAAGTGGAGATTTTTACATATTATTAAAAATAATTAATTTTTCTTCATGTTCAATGTGGAATATTCTCGATATGAGACATTCTGTTTGTGTGTTGGCAATCCGAATTTTCTTTCTAGAATTGTCAATGAAGAGTTCTGCGTGAAGGGTCATAAAACAATTAAGGTTTGTCCAGCGAGTAGTTATCGGCATTTAATCTTTTAATGTTTTAGTGACCTCTATGTGCTCTTGGATCTGTTTCTATTTTGGCGTGTTCCTGTCAGCATGCGTGTATATATGCGTGCGTATATTTCCCCACTACGAGGAATTCGTAAACTTATTTGTACTTATACACGCATACACACACATACGCACATACACACTATCCCACCACAAGTAGTCAGTACACACACACACATACACACATATTTACCAAGCCACATGGAACCAGTACACACACACACACACACACACACACACACACACACACACACACACACACACACACACACGCACACACGCACACACACACACACACACGTACTTTAAGTTGTCAACATCCGCATATACATACATAAATGTATGTATGTGTACATACACATATATATATCTCCTCGTGTCTCCTGTATATGAGTGTGCGTCCATGTATGTGAGCGATCATTGTATTTGGTCACCCTGTGTGCATGTTTTTTTTTTTTTTTTTTTTTTTTTTTTTTTTTTTGGTGGGGGGTTACGATCTATTCAGTTCGGGTTTGAATTTGTCTATAAAGTTTTTTCCTGTATTTGTAGATACGAGTAATTGTCTGTTTGATATATCGGCATGATATTAAACTTACCCTGGTTACATTTGAAAATGTGTTGTGATACAAAAAGTTTTCTGTTGTCTGTCAATTTTATATTGCTTTTTGTGTAGGGAGACCCTGTTGTTCAGTTGTTGGCTGATGCCTATATATGACTTCTTACATTTTGTGCATTTAAGTGCATAAACTACATTTTTGGAGTTGCAGTTTAAGTTTTTGTTTATTGTGAATGTTTTTTTTTTTTTCAAAAGTGTAGGAGTTTCCTTCTATAATGATGTCACAAACTCCACATCTTTTTTGTTGCATTTTGTGACTCCCTGTATTTTGTGTTGACTAAATTTAGATGAGGTTAATATGTGTTTTAGGTTTCTAGATTGGCGTTTGCTCTTAATTATTTTGGTTGTTTTTAGTATATTATTCAGTTTATTATTCTTGCTAAGTAAATCTAGATTTTTTGTGATTTCTGGGAATATTTCTGGGTTGTTTTTTGTTGTACGTTGAGACATATGCTAGAGTTTGTTCGACGTTACGTTTCTTTTATTTCTAAGTTGGTCTAGAGGAATTTCTTTCAAGAGTTCAATACCTTTATTTATTAGTGTTGTGGGGTAGCCTCGTTTCTTGAGAGTTTTATGTAGTTCTTCTAAGCGGATTTTTCGGAGATGTTTATCAGTCACTATTGTACAAATTCTACGTGCTAGGGAATAGGGGATGGATTTTAGGCAGCTTTTTGGGTGATGGCTCTTGAAATGAACGTATTGTTGGGTGTCTGTGGGTTTGTGGTAGATATCTGTGATTATGTGGTTGTTTTTATTTCTAATGAGTATATCTAAAAATGGTAATTCGTTAAAATTATATTCTTGCGTGAATTTGATTTTTGGGTGTAAGTTTTGAAGTAGTGTATGTAATTGGTTAATATCACCCCATGATGATTTCCAAAAGATGAAGCAATCATCTAGATATCTTTTCCAAGATTTAGTGAATTGGGTCTTTATATTTGTCCCATATATTTGTTCTATCTTTTCATAGAGGTTTTCTTCTAGGTAAGCTAATGTTAGGGTGGCATATGTTGGTGCCATTTTGTTCCCATCGCAGTACCTAGGGTTTGGATATAGTTTTTTGTTGTCAAATTCAAAGGTGTTATTGTTTAGAATTAGGTCTATACTATCGATAATGAACTCTTTAGTGAATCTCGGATGTAGTATTTCTGGATGTTTTCAATCCAGAATGAGATCGCTTTTTTCCCTAGTTCATGGGGTATGTTACTGTATAGGCTACTGATGTCAAAAGTTGCCATAAGCGTTCCCGGATCTACCTTTTGTGGTATGCAGCTAAGGAAATGGATATCGTCTCTGATGTGGCTTTTAATTTGTTTAGTATATGGTTGCAATATTATGTCTATTAGGTTACTGAGTTTGCTAGTGGGACAGACTGGTCCTGCTACTATGGGTCTGAATGTAAGGTCACTGGGGTTTGGGATGCTAATGTATTCAGATTTTTGTGTATGTATAGCTGCTTTTATTTCACTCGATTTATGAACTTTAGGTAGTCCGTAGAAATTACTTGTTTTGGTACAAAGTTTATTAGGAAATCCTTCTCTTTTTTGTTAATATTTTATTATGTGTTGTGCAGAGTTTTGTAATTTTTGTTATAATGTTTTTGTCTATGTTAGTGTCAATTACTTTGTAGCTGTTCCTATCCTCTAGTGTTTCTAGAATTTTTGTTTTATAGTATGTTCTGTCCATGATTACTATAGCGCTGCCTTTATCTGCTTCTTTTATAATTATGTTATTATTTTTCGAATGTTCTCTAAGGCTAGTCTTTGTCTATATGTGAGATTGTCGAATGATTTGGATTTTTCCTGTAGGTCAAGGTTCCAGAGTTTTTCAAAAAATATATTTATCTCATTGGTATTGTTATTTTGTTTGGGAATAAATTGGATTTGTTTTTTACTAGTGACTCATCTGTACTACTTTTTCGCTATTGTTAAATATTTCTCTTAGTCTCAGTTTGCGTTCAAATTCCTTAATGTCTTTTTTTTTTAAGTCTACTATATTGCTTTTAGGAGCAGGACAGAATTTTAGGCCCAATTTCAGTAGGTTGATTTCGTCATTTGTAAGTGTATATGTAGATAGGTTTATTATTTTGGGTTTTGTGTCATCTAAACGGGTTTTCTTGTTCGGACTGGGGCTTCTAAAAATAATGATTGTTTCTTTTAATATATCTTGGGTTTTCTAAGAGATACCTTCTTCCTGTACATTTTGAGTTTTCTAGCCAGTGAGAGTTTCCTTGGTAAAATTGGGGTTGTTGTTTCTCGATGGCTCTATATAGGTGTGTTGGCTTTTGTTAGGGGCCTGTTCCAGATGTTCCTAGGTTTGTTGTTTTTGTATTGATTGTATGTGGATTGTGTGTAGAACTTTTTGTGAAATTCTGGTTGTACTCCTGGATATAGGTAATGGTTGCCTGGTTTGGTTTGTTGTGCTAGGTGGTATTTGTAAGAGTTGGTTGTGTGAATGTGTGTGTGTTCTGATCTTTGACTGTTTGTGTTATGGTGTGGTGGTCTGTACAGGTTTTTTTTTGCGCTGTTCAGTGTATGTTCATAATTGTATTTTTTATGTGGGTGTGAATGCGTGTGGTGGTGGTATGTATTGGGGTTCCTGCTTTGTGTATGTGTTTGCGTGTAGTAGAATGTGTTAGGATAATCACTTTGTGAGTTAGTTTGTGGATGTGTTTGCGTATGGTAGAATGTGTTAGAGTGCTTACCTTGTGGGTCTGTTTGTGTGTGGGGTGGGTAGGGGATTCGGGTTTTTTGACTCTGTTGGGTGGTTTTCTCTGTATTTGCTGATGATTGTTTTGTGTTGGGTATTGGGGTTTTTGTGAGTTTTTTGACTTTATTTTTGTTTTTGTCTTTGTCTTTTCCAATTTTTCTTTACTTGGTAATGCTTTTTTAACCAGGTTATCTTGCTTTCAAGATATTCCGAGATTTTCTTCCTCTTTTTTACATTTTGACTCCCATAATTCAAACAGGAATTGGTGAGTTTCTTTTGGTACATAATTCCTTGATTTTTGTTAATAATTTGTTATCAATCTCTGTGTATTTCTTTTGTAAAGTTTACTGTTTTGTCTTCTTGTATTTCAATTTGGGCCTGCATTTTTGTTATGCTTAGTGTGTTTTTTATTTGTTTTTCCGTGTCTTGTGGGTTAATCTTTTCGCGGAATTTCCTTGGAATAAATATTTCATCCATTTCTATGAAGGCTTTGTATATTTTTGCTGTTTCTTTATTTTTGATGGCATTGAAATATGCCAGTTTTCTTTGATTGAGCATGTCGTTCCAAAGTTGGAGATTCTGTTTTTTCATTCGGTACGCTTCCTCTTGGATGTGTAACTTGTTAATATTTTCCAGGTATCCGAACTGCGTTTTGAAATGTTCTATTAGTGTTTCTGTATTGCAGTTGTGTTCCCTGGTTTGTTGTTATGTTATTTGTAGGAGAATAGCTTCCATATTTTTGTTCAATTTCTGTATTTCTTCCTCCAGTAGTTCTTGTTTTTGGTTGGTAAGTTTGAATAACTCGAGGAGTTCTTCCATGATTTTCTTTTCAGTTCGCGGCATTCTTTCGTTGTAGTTATATAAAGGAAATATGTTGTAGTGGTTCCAACGAGAGAAAAGTATGTATATTAAAAAGAAGAGGGGTGCCGCAAACGTTTTTGGTTGTAATGTGGATTTATTGAGAAAAAATATTATACTTTGTTTTACATAATTTCACGACACGTGTTTCTGGTCTGGTCATATATATATGTGTGTGTGTGTGTGTGTGTGTGTGTGTGTGTGTGTGTGTGTGTGTGTGTGTGTGTGTGTGTGTGTGTAAAATATATAGGATAAAAGAACTCGTTAGGTAAATAATCCAAAGTTCAAAGTATTTTTTGTTATTATTTTTTAAATGGAACAGAGCTTAGTACTTTAATTCAATTTAATTCAAATAATTATATTGAAGTTTTCGGCTCTTGTTTTGAAACATGAGAACTCTTATGAAGCGCTGGAATCATATTTGTAAATAAATAATTATATATATATATATATATATATATATATATATATATATATATATATCTGATGGACTCTTTCGACGTGTGAGGTTCCGACGACCACGAACTGCATGCCTATGACGGGCGTGACTTAAAAGACCGGCTCGAGAATTGCACAAAAGACCACAAGCAGTACAGAACAATGTATTGTATACAAGTGCAGCAAGAACACTGTTAGCTGTCTTATTTTGCTATCGTGTTTCCCACAATCGAATGATGCTTGCTTCTTGATGGTGCATTATTCCTGAATGGTAGCTAAAATGACACTGGGATCTCTTCATAGCTACCTCTTGAAAGTTCTTGAATAGAACGTTGATGCAAGAAAGGTTGCTTGATACCTGAACCAAGGTCTACCAACATTTCTATGACAACTATGGGGTTCACTGTAGAAAAGAAACTTTTGGTATGCAATCATCACTCATCCTTGCCACATGGCCATCGCAACGTAGTTGTGATTGCCGTATGAAGGTCTCGACGTTACCAATCTTACATTTCTCAAAATGTCGGCCTTTGACATTCGATCATCAGACGTTAGGCCACAGATTGTACGAAGACAACCTTTATGGAAGGCATCTAATCGCTTAATGTGCCATCTATAAGGTGGACACGTTTCAGAGGCATACAAAAGAGTTGACAAAACGACACCTTTGTACACTTGGACTTTAGTGCAAAGCTTTTATATATACATACATATATATATATATATATATATAGAGAGAGAGAGAGAGATAGATAGATAGATAGATAGATAGATAGATAGATAGATAGATAGATGTATGTAACGCTCGTATAATCTCGTACTCCTAGTTAATATTATTCCAAATAAAACACTGGAATAAAAGGTATGTAAAGAAACTTTTTAATAACGTAGATTAATAAGAGTTAGTGTGGCAATCCGTGCGACCCACTGTGTGTCTCACTTTCTGGCTCTTTTTCTATGGGCGTACCTTACTCGCATAGAGAATGGAAGAGTCTATGTTTATCAATTTAGTCTTGCGACGGTCAGTTGTCATTCCACACAACAGATAGATAGATAGATAGATAGATAGATAGATAGATAGATAGAAAATGAGCATAGATAGATAGATACATAGAAAGAAAATGTGCATAGATAGATAGATAGCAAGAGAGAGAGAGAGAGAGAGAGAGAGAGAGGATGGATGGTGAGATATTTGCACTAAGGCAATCCTTGACATTTTTCTGGTGACAAAATACGCCTGTCGCCCATCTGAAATACTCACCGATTTATTTTACAAAGACTTTGAAAAAAATCTATTTCATCTCTACAGCGATAAAATCCCAAGGGCGCTGAAAAAAGCTACCAGGATTTAATATCTTTGGCCAGAATCTTAACACCACAGATTTGCGATTATCACTCTACTGACGACGACTTTAGATACGAGATCAACAAGAGAAGGCAACAAAGGAAAGCGATAGGCGAAGGACAAACCATTATCTACAAGAATACAGAATACAGATACGTTCCACTTTCCCTTTGAGTAATAATTTTTCCAAACCGTCTTGCCTTTTTATGTGTCACAGATTTCAATAATGGGTACTTTTAATGCAGATATTATACATATTTTAACTAAGAAACATCATTATTTATGTGCCTTATGCATTCAGTGGCCATATATGACTCTCCACAATAGGAAGTTGTGGAGAGCCATGAGTGATTATGGGCAAATATTTAACCCCCAAAATGGGGACAGACAAGTTTTGTAAAAAAGAAAAATGCAAATAATATTACCAACAGTACATTTTTGTAAAACAAATTACTAATGTTCCAAAGAAAAATTAATTTCGGCATTAAATGACCCATGAGGAGTTGATATGACGTTAAATAAACAAACTAATCCTAGCAAAACTATTCCCTGAGATTTCTCATTTCAATCAGCTATCCATTGCACCACCCGCACATTTCAGGAATGGACACGGCACAGATATGATGACAACTCTTAGAAAAAGAAAGTATGAATTTCAACAGCTATGTGTATAATCGCTGAGTGGAATGACTCCTCTAGCATTGATAGAGCAACCCAACTCTGAAATTCCCTGTTAACACATTATCATCCCAGGTGGATAGATATGGCATAGAGGTATAGCACACTTTTCTCTGTTTTTAATGAAATTTTCTTATTGCTTTTTGGACTTAACTTTAATTCTGGAGGGCCTGTTTCGCTATTCCGATTCGCCTTCGGATCCCTGACTTCCATTTTCCATCGTCTGTTGCTATGCCATCGTATTCGCGTAAACATACACACAATGAAAGATAAATCAATCAAATGACAAAAACGCATAGACCATTATTTTCTAACTTAAAACAAAATTGACGAAAATTAGAAAATCGGGAATCGATTTCTGACAAGTAGACGGAAAGATTACAAGAAATTTTCGCATATGAAATTCTAGAGTATCGGTGCTGAATATAATATCAATCAGCTAAGTAAGAAATTTTTATATTTGTATTATTCATATATATATATATATATATATATATATATATATATATATATATATATTGATATAATGGGATATGCGTACACCTGTGTTCCCCCTCACTGGAATATGATTGGCTGGTGTCCGTTATAAATACAGACGGACGTGTAGGAGAGTCAAGAGAGCCTTAGTCTGAGAGCTAAGTCTATAACGACGCCCATTGGATTACGCCATTGATCTACACTTCTTACCTGCGACTACGACGCGTACCAGTCGATTACTGCTACCGTATTCTACTTGGTTATAGTAGCCAAAACCACTTAGCTACTTCGTTCAAATATATCCCTTTCCGGGACATATTATATATATATATATATATACACACACACACACACACACACACACATATATATATATATATATATATATATATATATATATATATCACTTTAAACGTACTTTTAGTCAAAACTCATATTTGAGTAGGCGGAGCGCCTACACAAATGTGAGTTTCAACTAAAAATACGTATATATATATATATATATGTGTGTGTGTGTGTGTGTGTGTGTGAGAGAGAGAGAGAGAGAGGGGGAGAGAGAAATTGCAATAGGTCATAAAAACGATAACGTCGAAACAGGAGCAAGATATCGTGAAGTGTAGTCAAGGGAGAACAACGTTTGAAATTAAGAGAAAGTTAAATAGAGATTAAAAAAAATATGTTGAAAACGTTGTCAAGATAAGAACATTAGCAAAATCTGCCGTAAGTCGGTCTCAAAAAGAGGTTTGAGATAAATTAAAAGTGCAAGAGACAAAAGCATTGAATTGACCAAAAGAAGATAACATTTAAAAGAAAAACCGCGTTTTACGAATATAAACAGAGAGAAGGATAGGGAATATTATGAACATTAGCTAAACACATGAAAACTACGATTTTGAAGAGAGAAAAGGGTAGAGAATATCATGAACATTAGCTAAACACATGAAAACTACGATTTTAAAGAGAGAAACGCGTAATTCGAAAGAGAAAATAAACGCAAGCTGATTTCCCAACTGCAATTTTTAGCAATGAATCCATATATAGCCACTTTGGATGAATCTAATAACCGTTTACAACTTAGGTTCATTAATAAACACCTTTAACCAAACGACTTAGAAAACACCAAGACATGAGGTCGAATAGAGGTGGGGGCTTGTGATCGTATTGTAAGCTCTTTAATATTTTTTAAAGCTTGCTATTGCCTAACTTCCGCAAAAAAAAAAAAAAGGTTTCAAAGACGCCAAATTGATGGAATGACCTATAGAATCTTCCTTAAACATCCAATAAGAATGCATGGTCCATCATTAAAAGAGGCGTGAATAAAACTGTAAAGAAGTATGCAAGCAAATAAAAATCTCCGGAAATTAATAAAACTGCTGCTTGTAATGCAAACACGAAAAAGATTAACAAAATCACTGACCAAATGATATCTGAAGGTTACAGAATGTCAAAGAGTAGATATTTTCAAGTAAGATAAGAAAAGAATTTATCCACCCATATTTGACACTGTGGTAATCTATGTTTCTATTATATACTGAACATTGAATAATCTAGTAGTTTTCCCCCAACACCGCAAATTGTTTCTAAACAAAAACGAATGGTTATATGCTGATGACATAGGTGTACATAGTTGGAAGAAGAATGATCTTGAAAAAACAATCTACTAAGTGTTTCAAGAATTAGGACTGAAGATAAACCTTTCCATAATCGAAACCATGATCTGGAATTGGAATGAAAGCAGTGATGGAACCTATCCTGAATCCATCACAAAAATTCAGAATGTGGAATTAGTAAATACCAAACAGTTCAAATACATTGGTGTGTGAGTCAGTTATAATAAATTTAGTATAGGAGACAAGGAAATTGAACATAAAACTGGCGCTACAGAATCGCAAAAAAAGAACTGTACAAAAGAACAGAAGTCACACTACTTGAGGACTTTCAACAGCAGCAACAACTAAAATGGATAGCACATGTAACTCGAAAAGAAAATAATGATATAGTCAAGATGTTGAAGTTTCACACTAATTTAAAGAAAAGTTTAGGAAGGAGGACTCAATGAAAAAAGTTACTAGATGTGAGCAACCTATCTTCCTGAAAAATAACAGAATAATTTTATAGATATTTGTCTATATTTCTGAGATGAGGTATTGTAATTATTTACACTATCTACATTGTTCGGACTGTTGTCTTCATCATTGTTGCCATATTCACCTGAAGAAGTCGGGAACGTACAACGGCCGAAACGCCGTGAATATGGAAAAAAAGACGAGGACAACAGCCCGAACAATATAAATAGCATAAATGATTTGATAGATTTCAAACGAAAGAGATAATGACTACTCGGTCAGTTAATGCCGAGGGTTTCTTTAGAAGAAATTATTACGATTTACCGATAGGATTTATCTATCGATAAATGAAAAAAATATCAGTTTTACCAGACTAAAATCTTACATCGTGTATTTGATGTCACTGTTGTGTTGTTATCCCATATCTTGTCTTAGAAATAACAAAATATGAATTGGGGATTATTTGCAATGTACAATCAGGTGGAGAAGCCAAACTTAAACTAAAATTTCTCATTTAGACTATTTACATTGTTTGGACTGTTGTCCTCATCTTCGTTGCTATATCCACGATGATTCGGCAGTTTTACGCCCCGACCTTCTTCAGAAAAAAGCGTCGGTCTGTCTATCTTTTGCGAAAGGATTATCGGAAAAATACAAAAGATCTGTGGTCCATATAACGTCAGGATGACCTTCAAAGGAGGTTCAACACTTCGCAGACGCCTCTTCCGAGTAAGACCTCTCTTAGATGAGAACATGATTAAGAACTGTGTGTATGCCATCCCATGCAGCTGTGGTAAGAAATATAAAGGAGAAAGAAGCCACCTTTTTAAGGTAAGACTGCAGGAACACCATGAAGCCGTAACACGAGGTGAAATAAAAAAAATCAGGCGTAGCAGAAAACATATGAAGGGAAAAGGGAGATTCGGCCGTTGTATGTTTCGGACTTTCTTCATTTGAATATGGCAACAATGAGATCACCGCCCCCACCCTCGTGGGATGGGGTTTAAATAATAGACAGAGGACATCACTGGAAAATACAAAAACTTAAGGAATCAGCACATATGCTAGGTCACAAAAATTACCTAAACCAACCAAACATAGAAATGAATACAATATGGGAACCTGTAATACAAAGTGTAGAGAAAAACAATAACTATAACAAAATTGTAATATGAGCACTGTAAAAAATGGTTACTGAGACATTAAGTTTATAAATCCCAAAAATTCATACGAATGGCCCAGTGGATACAAGCGTTAGTTGAATCCTATGATCTGACCCAAAGAGTTGTGAGTTCAATATCTCGTCACAGCAAAGGTGAACAAAAACTTCCGGCGGAGGTAGGGCACGTGGAACTAGAACAATCTACTGCGGCGGACGAAATAAAAGGTTCAGCTCGAAATTCTAACCATCTGAAGAAGGCCGGAGCGTATAACGGCTGAAACGTCGTGAATATGGCAACGAAGATGAGGACATGGGCCTGAACAATGTAAATAGTCTAAATAATTAAATACCTTGTCCCAGAAATATAGACAGATCCTGAAGATGGTCGGAGTGTACAACGGCCTAAACGTCGTGAATATTGCAACAAAGATGAGGACAACAATGTAAATAGCGTAAATGATTTGATAGATTTCAACCGAAAGAGATAATGGCTCTTTGGTCAGTTAATACCGAGGGTTTCTTTATAAGAAATTATTACGATTATCTTTAGGTTTGTTACACTGTCTTCTACCCAAGCGTGCTTATATATTGCGGTCACATGATCGAAGTTCGAGTTTGATTGCGCCAGTGTTTTGTTGCTGTTACAGAGTAAACATGGCTTCTCTGCTAGCAGTGTACACAAGCAAGTAACAAAGAGCGGGGATCCGATTTCTCTGGTCAGAAGGTTTGTTAGGAGCTAAAATTAATCCACAGCTCCTGTTTTTAAAAACCCTGGAGAACCCACTGACTCCTCACATTATCTCCCTTATTAGGCCCTTACCATTTTCGGCAACGCATTCCAGGCGCTAATCAATGTCGAACTGTTTAAACATCGTACTTCGGACGACCTCTTTTCGGAAAAAAAAAACAATATGGCTTCCGTTTCGACAGGTCAACCGCTGATGTAATAATGGACATCACTGAAGTTCTCTATCAAGCTTTAGAGAGGAATGACGAAACTCGGGCTGTGGCTCTAGATGTCACGAAGGCGTTCGACAGGGATTGGCATGCTGACCTTCTACGCAATCTTGGGGGTTACAGTATCACGTGGCTATATTTGGTGTAATATGATCGATCCTAACCAATCGAGTAATGAAGGTCGTATTAGACGGGTATGCTTCCAGCTCATTTCATATTAACGCGAGGATCCCCTAGGATTCTATCTTTGGACCTACGCTGTTTCTGATCATTATCAATGATGTACCTGATCTCTTCAGTTCCCAACTAGGCATTTATGCAGATGAAACTACCATTTACCGCTGCATGAGTAGAAACCCAACAGATCTGACAATGTAATTCTGGCAACTACTGCTGAAAAGGACCTGCAATTATTGGTTATCTGGAGCAAGAAATAGACTGTAAATTTCAATGCCTCCAAAACTTCATCTTCTGACTTCATTTAATCACCTCAGAGAAACTTTCCTGCCTGCCATCAGGTTGGCTGATGCAGTAATACATGGAGACCACCACTCTATGCCTTCTTGGCTTTACGTTTTCCCCTGACATGAATTGGAAAAAACTATATTGAGTCAATTGCTATGTCTGTTGCAATGTAGATTAGTTGACTGCCTGCCATCAGGTTGGCTGATGCAGAACTCCAGGAGAGCACCACTCTATGCCTTCTTGGCTTTACGTTTTCCCCTGACATGAATTGAAACAACTATACTGAGTCAATTACTACGTCTGTTGCAACGGATATTGGTTGACTGCCTGCCATCAGGTTGGCTGATGCAGAACTCCAGGAGAGCACAACTCTATGCCTTCTTGGCTTTACGTTTTCCCCTGACATGAATTGAAACAACTATACTGAGTCAATTACTACGTCTGTTGCAACGGAGATTGGTTGACTGGCTGCCATCAGGTTGGCTGATGCAGAACTCCAGGAGAGAACCACTCAATGCCTTCTTGGCTTTACGTTTTCCCCTGACAGGAATTGGAACCCACTTGTTGAATAACATAATACCACGTAAGGTCTCTTTCCGAGAATGCTTAATACATGGAAAATTCAGAAGAATAAGGCAAAATGAAAAAAAAATCACAGTGGTGCACTTCTTCATCGTATTTTAATGTTGTGTGAACATTTCATCTTCAGTGAGATTCGAACTCATGACCTTTTGACATATTAATTTCAGTTTATAAATCAAATCGTAAAATGAAGGTTGTTTTGAACGGGCTCGCTTCCGGATACTTTCACGTGGATATAGGTGTTCTGCAAGGCTATATCCTGGATCATACGCTGTTTCTGACTTTCATCAATGATTTCCCCCATGTCATCAGTTCCCAACAAGGTATTTATGCAGATGACTCCACCATCTACTCCTGCCTTAGTAACAAATCCAACAGATCCGACAAAGTAAACCTGGCAACTGCATAAGAAAAGGACTTCCAATCATTGGTTAACTGGGACAAGAAATGACTTGTAAATTTTCAACGTCTTCAAAACAAAACTACTTTCATTTTCTTCTTGGCATGAAGTGGGGTGACTGTATCGAGACAATTGCTACGTCTGCTGCAAAGAAGTTTTGTTCATTGTGAGTCTCGTGGCAATTTTTTTTTTCTCGTCAGAATTCCCGTTGCACAATTATAAATCTACCATTCGTCCGCGTATGGAATACAGTTGTCATATCTAGTCTGGTGTTCCTACTGTGCATCTCAAGTTTCTAAACAAAATCCAGAGAATGGTCAGCATTACTGTCGATCCTGACCAAACATCTCGTCTCCAGTTACATTCACACCGACGTGACATGACTTCCCCCCGTCTCTATTTTCATGGTAACTGCTCAGACGAGATTTTGTATTTAGTGCCCTGTCTCCATGAATTTAAGGGTGCTACTAATTTGGCATCTAAGTCCCACCGTTTTACTGATGAAATAGCTAAATAAAACAATCATTTCTACTCCAACAATTTTTTTCTGCACTTCCCATCCATGGAAATCCTTTCCGATTTCTTGCTTTCTTGATAGTCTTCCGAAATTTAAATGCAACATCGATCGCCATCTTCTTTCTTCTTGAATCCTGTCCCTTTTTTACTCTCCCCTCAATAAAAATCCATTTTCAATCTTCCTATTTTCTTTCATTTTCACTCCTTGTAACCTCCCCATCTAGTGATATTTTCGCCTTGATTGCTATTATATGCTAGTATGTATGTATGTATGTATGTATGTATGGATGGATGGATGGATGGCCACTAGTATTCGGGGATACCCGTCTACTAGGGCGGCTAGCCAATCCCTATTGCAGACGCTTGCCCATGCACATTTGTGTTTATTCAACACCCACAAAGCCTATCTGTGGTTTATACTGCAACTATGCTGAGCAGACCTTAGTGACAGTTTCTGGGAAAGAGCGCGTTATCTAGCGTGATCAGCAATTTGAACAAGGCCAGCACGCTCAAGCCCACGGCTACGATGACATGTGATTTCGTGCTAGCACAGCTATTGACGGCCCCAAGGGTTCCGTCTACCCAGTTTCATTCACAAGGCTTAGGTCAACCCGTGGTATAATTTTCAGCCACTTTCCAACGGTGCCGCCTCCCGCTGGGTACGACCATATGCTGTATATATATATATATATATATATATATATATATATAATCGACTCTCCCGTCGAGATTCGACGTATGAGGGTCAAGCAGATCAGTTCCCAGGAAACCGATAGCCCGACACCGGCACATGAGATTTGCTTATAGTGGTGAAGGCCTCGTGCAGGACCATCCACACTTTTTGAAGGGACGAATACAGAGACCTGGTGCACCGAATGCCACAAGGTTCCCAAACGACCCTCTGCAGGTTTTGAAATTAGAGTTGTCCTTCTCCTAGACCAGTTGCCATCCTGTCGCCTCTAAGTGTTGACGTCAATATTCACTTACATATATATATATATATATATATATATATATATATATATATATATATAGGTATCATTTCACTCTAAACAAAGCAATAAAGCCATTAAAAGACAAGGCGCGTGAGAATATGGATTCAATAGAGTCTTTCCACTTCATATCAGCACAGAACGTTAACCCGAGAAGGCGCAACTAGTTACTTTCCTGGAGGATAGCATCAGCCATGCTTGATGGAAGGAAGCAAGAGTTCTCTCGGAAAAGGATCTATAAGAGTGGCCGTTTAGAAGAACTCTCATTTCACGATTTGACAGGAAAGACTGGATCAGTTCAAAAAGTATCCGGAGACACCGTAACTTTTCAGCTCATATATATATATATATATATATATATATATATATATATATATATATATATAGCGTAATTCGGCAGCAGTCTTTCGTTTATGCAAGTTTCTATGAAGACGACTGACAAGCCACTGCAATTAAGCTTTTTATTAATTTTTTCTTATATTCGTACAAATAATTTAGTTTCTAGACATCTTTTTCATATATGTGTGCTGTCTCTTTTCAGGACGTAGGTAATCCTGGCGCTCAAAATGTCTTTTGTAGCTCTTAATAAATTTCATCTTTTTGTTATTTCTTCTAAGCCTTGTTCTGCCATCCATTTATTCAAGCTCAGTAAGTAGATTGTGCGTCGTTTTCCTCTGTCCTATGAGTACCAGATTTTCCAAGCCTTCTTTTCTCAAGATGTGCCCAAGAAATATCAACTGTCTCTTCCTGATGTTAAGTATACGTTTCCTTTTTCTCTAAAACGTTGTCGTTGCTCACATGTTGGGTCAATGGTATTCTCAGCATCCTTCTGTAGAATCAAATCCTGCTGCTTCAATTGTCCTCTTCATCTGTGAAGAGATTGTCCAGACAAAGGACAGACAGGAGGACTTATATTATGTAACAGTTCAGTATTCTTTTCTTTTTTTAACGAACATTTTCTGTTTCTTAATACTTTGCTTAACTTTTGGAATGCTTCTTTCATTATCCCAATGAGACTTAGGATAGACTGCATGAGAAATATCCAAATGACCTGTGGAAACCAGCACTTTCAGCTAATATACTAGCCATCAATATGCTTATTTTCCTTAAATTGAATATTTAGCTGGATAGATGTAGCCGTAAATTCTATGCTAACAATTTCTTCTCTCGCACTTCTTCCTTTTGGAACTTCCTTCAAAAAAGAAAAATCGTCTCGCCCTACACAAGGAACCGACTTTCTTAGCGGTTGACCTAACAATGAATTCAATAGAGTCTTTCCACTTCATATTAGCACAGAACGTTAACCCGAGAAGGCGCAACTAGTTACTTTCCTAGAGGATAGCATCAGCCATACTTGAAATGGAAGGAAGCAAGGGTTCTCTCGGAAAAGGATCTATACGAGTAGCCGTTTAGAAGAACTCTCATTTCACGATTTGACAGGAAAGACTGGATCAGTTCAAAAAGTATCCGGAGACACCGTAACTTTTCAGCTCATATATATATATATATATATATATATATATATATATATATATATATATATATATATAGTAATTCGGCAGCAGTCTTTCCTTTATGCAAGTTTCATTGAAGACGACTGACAAGCCACTGCGATTAAGCTTTTTATAAAATTTTTCTTATATTTGTACAAATAATTTAGTTTCTAGACATCTTCTTCATAAATGTGTGAAAGTATTTATAGAAAAGTCACAGAGAGGCAACTTTACGACGGTGGAAACGTCACTAAGCCGCCAGATAAGGATTAATAATATTGCAGATTCTTTTTGGAGTGTAAAACGATTGGACCTTGCCGTAAATCTAGTACTGTGCATACAATTAAAAAGTCCAGGTACCATAGAACAATTACAATGAAAGTATTTATAGAAAATCACGCAGAAGCTACGCTGGTGTTTAACTGAACCAGAGATGCCACGTCAGTACAAATAACAGTGCAGATTCGTCTTTGAATTTTATCAAGAATCTCTAAATACATAGCAGAAGCACAAAACCCGATGTGGCTGCAATATTCAAAGCATAGATGAATATTAGACTTTTAAATATGGAAGATAGATTCTGTCGAGAACAATTGTGTAGTATAACACCGAGAACCAACTTTCCCAGCAGCAGATCTAGAACATATATATATATATATATATATATATATATATATATATATATATATATATATATTTTATTGTGTGTGGGGGGGTATTATCTGAGTAATAAGATATTACACACACGAGCGGAATATTGTCGAAGAACACCTGGGGCGATGTGTTGGCACAAAAGTAGACGCATGTATCATAGTTAGAAGAATTCATCGACTGAATATGATTTTACGTGAAAGAAAAAAAAATTCTGAGTGGGAATGAAGTGAAAAAAAATGTTCATGAGCTAATGAAGTAACTTCTTTATCAGATGAGCCACCAACATATTGCCCACTGTTTGGCAGGAACACTTGTGACAAGAGCAGACATAAAAAAAAATATATATAATATAACTCTTGTAAATCTTTTAACGATTTCTGTAATCAGCAGCCATTCATTGTTCCAAATTACACACACACACACACACACACACACAACACACACACAGATATATATATATATATAACGAGAGAGAGAGAGAGAGAGAGAGAGAGAGAGAGATCGTTACAGGCCATTTTCAATTGTTGTCGATATTTGTGACATTCGATTTTATTTTTATTTCTTTAATTATTTATTTATTTGGTTATTGCCAATGGAGATGTTGAGAATTTGCCTAATGGTGATTGGAGACAAAACGACAGACTAAGAAAAAAACATGTAAATGCTAGATTTATACATTCATACGTAGATACAGTGTCGGGGAGAAATAAATATTCGTACACATGAAAAATTGTATTTTTATAAATGTAAAAGCCTTAACTAAAACAAATTTTGATACATTTTATGTGTAAAGATACATTTTATTAAAAAATAGTAATAAACTTAATTAATTCTTATTCTAACAGAAATTAATGCATTTTTTGTCATTTTAACTGATGAAAAAAGTATTCGTACAAAACAAAAAAAAGCATATTAACTTAATTTAATACTTTGTGGAATATCCTTTATTGAGTTCAACAGCTACCAGTCTATTCCTGTACGTCTCAACTAATGATTTGCACACATTGAGTGGTATTTTGTTCCATTCTTCTTGGCATATTGTCTTCAAATTTTTGATATTTGTTGGTGCTCTTTTCCCAATTTGAATTTTCAAATATCGCCATAAATTCTCGATTGGGTTCAAGTCTGGGGACTGACTTGGCCATTGCAAGACATCAACGTTACTTTCAACTAACCATTTCCTTGTAGATCTAGCGGTATGCTTAGGATCATTATCCAGTTGGAAAACCCAATCAGGAGTTAGCCGAAGTCCCCCAACAGAACGCATTAAATTGTCTTGCAGGATTTTCTGGTATATTTCGGCATTCATCTTGCCATCTATTATTGATATTTTGCTAACACCTTTTGCAGAAAAACAGCCCCAGATCATGATACTGCCACCACCAAACTTTACAGTTGGCAACGTGTTCTTTGGTAAGTAGGCTTCACCGTCCTTCCTCCACACATGATTTCGATAATTATGACCCAACAACTCTATTTTAGTTTCATCTGTCCATAGTAATTTCTCCCAAAATGAATATTCTTTATCCTTATGCTCTCTAACGAATTTTAGCCTAGCATCTTTGTGTCGTTTCAAGAGGAGTGGAGTCTTCCTTGGGATGCGTGATTTCTGGCTGTTTTTGTGTAGTTCATTACTTATTGTACGCTTGGTTACTTTAATCCCTAATGCACGCAGATGTTCCTGCAGCTCTTCTCGGGTAACCTGTGGATTTTGTGGGACCTGGCATCCTAATATCCTTGCTGATCTTAGAGAAATCTTCCTCGGAACACCTGTTCGTCTTTGGTTTTCGACGCTGTTCCGAGTTTTAAACCTTGCAATGAACGAATCAATTGTAATAAAAGGAATATTCAGGTTGTTACAAATCGTTCTGTAACTGTTCCCATCTTTCCAAAGAGACAAAATGTGTTGTTTTTGTGAAATAGTCAATTCTTTACCTTTAGGCATTATTAGAACCCTCTCGCAGAATGCACAGATAATGGCTAATAGCGTTAACTATAATTACTGATAATATAACTGGAACATTCTAGAATATACTTTTTTCATAATTAATTGATTATTTTATTCTAATAATAGATTTGTACGAATACTTTTTTCACCAGTTAGAATTTAAAAAGTGCATTAATTTCTGTTAGAATAAGAATTAATTAAGCTTATTATTATTTTTTAATAGTATGTGTCTTTATACATAAAATGGGCCGAGATTTGTTTTATTTAAGGCTTTTATATTTATAAAAGTACAATTTTTCAAGTGTACGAATATTTATTCCCCCCCACTATATATATATATATATATATATATATATATATATATATATATATATGAAGAAATATACTCTTAAGGTGCTCTATATTTATGGGATAAAGTGCTCAATATTAGAGATAGAGCGTGTGTAATTATAAAAGTGAACATTGAAGTCAACACTTAGAGGCGACAGGCTGTTTCATGCTAGACGCAATCGTCAGGCGTTTATATTTATATATAAATATATACTCACCATTGAACTTATAAATATTTATTGTTTATTATTTATTTTACAGCTTTCATAATGAGTAATGAAAGAATTGCAATTAGAGCCACTTTACGCTCTCTCTCTGACGGAAAAAGGATTAAGTGCAAGAGCACTGACAAAAGTAATTAATGATGCGTAATGCCCAGGAACTGTCAACTAACGTGTGGCCCAAAACTGATTTAGTCGTTTCAAGAAAGCTGACACTAGCCTTCTGTGCCTGTGTCTGTGGGTATTCTCATTTTAAACTTTAATTAATAGTCAACACGGAGTAGGGACAGTCGATTTCATGCACGCAATCTTCAGACCATTGTAGTCAAACATGGAATAGACCGTTGCCACTAAGTGTTGAAATGAACTTTCACACTTTTTATATTTGCACACGTTATATTATATTATATTATATATATATATATATATATATATATATATATATATATATAGATAGATAGATAGATAGATAGATAACTATAAACATAAAAAGAGCCAGGCAAACCTAACTAGGTTTCACGTACGTGGATCGTCAGGGTACGCCGGCGTACCCTGGCGATCCGCGTACGTGAAACCTAGGTAGGTTTGCCTGGCTCTTTAGGTTCATAGTTAGATTTGCTTTACGTAGTGTATTGAGCACTTTGCTTTGTTATTTTTATTTTACTCATGTCGGAGATTTTTTTTTCTTTGGACTCTGAGCTTGGATTCTGGTCGATTGTTTTCGTCTGAATTACAACGTACTTAGTTCTTTCTCTTCTTATTCCTTATTTTTCCTTGGGCATTGGTTTGTTCATTTACAAGCCAAAACACCTAAGGTTTTTCCGGAAGAGTATACTTATATTTATAAGATTATTATTATATAGATAGATAGATAGATAGATAGGAACAGACAGAGAATAGATAGATAGATAGATAGATAGATAGATAGATAGGTATAGGTTTAGGTAAATGAGAACTAGATATTAGCGACCGTATAGGCATGTGCTGGTACGCATACGCTGGTAAGCTAATAAATAATTACCAAATTTAGCGAAGAAGTGTAGACATAAATTGCTCAATATTATTAGACAGAACTAATAAATATATATTAATAAATACACATATACGTATGTTTGATGAACAACTCGAGTTTCGTTGGTTATCCAACTCATCAGGCAAGAGATGTATATGTGTGTGTGTTTTCGCATTTCAAACTTTAATTAATAGCTTAAGCAAATTACATACGAAAAGCGTTTGCGGCGGTGTAATGGTTAGCAAGCTAGAGCAATTACGACTGAGTAGTGAGTTCGATTGTCACTGGGTGCCCCCTAATTTCGGCCTTGTGCCACATCTAAGCTACGCTTGGAAAATCACTACATCGTATCATATTCTATTGTTTGCTGCCATCGTTATGGCCGAAGCCCAATTCACATTCGGCTGGTTTTGAGACGAAAACTCCTTACATCGGTTTTCAATCTCATCCACATACTTCAGTCTCCGTCCACGGAGGGAATGTGATGGCAATCCGATGGTACAAGGACTGGGCTGTACGAGGGTGGGCGGAAAACACGATGACCTACAGGACGAACCGTCTTCTTTGAACAGTCAGATGTCAGTTTAACTGGAAAGACACAATACAGTTATTAATAAGAAGAGTTGAAATTAATGCACACAAAACTTCGCAGGTTTAGCTTCACGCCATCTTAGTCAGCCACTCACTCGAGTTCCTCAAGTTGGTGTTTGGTCACATTGGCAGTGTGTGCTGGGGTATTGTCATACTGTAGGAGTGCGCGTCTTCGAATATTCAATCCCGGGTAGCGGGCTTTCAAAGTATAATATCATATACTCTCTGTAACTGTTGAATACAAGAGTCAGCGTTTGCAGTATGACTATCTGGGGAAAAGCTCAAAATGCAACACCCCTCGAAGTTTTACCGAAATTTTCCACAGCAACATTCTGTTCAAACCGCCTTTGTTTGACAATAGGTTCTGAAGCCTGGCCGGAACAAAGCCACTGATTTCCATTATTAGGAACACTAAAATAAATCCATTTTTCATTCCCAGTTAGAATTCGACGTCAAAGGATTTGCCAGCATTTGTTTGCAAATGTTCACATGTCATTGAGCCTGGTCATTGGTATGTTCATGAAGAAAATTTCGATAGACCGAGCTTATGGAGGTGTCGACTGAAGCGCTTTGTGAATGATGACAATGTACGGGTGTTTGTGTTTGTACTACTGTACTGTACTGATGCGGCATTCACCCTGGGCGGATTGAGCCGGCTTCTTCCTGTGATGAGAAGAAGATTCTTGGGATAAATTACAGAAGTAGGGTACCCAGGCCTACTCGGATAACGTTCTTGTTTGCCGCGGGGTTCCCACAGACGCAGAGACAGGAACGACCAGAAGCCGCCGGTTACCGATGCAGACGCTCCTTGGATTTTCACCAGAGCCCTTGTTAGCCGGCGTATGTGTGTCAGACCTGTCCGCCTTGGGTGGCCCTACCAGGAACGAAGTTCCGGGCGGCATAGCTCTGACACTACCGTTTACACCCCCCACCGACTGTGAGGTAAGGGTTGGACTTTGGGGGCTTACAGTACCAGGTGTTCCCAAGCGGTACCCCATCTAAGTACTGACCTGGCTCTACGCTGCTTAACTTCGGTGATCGTACGAGAACCGGTGTTTCAGCGTGATTTGACCGTAAACAAATGTTTGTGTTTGGCTGTTCTACGGCTGCAAGCAAGACCCCCATCATCCACAGCAGAACGTCTGCCTGACCTTGGTTTGTCTTTGAGACTAGTGTCAACTTTCTTGAAACGTCTGAATCAGTTTTGGGCCACACGTTCGTTGACAGTTCCTGGGCCTTACACATCATTAATTACTTTTGTCACTGCTCTTGCACTTAATCCTTTTTCCCCCCAAAGAGAGCGCAATGTGCCTCTAACTGCAATTCTTTCATTATTCCTTATGAAAGCTGTAAAATATATAATAAATATAAAATCGTTGTGTGTGTGTGTCTGTTCGTTTATATATTGGATCGGATTTCCTACATTTTTCAACCGATTTCAACAAAACTTCACAGGACTAAGTAAAATTACTTTGCGGTGGTTCTGACGGCGCCAAAATTGAAAAAAAACACAATTGTTTTTGCACGAAATCCATTTGAAAACACGATTAAGAGGCATTGCGAGAATGAAAGGGGGACAACTCATATCGAGTTATACTTATTATAAAACCCAGGTTGTTTGTGCGTGTGTGTGTTCGTTTATATATGGGATCGGATTTCCTACATTTTTCAACCGATTCCAACAAAACTTCACTTTTTTATGCAGGTAGTGTTTCTTATTGTCTTGCACACTTTTTTGTTTATTTTTACATTCAGAATGCTTTAAAAATTCCATTTACAAGACAATTGTTTATAATAAAATTCTATTAAATCAGAAGATTCATAACGATTGAAAACAATGTTTTTGTTTGAGTTTGGGTTTGACCAATTCATATAAAAAAAACAAAAAGAAAAAAAAAACTAATTAAGACATGCGTGTCCGTCAACCTTAAACAATAATCTTTGTCAATTTTATTTTTCAGTCTTTATGATGGTCGAAACTTGATCTATCTCTTACTGTTACATCCCCGGGCAGCGCCGGGCTCTACTGCTAGTATATTATAAAATATATCATAAAATATAATAGAATATATAATAAACGATAAATATTTATATGTTATAAATGAAATTAAAGAATAATCAATTCGACAACGAATGGACAAATTCTATCAAATTAATAATATAATATGGTTACCGAAAATCATCAGTTACAATCCCGCAAAACTTTTGACTGAACTTCGAACTTATATATATATATATATATATATATATACATTGTTGTTAACAACAATAATAATAATTATTATTATTATTATAAAATTTTCTCTTACACTTTATAATAATTTATACTTCAATTTATACTAAATGTTGTTAAGGAATCTTTGAATATAAATAATAATAATAATAATAATAAAATTTTCTTTTATACTTTGTAATAATTTATACTTTGTAGCAATATATTCCACATTGATGACAAACTGTTTACTCCGACTTCCAGTGTATGTTCTATGCGTGTCGGTGGTAGTGGGTAGAAGTAGTACCTTTGTTACTCGGATGCTGCACTTATTATTAAGATGGACGGGCAACACTGGTTTTCAGTCATCCCCTAAATCTGCACACGCCAAACTCTGCAAACCGCTTCAACAGGGGGGTTAAATCACATGAAATTACCATCGAAAGGCGCTGCACTATTCTGTGCACTGGTAGTACCGGAGAGGTATAACTCCGTGATAATAAAACCTGAGTGGTGTTGTTCATTGTGTTCGTGGCAAATATTTGCACCAACTCCTTGTTATCAGCACTTCCAATAAGTGTGGCTGGTTCTACAGAAGCCTCCACCACTCTAAACAAATCTTGTATGCGGATAGTCTGCGGTTCATTTCTCTGTTCCTTCTTTGCTATTCCACCTGAGCAACAAGTCCAATGTCGAGAGAGTTAAGGCGATGGGCTGAGGTACAGGATTAAAAACTGAACTGAAAGACACTCATACGTCAAAAACAACGGTAGAGTCCATCATATATATATATATATATATATATATATATATATATATATATATGTGTGTGTGTGTGTGTGTGTGTGTGTGTGTGTGTGTGTGTGTGTGTGTGAAATACTTTTAAAAACTTTGGGGATGGATTCCAAACACCAAAAGAAGGTAGAATGTCCATATAAACATATGTCCAAAAACTTTTCATTGTACATCAGCACAGCAACTCATAACAAATGTTCAAAATGTCCTCCGCTTGCTTCTAGACGCGCATACACCCGTCGGACCAGTGACTGGTGGACCCTTTCCTACCCACACAGTGTCGAATGATTTCGCAGGCCTGCATGACACTTTGATGAAGCGTCTCTGCATTGTTAATGTCTGATGCATAAACTAATTGATTTATGTGGCCCCACATACAAAACTCGACAGGATTGAGGTTAAAGAAACGTGCAGGCCATAGAACGCTCCTTCCCTACCTATCCATCTTTCTTAATGGATATCAGCCAGTGCACCGCAAACAATGTGATTAAAATATGCTGGAGCCCAATCATGCATTAAGCACATGCGTTTTCGTATTAGCAGGGACACATTCTCTTGGAGGTCTGGATGTGTGTTCGAAATAAAGTCCCTGTTGACACCTCTTGTCAGATATGCTGGGGGAACATATGGACCTACCTGACAGTCATATACAATTCTAGACCACACAATTATTCATAAACTCAGGCTAATGTCTATCCTCTATTGTATCATGAGGTTTCCGACCCACCACAAATGTTGGCTGTGTAAATTTGTTATTCCATGTCTTCCAAATTCGTAGAGAAGACTGAAGATACAAACAACGGGTCGGTAGTCTGTGAAATAAAGCACTGGAAAAAGTTTCTCCCGGTGTCAGTGCTCAGAGGGCTAAAACCCTGCACACGTTGCAAATGATACGGATACAAGAGCTGCCCTTGAAGTACCCGTCATGCGGTACTATGAGATTTTCGACATGCTAGGGCCACTTGACTTGTGTTGATACCGGCATCGTCTCCGACAGCCTGTAGAATGTGTCCTTCATGGTTAGATGTACGAATGGATCTCGGTATTCCTCGATCCAAACTTTGTGGTGCCACGGATCCTGGTTCATCAAGGCGACGATAAGCATCAGCAAAGCTTGGATGACTCGGTTGCCTTCGGTCTGGAAACGCAATCTGATACAGCCGTGAAGCTTAGCATCCATTACCATTCGCACGGCCGTATGTAAAAATAATATCTGCCTACCTATGATATGACTATACGGCCATTGTTAAAACGGAACACTTCTCAGTTAACTTTGTAATCCACACGCTAAATTTTGAAGACACAAATGTACACGAATGACAAATGTAACCTAGTCTATATAGAAATTTTTCTTAAATTTAATAACTCAACAACGAAGGATTTACGGACATAAGTTTAGATGGATTTTTGTTTTTTGGTGTGAGGAACCCGTCCCAAATATTTGTAAACGTATTTTGATACAACCTGTATATATATATATATATATATATATATATATATATATATATATATATATATATATAATAGCAAGCCACTCATTTTCCGGGCATATCCGTCAGTGAGGATTATAACCACTCCATCTGTAGCAATTTGAAAAACTGACAGTGCAAGCAAAACCAACGATGTGGCATGGTTTTTAGATTTTAGAGCTTTTCTAAAAATGACGGTATATATATATATATATATATATATATATATATATATATATATATATATATATATATATATATATATATAAAACAAGAAAGAAAGAGTGCTGCAAACGTTTTTGGTTGTAATGTGGATTTATTTAGAAAAAAAATATAATAATAGCATATTTTTTTCGAAATAAATCCACATTACAACCAAAAACGTTTGCGGCACCTTCTTCTTTTTTTTAATATACATACTTTTCTCTCGTTGGAACCACTACAACTTCTTTCTTTTATATATATATATATATATATATATATATATATATATATATATATATATATATATATATTAGAAATGGAAAGAAGAAATGACGATGTTAGGAAAAGAAAGCAAGAAACATTTCTGATCATAATTCCTATGACCAACGAATATGTTCGATTTTTCTTTTAAAAAAAACAACACTTCATATGAAAGGAAACTTTTCTTGCCATTACTTACCTGTTATGTCAAACTGTTCGTTGAGAATGTAGATCTTTCCGTGTGTTGAACCTAAGATGGAAAAAAAGACGAGCATGCTGTCTATTCTTTATTTGTATCGGCTTGGCTGAGGAGGAAGTGACGTAAGTCGTTAATGATTGGTCGCTTGTAATTTCAAGTTCAGCAGCGGCAGTTGCTTAATGTGTCCATTTGTTGCGTGCTTGGCGGTTTTTTTTTGCGGGGGGTATTTCAGGGTCGTCTGCCGGAAATGTACTGTTTCGGTAGGGTCTCTTGAGCGAACAAGAATGATATTGCAAGACCCGAAACTTGTCATGACCCCAAGTCATAACATCACTGACGAGGCGATCCTGTGCACTAGTTGAAGTGTTTTCATGACATATATATATATATATATATATATATGTATGTATGTATGTATGTATGTATGTATCCGTAGTGCTTTCTAGACATTTTTTTTACCTCGTAAAAGAAAAAATAAATAAACGGAGCCAAAGTTGGATAAGTGATGATTTGTAGCTCTGCAATCGACGCCAATATTTCTATTATATCTGAATTCAGACTTTTCTTTCTTTTAGACTGGTCGACACATAATTGTAGAGACTGCAGTCAATCCTGGTTTTTAATCCATACATGTTAGGGAAGAAAAAGATTCATTCCTTTGCTAAGAGACCATTATTTCATTTCCCACATCAATAACCGTTACGCTAATCGCACTCCCTGAAGGTATAAAAATTAATAACAATGAATGATTTTATATTGCCATGAGTTTTCTTTGGATTGTTACTGAAACGGGTGCCTCCTCCACGGTGATTTTATTGAGACACCAATTATATTTAGCTGGATGTTCTCATCAAAAATTCTTCTTTTATAGGTTTGATGTTTCGTTCTTCAGGGTTGCTAACCACCTTCATCACACCCAACTCGGGGAAGCTGGTTTAGTTGCCAGAAAAAAAAGCAAGTTTTAACTTAATTGAACCTATAAAAAAATAAATCTAAAAAATTCAAAGAAAAATTCTTTCTCTCCTTCAACTTAATAGTGAAAAGAAAGAATATATAAATTCACTATTCAGCTTTGATATTAGTTACAAATTGAATCTGGCTTCATACAAAATTTATTTAAAAATCCAAATTTATAGCCATTGGTCGGGGGTGAGAGAAATAACAAGCCAAAAATTAATAACAAAATGACAAATTTCATCACTAAAATAAATTTTAGTTATATCTATATATAGAGGCAAAAATAATTTGAAGTCAAAATAACTCGCAAACTTTATTCTTTGCAATGATATAAGAATCTTATTTTTGTAGTAGTGACACGAGAATGATTTTTTTAATCTTTGTAATCGTATGAGAATGATTTTGTATTCTTTGTAATGGTATGAGAATAATTTTTTACTCTTTGTATGAGAGGGAATTTTTATTCTTTTTAATAATATGAGAATGTTTTTCTTTTATTTTTTGCAATGGTATGACAATGATTTTTTATTGTTGGTAATGGTATGGGAATTATATGTTTATTCTTTGCAATGGCATGAGAAAGACTTTTTCTATTCTTTGCAATAGTATGATTATTATCTTCATTCTTTATAATGGTATGAGAATGATTTTCTTTTATTCTTTATAATGGTATGAGAATGATTTTCTTTTATTCTTTGTAATGGTATGAGAATGATTTTCTTTTATTCTTTGTAATGGTATGAGAATGATTTTCTTTTATTCTTTGTAATGGTATGAGAATGATTTTCTTTTATTCTTTATAATGGTTTTCTTTTTATTCTTTGAATGAATGATTTTCTTTTATTCTTTGTATTTTTTATTCTTTGTAATGGTATGAGAATGATTTTCTTTTATTCTTTTGTATTTTTTCTTTTATTCTTTTAATCTTTTTTCTTTTATTCTTTGTAATGTAATGATTTTTTTTTATTCTTTGTAATGAGAATGATTTTTTTATTCTTTGTAATTCTTTCTTTGTAATCTTTTTTTATTCTTTGTAATGCTATGAGAATGATTTTCTTTTATTCTTTGTAATAGTATTAGAATGATTTTCTTTTATTCTTTATCATGGTATGAGAATGATTTTCTTTTATTCTTTGTAATGGTATGAGAATGATTTTTCAATTCTTTATATTGGTATGAGATATACTGGTAGAGAATCGGCTTAAGACAAGAACACGTTTTCTCTCCGAATTTACTCAAACTCTATGGCAAGACTGGATATTGTACCAGGAGTTACTATTGGTAGACAAAATTATAACCATCTTAGCGCAGAATAAACATTACTGGAACTCCAAAACAAATTAAGAAGCTTGTAGAAAAGACTCACCACCATTTATAAGAAGACAAAATGAATGAGAAACAAGAGAAAAAGATCCAAGATGTGAACTATTAATTGGATACGTCAAAATTAAAAAAAGGTCTTCTTCTTCTGCGGTTTACTGCCGCATCACATTGAAACCCCGGTTCCTGTCCGATCACCGAAGTTAAGCTACACGTCGAGCCTAGCCAGTACCTAGATGGGTAGCCGCCTTTGTGTAACAGATGATGTAAACTTGGATGTGTGGTTGGTGTCATGGATAATGACTCGTAATTTTTAATCGGAGAGCCGAGTTCCAATTCCCGTTGGGTTCGTCATATTCACTTACGCGTAAATGCCCTTGGGAAAGGTTTGAATCCATCTCTTCTCTCCCCAGCAATGAGTTAATTAGTACCAGGACTTATCAGGACAAGTATCACTAGTATCAATTATTATTATCCCCCCCCCGACTACCGCCAGCAAATCTTACAATCTATAAACAAAAAATATCATCTGGCTTTAAATAGCATTCAAATGGTGGATAAACTGTAGAAAACGGATCAATTAATCAATCTTCTTTTATGTGCCATCTTTCTTCAGGGCGTGGGCGATCATAGCTCTCCACACTTTCCTTTCATTTGTAGCCCTTAGTAAATTTTGTCTTTTTGCTATCTCTCCCTGATCTTTTAACCATGTACTCCTCCTCCTCCTCCTTCTTCTTCTCTGTGCAGTGTACCTTCAAAGCGTGGATGATCATGGCTCTCCATAATTTCCTGTCATTTTGTCTTTTCGCTATTTTTCCTGTTCCGCCAACAATATGCACAAGTTTCTTCTTTTTTTTCTTCTTCTTCTTCTTTGTGACTTGTCCCTTCAAGACTTGGACGATGATGGCTCTCCACACTTTCCTGTAGCTGTTAGTAAATTTTGTCTATCTTCCCTAATCCCTGTTCTGCCACCCATTTACACAAGCTCGTTGGATAGAGTCTGCATATATTTCTGAGATGAGGTATTATGTACATTATTTACATTATTCGGATTTCTGGGTATCATAAACCTAACGTCTTCAGCAACTATTTTTACCAGTGCTCATATTGCAGAAATTCATACCCAGATGTCCTCAAGGACACATGGCACAGTGGATAAAGGCGTTGGTTAGATCCAGTGACAGGACCCAAAGAGTGTGAGGACCCAATACCCGGTTAAGGCAGTGGAGAACTTTCAGAGGGAAATTAGCAGGAGATAACTAATAACTGTCATCCATCAAACATGGTACGTGGAACTAGAACAGTCTACCCCAGTGAACAAAATAAAGGGTTTAGTTCGAAAGGTACAACGGCCTAAACGTTGGGATAAATATGGCAATAGTCCGAATAATGTAAATAATACTCGTTGGATAGGTTTACCGCTGTTTTCCTCTGTCCCACTTGTCTTCAATCTGTCCTGTGAGTATCAAATTTTCCAAGCCTTTTTTTCTCATCATGTGCCCTAGAAATTTCAACTGTCTTTTTCTGATGTTAAGTATAAGCGTCTATCTTTTTTTCTGTTTTCAAGGCAGTAAAGGAACGCCGATAGAAAAGCTATAACCACCAATTGTAAGAATGAGAATGTATGGTGGCCAATAAGAGAAACAGATCAAAATGTAAACTATGAATTAGAGATATCAAAATCAAACAACTACAGTTTAAATACTTAACGGAGAATTTGAAAATCTGATAACGGAATATGAGAGCGAAGTGTAATAGCAAATAATCTCTTCCGTACTAAAAGTACTACAATTAAGAAAAATATCGTTAGGGACAAAGAAAAGAGTGACAAAATTCTTTCTCCATGACACTAAATGCGGGATAATTTCGTCTCAGAAGAGGAAATTTGAAGCAGCAGAGATAACATTTACCGGTCTGAATATTCGAGAAATTTTCATAGAAAATATTCGTCCTCCAACAGGATTCGAACCATTTGTTTACATTTGATACGCCATGACCAGACATGTACGTGAGAGATTCATGGATGATTGAAGCTTAAAAGCAGTAAATTCGATCTTGCTAACCGATCGATCCTCTGTGGCGAAATCGGTAAAAGCACGTCTGGCTATATGACGGTTCCGTATAGGATACAGGTTCGAATAGTGTTATAAAACCTCGGAGAATTCCAGTAAGATATATTTAATCATTTCTAAGATACAACGGTTCAAATCTTAATGTAACAATTGTAAAATTGTTGTATGTATATGTGTGTGTGTAATTCAATAAATAAGGACATTTTAGTACGAACATTAAATTGACAAACGCTTCACAGTTTGTTTTCATTTTGTCATTCAATTACCCACCGTATATATATATATATATATATATATATATATATATATATATATATATCGCGATGTTTTTATTTTATTTTGTCATGCACAGTATTTTAGGGTCAGTTAAACCCCGTTTGTGAGATAAAGAGCACCATGACGCAATTACTACGCCAAAAAATTGGGAGCGACATGCTGTACTGCCTGCCATTCTCGACGGAAGCTCCAATACGAAAATCCCAGAGTATTTGGATGTCAATCTGAGGACAGCTCAGAAGATCCGGAAAGGCTAGGATGAATCTAATAGTGATTACGAAGATACGACAGCTCGGAAAACTCACTCTGATCGTTCTGATAGGAAAAGAACTCCCGATTTTGTTGGTGAGGGCCTCAGATTTAACACGGTGACCTACATCAAGTGTCTTGAAGAGGTAGTACTGCCGTGGGATTCTGGAATACCCTATGTCTGGCAACAGGACTTTGCATTATGCCACACAAGTATAAGAAGCCAGCCATAGCTGTCAGACAATTTCTGCGACCACATCACCGCTTATATCTGGACTCCGAACTCCCCAGACTGCAACCTCTTGATTATAATGTGTGGGCGCAGTTGAACGAGAGACCAAAAAACTCCTTGGAACACCAAAGATGAACTGATGGCTTAATCATCAAAAGGTTAATAATACTGGCAAGAAATTTAATAAAGAAGGCCATTGTCGTGTAGAACAACTTTCAAGAAGACCAAACATGGTGTCTGAGCGAACGAAAAGTGCGCTTAAGAGGGAAGTCATCAGAAATTGTCTTCAGAGCGTTAAAGATGTCACCAATAGCATGGAAATGTCGCCATATGCGGTGAGAAAAACTCTGAAAGAGCTAGGCTATCAAAGAAAAGTTGGAAGAAAGAAGCCCTTGATTTCAGAGGTTAACAGGAACAGGCGTATTTTCTGGGCGAGAGAATTCGAAAGCAAAGATTATTAATTTTGGCAGTCTGTAATTTGGTCAGATGAAAGTAAATTCTGCCAATATTCGAATTCGAGAATGAGACTGGAAACACTGAATATCTGCAGGCGACTGTGAAACATGGACGGATTGGGCAATGTGTGGGGCGCTGTTTCGTTTGGAGGGAAATCTGAGCTGATTTTTTTTGATGAGTTGTTTAATGGTCCAAAATACTGCCAAATATTAGAGAAAGGACTACTCCCACTATTTGAAACCAATAAGATTGACAAAAATGGCAATCTTTATCAAGAAGATGGAGCGCCATATTATACGAGCAAAGTAGCAAAAGCCTGGAAGAAATCGCTAGGAATCAGGTCACTGCCATGGATAGCCCAAATTCCTGACAAAAGACAAGAGCACGTTTGGGAGCACCTTGAACGAAAACTTCGAGAGCGTGCAACCAAAATCACATCATTGGCAACCCTTAAATAAATATTGCTAAAGCAGTGGCATAATATGAATCAGACGATTGTTGATAACTTGACCCAATCCATGAAAAATCAAATACAAGCACTGAAACTAGCAAATGGAGGACCTACTCTATACTAGTTCCAAACACTATTTATGTTGAATAGGGATTACGTAATTAAATTTTGAAATTGGATCTAGTTTATTTCTCCTGGCTAAAAACTTAGGCCACTGTATATTTGTTTATTATTTCATGATAGCATTTATCTTCGTTATGGCGTCGTATGTTCATGTGCTCAATACTAAGGCAATTATGATTGTTAATTTGTGCTTATAGATTTTAGAATCTTTTATATCCGGTCAGCTCATGCCTGTCTTTATTTTATTTTTCGCACATACCAAATAAGAATCAGTTAACCACAAATTCGTCTAACGTCAGTATACACGGAAAGGTTCTCAGTCTGAATCCCTAGTGCGAATATTAATATTATTATTTATATATGAACTGCGATCCTTATCTTTGCTGTTGTTATCCTCTCAACATTTCAGCTGAGTTTTACAAAGTTTAGATTTTTATGTGCCGTATCCTCTCAGGAAGTAGGTGGTCATGGCTCACCACAATGTCCTGGACTTTGTAGCTCTTAATAATTTTTTTTGTTATTTCTGCTAAACCTTGTTCCGCCATCCATTTACTCAAGTTCACTAAGTACGTTATGCGTTGTTTTATTCTGTTCTGCTTGCCTTCAATCTGTCTTGTGTGTATCCGAATTTCCAAGCCCTCTTTCCTTCTTATGTGCTCTAGAAATTTCAACTGTATCTTCCTGATGTTACATATGCGTTTCCTTTTTGTTTCCATTTTCTCTAAATCTTCGTCGTTGCTCACATCTTCGATCGATGGTATTCTCAGCACCCTTCTGTAGAATCATATTTTTGTTGCTTTATGTCACAAACATACCCAAATTCGCCAATCTCTGGTCATCACGGATTTTAGAGATATCGTCGTGTCATCGGCATAGATATCCACAAATGATCTGAGTTTATTCTTAGGCCGATCATTTATGTCAAGTAAAAAGAGGGTTGGTCCAAGAAGTGAACCCTGCCGGACGTCAGGGGACTTTGGTGCTGACTATACTGAGAAATAGGGATGAATAACATACATATCTTGACATACGACAAGTCTGATTGTGTTCCTTATTTCATATCTAATAAAATTTGGGCACCTCGAGGCGGTGTAATGGTTAGCAAGCTTGTCTCGCTAGAACAATTACAACTGAGTCGTGAGTTCGATCCTCACTGGGTGCCCTATACTTTCGGCCTTGTGCCACATCTAAGCTACGCTTGGAAATCACTATAATAAAACAGGTTTTATTACTTTTTTTTACTCACGCTTGGTTAAAAGACTCGTAGTCTGCCTTTCTATTGTGAGACCGGAAACTACCTACACAATAGACTCTTCCAGGCCTATATTAAGTAGGCGACATTGCACTCTACAGAGTGAGACAGAGAGTGACACAGAGAGTCAGAGAAAGTCTCGTGCGACTACCACTGTTGGACACTAACTTATAGTAAGCTCTGCTTACACTGTCTCTGTAACCTGTTGTTAATATATCTTTCTTACTTCTAATCCGTGTTCCGTGTTTTACTTCTGTGGTCCCACCTTGGCACCCACATCACTTTCTTATGCTATAACGGTAGGGATTGGTTTGTTTTGTTGTGTAGATTTTAGATGGGGGTGTGGTGCAAGAGACACTACATGAATTTGTAAAAGATAGAATGATGACATTGATAATTAGCACAAATTCCATGTTTACCTTATAAGTCATTTGCATTTTAATCTCGCACTGGTTAAAATCTTTGCAATTTGGATGCTCCGCAAAAAATCGGGCGATTTATTAGAATTAATACTTATTATAGAGTTACTGTTGTAGCATACCCACGAACAATAATGTGTATGTCCCCATTCACATAAATACAATAGTAAATACTGTATGTTGGTCTGCAGTTGGAGATTCGTCTCCAGCTGTGCTGTTCAAACTCTCTGCCTCTGAGAGGATCCCCAGACGTGGCTATGTCGAAGGGCAGAGTCTCATCTTGGGAAACAGCTAACCGACACAGATTTATACGGGGTCTACAGGGAATTTTTGGCAGAGCCTACGAGCTCGGATACCTCACATTAAATTTGGCATTATGCTTTATCTGAACGCGTGGAGCGGTTGGTAGATATCATGCTGTTGGAGACTCATTGTGGAATTCACTTCTAGCAGCTGACCTTCTACGCGCCGCTGGCGAATCTTATATGTGTTGTTCTTGTTGTAAATATTATCGTTCATTACCAACCTTCGTTTGATTATTCTATTCAGTAACGCTCCCTAGCTTACAGCAGTTACTTATATAATTAACATAATGTTTATGGTTAAATATATAAGTAATTAATTATATATATATATATATATATATATATATATAATTTTAAATCGGATTTAAACAAGCAAAGCAGTAAAGCTACTAATTCACAAGAGGTTACTGAGTGTAAAAGAAACCTTAAACATTACGCAGGAGCGAAAACAGTAGAAGAGTAATCAAGAAGACAGTAGATAACGATTGACATTGCATTTAATTTTTTAAGATCAAAGTTACCTAGAAAGCACAGAGCCGGAAAAAAGTTCCACAAGCGAGAAGTGTAGCAAAAGAGACTGTTAGCATAGAACTTGCGGTTACATCGATCCATTTCAACTGTAAATTGATGAGACCTTTTTCTCAATGGAGTACTTCACTTAAATTCATAAAGTCTAGGTACTATAGCGAGGAGCTCATCCGAACAATTACTATGAAAGTATTTATAGAAAAGACACAAGGAAGCAACTTTGTGTTGGTGGGGACTTGACTGAAACCGAGATGCCAGATCAGGACCAATAATAATGCTGATTTTTTGGATTTTATCAAGAATCTCTAACTATAGCTCCTGCAAAAATAATGTCGTTTTCTCACATATGTTACTTTTATATATGATTTCTGAATTAATTCATTGATATATATAGCCATGTTATATATCATTTTGAAGTGCGTTTTTCGCTCTATCGAATCGTGTTATTCGTTACCGTTCTCAATCTCTTCATTCATTTTTTTCAGGCTTTTCGACAGCATGGACAAAATTCAAATCCGCACGATTTTCTTGTTCCAGTTCAAACTAGGCCGAAAAGCTGCCGAGACAGCTCGTGATATCAATGATGTGTTTGGCCTAGGAACCACTAACGAACGTGTGGCACAACGGTGGTTCAAGAAATTTAGCAATGGTGATGAGAGCCTCGAAGATGAAGACGATCGCGGCCGGCCGACTGCGGTTGATAACGAACATTTGAAAACCTTAATTGAAGCCGATCCTCACAAAACCACACGAGAAGTTGCTGTTGAACTCGAGGTCGACCACTCAACATTCGTTCGCCATTTAAAGCAAATAGGGAAGTCCAAATAAATATAAATGGGTGCCGCATGAATTGAACGATAATAAAAAAAATCGTCGTTTTGAGGTGTCTTCTACGCTCCTTCTGCGCAACGAAAACGACCCATTTCTCGAGCGGATTGTGACGTGTGATGAGAAGTGGATCCTTTACGACAACCGGCGACGTTCGGCACAGTGGTTGGATGCCGGAGAAGCTCCACAACACTTCCCGAAGCCGAAATTGCACCAAAAAAAGGTTATGGTGACTGTTTGGTGGTCTGCGGCCGGTCTCATCCATCACAGCTTCTTGAATCCGGGCGAAACGATTACGGCGGAGAAGTACTGCCGACAAATTGACGAAATGCACCAGAAGCTCCAACGTATGTGCCCGAGATTGGTTAATATGAAGGGACCAATTCTCCTCCATGACAACGCTCGCCCGTATGTTGCTCAACTGACCCTGCAAAAGCTGAACGAATTGGGCTACGAGACTCTGCCTCATCCGCTATATTCACCGGACCTCTCGCCCACCGATTATCACTTTTTCAAACATCTCGACAACTTCCTGCGCGAAAAATGCTTCAAAAGCCGAGATGATGCCGAATCGGCCTTCAATTACTTCATCGCTTCCAGAACTCCGGATTTCTATGCTAATGGGATAAATAAACTTGTTTCTCGTTGGCAAAAATGTGTCGATTCTAATGGTTCTTATTTCGATTAATAAAGTTTATTATGAAAGGAGTTATGATCTTTTGAAGTTGAACGTCAAAAAACGACATTATTTTTGCACCAACCTAATATTTAGAGATTCTTGATAAAATCCAAAGAATCAGCATTATTATTGGTTTTAAATATATAGCAGGAGCACCGCACCATATGTGACGGCCATATTTAAAGCATGAATGAATGGTAAACTTATGGAGATGTAAGATAGATTCTGGAGAGAAAAATTTTCTCGCGCGATACAGTGAACCAACCTTCTTAGCAGCTGACCTAGCATTGGATTCAACGAGTCACTCTCCCGGGTGGTTAGCATCAGTTATGCTGAATGGGGTCTCTCAGGTAATCAATAGATAGCAGTTTTTTTTTGGGGGGGGAACGTTAAAATTAACAAACCATTCTTTACCCGGTTAACAACTGACTGCAATTTGGTGTGGGGGGTGTCTTCTTTTTTATTTCCTGTACTCTACGGTTTGTACTTGAAACCAAAACAGACAACGATAAGACAAACGAGGGCATCTATAAAACAGGGAGGTAACGTTACACTGCAACAGCAGCAAGAAAATTGGCACGGTCAAGCTCAAACTTGGATCACGTGATCTCAATAGTGCCATCTATAATCACGCATGTGCAGAAGGCAGTGTGACTAACTGTTGGGGCGCACCCACCTTCTCATCAGAATGGACTGATCTCTCTACTACAAATAGGACAGTTCTAGAGAGTTCTGGGAAGATCAGGTGACCATCAAACTTCCGTCTCTCTACCGGAAGATACAGTTGGACTTTATATTCTTTCTGATGGTTACTGACTAACCTGCGTTCGTTTGACTACTAATCTCTCTGTTGTAAATACCTCTTCAGATATACTAGTATTTTTCCCTACGTATGTGTTTGTCCTTATTTCAATACACGCACGGGGAAACACCCAACATCTCAACACTAACCTAAAGATATGTCATGGCGAAAGTGCGGATATTTATTGACTTACCCTTGTAGATGCGAACTCTTATTTATATGACTCCCTTATTTGTAGATATTTACTTATGAAAATACAGAAATTGTGGCAACTCCCTAATTTGTGTGTGTGTTCATGCACGCGTCTATTTATCATACGGTTTAGATCCTTCTGAAAATAAATAGATGAACAAATAATAACTGTTTTTCCGGGTTTTTTTTCCTTTCTTTTTTTTCTCCTTTTTCTTCATTCCAGTAATTCATTCCACTGATTTATGGTGGAATATAAAGTCGCTGGTTTATTGGTAAATCGTTTCAAAAGATTCCTACCTAACGTTATCCCTACAACCGGCAAACACACTCAACCTTACCCAGTCATTCTTTCACTCTAAGGCTTTTTTTTCAGCCGGAACTAAATGTTATGGTCCGGTTCCTTGTACCACGGTGATAGTCCAAGGTAGAACCAATAAAGAAGAACTCAAACACAGGTATGGAATAACACAGATATATTACAAACAGGAATATGAATAAAAATATACGGAGAAAACAAACAAAAATCCTTATATGCAATTATGCTGTTTTAATGTTAATATAATCTCAACGTCGGACGTTTCGGTCTAATAAACCATCTTCAGGATATATTCATAAAACATAATTAACATTAGACTATATTCAATTCAACATGAAAAGACGATGAACATAAGAGTAAGACTAATCAAAACAGATAACTGAAATTTTTTATAAGATCAGTGTTCCGTTTTAATATGATCACGTCGTCGTCACGTGGGTGATATTGTGAAAACGTATTCGAAGATGATTTCAAAATATTAGATAAGCTCGATTGAACGATTTTCTCATATAAACAGTTCGTTAAGAAATCCTTTCTGTTCTGATAGGAATACACGGAGATCAATAGATTCTTATATTTTCGTATAAGCTTGAAGTCTTCCGACGTTGACATTATATTAACATTAAAACAGCATAATTGCATATTGGGATTTTTGTTTGTTTTTTCTGTATATTTTTTTCATACTGTCGGATCTATACCCATATATTTGCTTACAAACAGGAATATATACAGAGAAGTAGAAGTGTTAGTATGAACAATCAGGTTTAGTAGAGAGAACAATGTAGTCTCGGCCAGTATCACTATTCCAATGTCTTGCAGTAATTGTCTGAACGCGACTCTGTTTCGGACTGCCGCTGACTCGACTCTTGACTCGACTTGAACTACTGACTGACTCATTATTATTTTTATTATGGGTAAGATCCCATAACACTAAAGTACTGGACATTCCCTGATCTTTGCGTTCAAGGCTCAAGTCAAATAAATGAGAACAGAAGAATAATGTGTTCGGGCGTTAGGAAGAAAGGCCTTTGGGATTAGAATTAATACGCCGTAAATTAACTGTATCATTGTTGCTCGAAAGGTCATGAAGGCCCCAGCAGAATCTTGACAATGTAAAAAGTAAGATATATTACCATAGACGTTTTCGGTAGGTAAGTCAATAATTATATACTAGCCAAATACCCGTTCTACAAAATACAAGTTGTCATAGAAGTTTTCTTACCTGACTAAAATTTCATCAAGACATATTCTTTCTCTCATTATGCTAGATGCTGACCATGTTTGCCGCAGTCTCTGAATATGGAATCCAGTGAAATCCGTAATCTGTTCAATATCAGAGGTCGGCAGTGAAGATTCAGAGAAAGTAGCGGTTGTTAAGTAATTCTTTAAGTCTTCGATATCAGATTGACAGTGCAGACAATTGGGAGAAAAAATGGCTGCCTTTATACACGTCGCATTGAATATTTTGAGCTTTCTGATTGGTTAACCCTTCTATTGGTGAACTATAAAATGAGTCATCTCATTTAGGCTAGCTCACTAGTAAACATATGCCCAAAAAAGTGCAACACTAGATCCGCTTAAATTTTCTACTCTGGACATAGCTACATATAGCTTACCATGAGAGTAACATTTGAAAAATTTTCTCATGCTAATACTATAACCTCCTCCTCCTCCTCCTACTACTACAATAATAATAATAATAATAATAATAATAAAACAATCAAAGCTAACCGCCCATATATTGTTAGTAAAGACCGCAAACAAAAAATTGCCCCCTTATTGATATAGCAATCCCTGTGGACTGCAATGTATCCTTGAAGATCTTCAAAAAGCTATCAAAATACAAGGACCATGAAATCTCAAAAATATGACGCATGGGTACATTAACAATTCCTGTTGTAGTTGGAGCCCTCGGATTGTTTGGAAAAGATACCAGTAGACTCATTGAAGGGATTCCTGGAATCCCATGCCTTAAAGAAATATAAAAAATTGTTCTCCCGAGTACAGCCCACACCTTATGAAAGTCTTTATTTATTTATTTATTTTTTTAATTGGTCAGTAGAAAATGTCATGATGACATTTCTAGCCTTAGGTCTCTGGGCGAGACCCGGAAAGAAATGTGTATACACCAGAAATCAAAGGAAATAAAACAACAAGAAGAATAATATGAAAGATATGCAATGGAAGATATGCAAGAAGCACAAAATCGAACCAACCAGACACAGTTACCGAAAAATAACGATGTAACTATCCTTTGAGACATGCCAATTCAAATTGACAGGGAAATAAAAGCCAGCAGACCTGATATTATCATAAAAGACAAGAAATTCAGGGAGTGTATGCTTATTGACATAGCAGTACCATCTAAAAGAATCACTTCCATTAAAATTATGGAGAAATTGTCCAAATACAAGGACCTGGAGACCGAGACGAACAGGATGTGGGGAATGAGGACTGAGGCTGTACCAGTAGTAATCGGAGCTCTGGGCCTCGTAAGTAAAGGAATGCACAATTTTACTAACAGTGTCCCAGGTAACATCAACATACAAGTTGCCCAGAAGATTGCCCTACTAGGAACATCCCATATACTAAGAAAAGTGCTATCAATTAAATGACAATTCTCCTATAGGGTTTAAGGACCATAGTTTGAACCCGGTTCTACAGGATACAAAGAAGGAAACATAACATACAAATAATACTAACACTAATAATGGAAATATATAACCAAGAATAATGTTAGGTAAGCTCTAACAAAAGTGGAAATCCTCAGGAAATGATAAGGTACCCAACTTTTGGCTCTATCATCTGTCATCAATCCATAAATCTCTTGCGCAAACTTTATTAATTCTAATTAATAATCCCAATGAAATTCCAGGATGAATGACCGAAGACCAAAAATGGGTTGATGGAAAAAATTCTGATAGACTCATTAAAGGAATTCCTGGTAGACCACGCCTTAAAGAAATGCCAAAAAAATTACTCAAAATAAAGCTCATATATTACGATGAACTTTATGTAAAATGTGTGTGATCAGAGGGATTTCTTTAATTAATTTGTTTTCTAAAAATGTTCAGTGGAAAATGTCATGAAGCCATTTCTGACCTTAGATCTCTGGTTAGAACCCGGAAAAAGTGTATACAACAGAAATCAATGAAAATAATAATAATAATAATAAATTTCCTGTCTTTGAGGATTAGGAGATCCTACAATATAGTCACTCCATCACCATTTGTGACACCATTCGAGTAGTGTTTATACCATGTATCCAGAACTTCAATACCATAGTTCGAACAGACATGACAATGAATATATTGTTCTAGACTGCCATGTCTAATAATGCATTCTTTCTCTGCAATGACTGGGAACCCTTTCATAATGTTATGCGGTCAAGCATGCAAAAAGACAAGACAAAGTCATAAAGGATTTCTAAAGAGAAACCTGCCAATTAATTGATATAACTTGCCCACAGAATTCCAATGTTTCTAAAAATTATTTTAAAAAAATATTATAAGGACAGACAAATCGAAGTCACAAAAATTTCAAAACTTAAAACTACAATAATTATGCCTGTTGTGATTGCGGCATCGGGTATGATAAAAAAAAGGGTACCGGAAATGGTTTGAGTAAAATTCCTGGACGCATCATCATCTCAGACCTACAAAAGATTTCTTTGTGTGGAACTGCACATCATCCGCAAAAGACATTCCATCGAAACGTCCCATGTGCATAGACAACCCTCCTAGAGTGCCGTTTTCACTCATAGACCCCGGATGGCACTTGTTAATTAGATACTTAAAATTACACTCTGGAAAGATGATACAACATATTAATAATAATAATAATAATAATAATAATATGCCACCATTTGCGTAAATAAGTTGGAAGTTAGTCTAGGTAGAATTGCTTCTCTGCGGTAAAATGCACACCTTCCTTATACCAGAGACAAACCTTCCTTATACCTGAAATCAAAGGAAATAAAATAATAATAATTTGATTTAACATAGTCATAAAAGATTTCGAAAAAAGAACTTGCAAACTAATTGATTTGACTTTCCCACAGGATGCCAAAGTTTCTAAAAAAAAAAAAAAAAAAATTCAAAAACTATCAAATTATAAGGACCTACAAATCGAAGTCAGAAAAATGTCAAAACTTAAAACTACAATAATTATGCCTGTTGTGATTGGGGCATTGGGTATGATAAAAAAAAAAAAGGGTACCGGAAATGGTTTGAGTAAAATTCCTGGACGCATCATCATCTCAGACCTACAAAAGATTTCTTTGTGTGGAACTGGTTCCAAGACTTCGCGAATTCAAGCGTCCTACGAGGTTGGCATCCCGCTCTCACCCTTTCACTGTTGAAAGTGTTAAATGTCGTCGCCTCTTCTACTCCAATAGCTTCATGTCTCGCACCTCTCGCCTGTCGAACTCTCTTCCCTATTCCTGTTTCTCTGAGAGCTATAATCTCCAACTATTCAAATGTAATGCCAGTCGACATCTCCAGTTGCCTTGATCTATCTACTATCCTTCTCCTCATCCTCTCCTCTATCACTCCTATCTGCTCTCGCTCCAAATCCTCTGTAAGCTCTTGCGTGCTAGTGGCTTCCCGCCTTGCTAGGGGTGAAATGCTTTAAAAAAACTGCACATATCATCCGCAAAAACTCATTCAACGAAACGTCCCATGTGCATAGACAACTCTCCTACAGTGCCGTTTTCACTCATAGACCCCGGATGGCACCTTGTTAATTAGACACTTAAAATTACACTCTGGCAAAATGCTACAACAAATTTATAATAATAATAATAATAATAATAATAATAAAGCCACCATTTGAGTAAATAAGATAGAAGTTAGTCTAGGTAGAATTGCTTCTCTGCGGTAAAATGCATATAGTAGTTCTTAGACAAACCTTCCTTACACCAGAAATCAAAGGAAATAAAACAATAATAATTTGATGCAAATAAACCAGACATTGTCATAAAAGATTTCGAAAAAAGAACTTGCCAACTAATTGATTTGATCTGCCTACAGGATGCCAAAGTTTCTAAAAAAAAAAGAATTTCAAAAACTGTCAAATTATAAGGACCTGCAAATCGAATAATATGGAAACTTAAAACTACAATAATTATCTCTGTTGTGATAGGGGTATTGGGTATGATAAAGAAGGATACGGAAAATCATGTGAATAAAGTTCCTGGACACATCAGCATGTCAGAGCTACAAAAGATTTGTGTGGAACTGCACGCCATTCGTAAAAAAACCCTCTCCATCTAAACAAAACTTCCCAAATATATACCTAGCATAGATAGCTCTTCTACGGTGACCTTTTTACTCATAGAACCTGGAAGTGGCTTGGTAATTAAGCACTTAAAATTACTCCCTGGCAAGAGGGTACCGCATATAATAATAGTAATATTAAAAAATTAATTCAGAAAACTTGCTAATTTTCAATTGTTTAAATAATTATGTAGAGTCTGTCTGTCTATATATAAAATTCCTTTTATCCTTCCGTCTGTTTGTCCGTCATACCCTCTAAAATACATTGACCGATCGAAATGAAATTTTGGGGAGAAGTACAAACAGGTAAAGGGGTACTGTTGTGTCGGAAACTTACAACCCCTCTTGAAGATGAACTTGTCTGCGTCTGTGAACAAAGACTTTAAATGTCAGTTGACATGACGGAAGATAGATAGACAGAGAAGTTCTTAGCTGAGCTCGTTATTGACGACTCAGACGATTTCTGTACCTTTTTACCAACCTATTAAAACCCTTTTTATTGTTACGTGTTATTTGGCGTTTGTCTCTACTAACCCCAAATCAACATCATAACAGGTACAAATATAATTGGTTTTACTAAGGTACGTAGTTTAGTACAATAAATTTTCATTATTATTATATTTTTTATTTTTTTATTTTTTATTTTTTGCTTGGAATAATTAAAAGTTTTATTATTTAACATAAACAATACTCCCACTATTTTAGAAACAATTTAATGATTAAAATAAAAAAAATACTTAGTTAAAAAAAAAAGCAATTTTTTTATTTTATTTATTTATTTATTTTTTGAATATCTTTTCTTTAAGTTTTTACATATACAAAAATCCAGTTTTCTGTTCAAAATTAAATTAATTTGAAAAAAAATTATTAAACCACGAAGTAGGGCTTTTGTCAAAGTATTTTTCCAAACAATTCAGCTTATTCAAATTTCGTCGATTGGTATGCGAAACTGAACGAAACGTAGAGTTTGTAAATCTCATCAAAAAAATGTTAGCGATAACTTCACACAATACTATAAAGATTTCAACACGCGTCGAAAAAAATCTAGTTTTTAAAAATTCTAATTAAAAGAGATCATTTTAACGTATTTAGATAACTCCATTTTTCCATCTCAGTTCGACTAAGTTGTATTTATTTGAAATATCAGACGACAAAATGCTTATTATTACGAACGCTGTTACAAAAAAATTCTAGTTGTACAAAAAAAAAGAATCGTGAATTTTAACAATTGGTGAATAGATGTTTTCGAAATGTATGGATTTTGCATTAATTGTAGTCAGGGTGTTACTGTTATCTATTTCTATGTTTACTATGGGGGTTCAAAAGTATGGCAATTATTCGACAGTTCGCGAAGATTTTACACTACCATTGATTTCTGTCATTATCGCTGAAAGATTTATGACCCCTTTCCAATACTCTGACAAAAGATCCATAAATAGGTAATATAATCCTTATCAGTTAATGTTTTGTTTAACTCTATGTAATATAGTATGATCTACGAGCGGATATTTCAAAAGCATGTAATAAATTTCTTTTTATGTGTTGTAGCTCTGTGTCATAACCACAGAGAACCTGTAGCAAAATCTTATCAATAGCTCCGATTTGAAAAATGTATTTTTACAAGCCAATATTATAGCGAAAAAGAGAAGGTTTCATTTCGATCTATTCATTTACGTTTTAATGTATATATAGCATTTGGCATCTGTTTCCAAACGGTCCTGACATTTGAAATCTCTTCTCTTTAGTAGTCATTCTTCCTCTATACCATGTTCTACTTGCTTGGGGGATAACATACAACGGCGGCCCATCTCAGCTTGTCACTGACCGGACCCATAAAACTCCACGTTGTATTTCTATTCTCGTTCCTGTCGTTGTGCGTCAAAAACTATGAAAGGACCACTGTAAGCTCACAAGGAGACGAAATGTAAAAATAAACGCCTCGATAAGAAATGAGGTTTCGCACTCTTTTTCCAATATATTTAGTCGGTTAATCCAAGGATTCAGCTGCGCGGTCCGTGTGAGTAGGTAGGGTTAGTCTAATAGACCAGCTTCTCCCTGCAATTCGCCTTCCGACCAACTCCATCTGTGCCTATCTCAACATCACGAGGCGCAGCTAATAATTCTAACAAGCAATATTGGAACTACATAAGCAGTCAGCTTGTGACCCCCATTAACGGACAGTCCAGAACTCAACTCAGTCCCATCGTTTACCGCGAATATACATCTGTTTCCAGAAATCCTCAATGTTCGGTCTTGTTGTCACATGTTCCCCCAATTTATTTATTTATTTATTCTTATTTACTGTTACGAAAGACATGACTTACCTCAGAATTCGAAACGGGCGCGAACGTGTCTTGCCTGCAAAAAAGAAATATGGCCGCTATTGAAGACACACTGTATGCGCACCTATCTCGCCCAAAACGAAACGATATTTGCACACATGCAAACTTTGGCCGTCTTGGAATAGCATAAAAAGCGGGGTGTCAGCAGCACCACCAAGTGTTAGGGAGTCATAGTGCTGACTGGTTCAGTCTGAAGTCGGACGTCCAGCTGATCGATTGAACTCTCTGCCTTCGGGCGGGGAGGAACCCGAACGAGTCTACGCCGAAGGGCGGAGTCTCTTTCGGGGAGGTAAACCGACCCTGAATCCGTTTATACGGTTCAAAGGGCGTATTTTTGGCCGATCCCACGGGCTCGGAGAACCCACGTTAAATCGGCCTTGTGCCACATGATGCCCTCGTGGGGGGGGACTAAATAATAGTGTCAGGGAGTCATTCGGCGGACTGTGTGTAATAGAGTTGGATGTACGCATTGACAGACAGACAGACAAAGAGGAAGTTCGAAGTAGGCGCGGCTAAGTTGGTATCTGTTTCACAACTGCCCAGTGTAACGGATGAGAAAGGGAGTCATTTCCTTGAGTCGACCGAAGAAGGAAAAAAATAGCTGTCCTGCCGGTGAGCGACGCATTGCACTTTTTGACTAACCCCTCATCATCATTTTTTTTCTCCTACATTTACATTATTCGAACTGTTATTGTAATCTAATTTATCACCATACTCACATCGTTTTGGTCGTTGTACGCTCCGGCCTTCTTTGGGTGATTGGAGTTTCAAATCGAACCCTTTATTTCATCCACCGGGTTAAACTGTTCTAGTTCCACGTGCTATACCTCTTCTGGATGTCCCAGTTATTTCCCTTTAACTTAACTCTTCAAGTGTTTTTTTTTTTTTTTTGGTTCACCATTGATGTAGCCTGGTATTGAACTCACAACTCTTTGGGTCTAGTCACTAGATCTAATCAACGTCATTATCCACTGGGCCATGTGTCATCAAGGACGAAATAAAGGGTTCGGTTCGAAATTCCAATCACCTGAAAAGGCATACAACAGCCGAAACGTCGTCCGAATTTTCTATGAAAATTTCTCGGACATTCAGGCTGGTAAATGTTATTTAATACTGTTTATTATAAACAGAGCATTTACTTAAATATTTGTATCTATAAAAGAATGTTAAACATAAAATGTCTTAAAATAATTGTCGGACTTTGTCCATTTCATGAGATATATATATATATATATATATATATATATATATATATATATATATATATATATATATATATATATCTTATAAGTATAAGAAACTATACTCGCTCGTAAAACCTTCGGTATATTGATTTTCAAATAAACAAGCCAACACCAAAGGAAAAAAAGGTATATAAAAAAGAAAGAACCAAGAACATGTACGTTAACCGACAATAATCGTCCAGCATACGAGATCAAGGCCCAAAGAAAAAAACCCGATACGAGTATCCAAAATGACTAAATAAAGTGCTCAATACAATGAGTAGAGCAGACCTAATTAAATCTAGAGAGCCAGACAAATCTATCAAGGTTTCACCTAAGCGGATCATCAGGGAAGGCCGGCTCTGACGATCCGCTTAGGTGAAACCTTGGTAGGTTTGTCTGGCTCTCTCAGGTTTAACTATATATATATATATATATATATATATATATATATATATATATATATATATTAAAAGTAAAAGTTTTTTGTTATAATGTGCATCTTTATATATATATATATATATATATATATATATATATATATATATATATATATATAATTTATTTCCCATATTCTACATAGCAAAATATATGATAAATAAAGTATAATATATAAAAAATCCACATTATTACCACAAAGGTTCGCGGCTTGTATTTGCTATTTAGAATATAGATTTTTCTCTCGATGGGAAAATTAACTATAATCTTTCCCTTTTATCAATTCCTTCTTGTAATCTTTAATAAATTGCCTGAATGATTTAAACCATTTTATAACTTCGGTCTGATGAGGCAGTTGTCTGTTTGAAATAAATTATTACCGAACTCTTTAATGATGTATTGAGGTTTTCCTTTGATATATATATATATATATATATATATATATATATATATATATATATATATATATTGTTACTCCAACACAAGATTTCGAGGAATCTGAATATAATGTAGGATAGGTAACATTTGATTTGGAACTTTAGGAGGTTAATAATTTAGCCGTTGGGAAAACATCCTCTCGGGAGTCGCTTCCGCAAAGCAAAGGCCCTTTGGGAAGCAGTACGAGGGGAATGAGGATATTTCGCTGATAACAGTAAACAACTTTAAGCGTTATCTGTGCCTCGCCAGACGTTTTGCCTATACCTTAAAAACAAAAAAAAATCGCATCTATTTTTTTTTTCTTTTTTAGAAGAAGGAATTTCTGGCTTTAAGTTCCTCCGACGTATGAGTAGAAACTCGTATTTAAAAGATGTTACTCAAAAGTGAAGTAAAAAAAAATAATTATAAAATGAATTTACTTTTCATAACAGCTACGTTTCCGCCATATTTTTTGAACCTGTGTGTCTTATCCGCAGAAGATAATACCCACACACGGCTGCAGTGAAAGTCCATACTATATTCAACGTGCTGTTGAAATATCCTAACTTTTATGTAGTACTTGATATGTGCATATATATATATATATATATATATATATATATATATATATATATATATATATATATATGTTTTTGTGTATGTACTTGTTTGAAGGCGCTTTTCCCACGTTAACATTTATTCTAATGTAATGTAAGACATTTTATTTCTGTTTACTTCATAACCTCTGAGCCGTACCTTTAAGTTCATGCAGCATTTGAATTTCACCAAAGATCTTCTTACTGCAAACCAAATGAAACATAAATATGTTTGAGGCTTAGTTTTTTTTATTTGTTTTTCTTTTTTATTTGTTTTTTTTGTTTTTTTTTTTTTGTTTTTTTGTTTTTTTTAATGGCTTCATCATAATATTTGATACTGCACCGAAGATGAACGCAATATTCTTCATTCGACTCGGGGGGAATCTTGAACCTTACTCATCTCTGAAACCGAAAATTAACAAAATGATTCCAGAAGTCGCTGGACAAAGGTTAGGGCAAGTTGACATCATCTTTTGTAATATGATGCTTAATCTTTGCTAACTACAGCGAGTCCGCTGCCTGGCAAAGGCCTTTCGCAATTGCTGTCATGATGACCATCCCCGACTGTGGTATTCTCGACCATATCGTACCTGTAGATGTCGATGCATCTTTTCTTCCTGCTTCCAATTGGAATGTAATCGACCAACCTTTTTACTACATCTGTTATGAAACATTTCTTATCAGAAATGCCTAGCATAATATTACAATTGGATATTAAACGTAAAAAGGAGTATATTTATTAAGTATTACTGGCCATAAAATAAAGATGTTGATTCTTGCTTTCAGTTTGGCAAGATGTAAAAATCGATAGAGTTAGTCGATAACTCGATGTAGCTTTCCTTCACTGCTGTTGCGAAGACATTAATTTTCTTAGAAAATTGTAATCAAAATTTTCCACTTGTACGACGTACAATGCAGAAGGTTTAAACTTCCTAAATTTCAAATTAATTTTCTTTATGGTCTATACGAATGCATAGGGACTTACGCCACTGATCCAACAATCTGAACTTAGGATCGAACCCCAAATCTCCTAGATGCCAATCTGTACAGAACCTTACTGTGAACTCTTTTTATTTTATTTATTTATTTGTTTTTTATCTAAATTTTTTGTATTGAGGTATTTTTTCTTCTGATACTTTGGTTATTTCAGAAGTTATACACTGGCAGGGTGTAGGGAAAGTGTCAGCAACTCGGAAAATGAAACACGTGAAGCTAGTTCGAATTCCGGCCCAGTTTTTTAGGTTAACTTTCGCTCAAATAAACCGGGGAAAAGATATGGACTCATCTCTTCTTTATTCCGCCACCTATGTGTCAAACAACAGAACTGACTAAACTTGCATGAGGTGGCGACAGTCTAGCAGAAAGAAAATCATGAATTCAAAACCAACCTGAGCTCTGTCAAGCTATATTGCCTTGTTGCCATGTCTGCAGTACTTGTGATGCCAATACGAGCTTAATGGATTACAGAATTCGTAACGTGACATATTTCAAACCAGTTTCAGCCGCTCTACTCTTCAGTCTTCCGCGGGTGGCTGTCGCATTACGTAATCTTTCTTTAATATCAAACAAACAAAAAATTATTTTATCTACTGAGCTGAATGTAGTAATTTCATTCTAATACGCGTCACGATTTATCGACTTCGGTTTTGAAATTTCTTTAAGAAAAATATTGGCCGCGATCGGCATGTCAATCGGCTGGCTTTCACATTGGTCAATGAACAAAGCAATTGTCGATCAGCAATGATCCCGATATATGAACATTATCCATAGCCGTTCTTGAAGATCAAAGTTGTCCAGAAAGCATGGAGTGGGAAGAGAGTTCCACATGCGAGCAGTGCGATAGAAGAAACTGTTAGTCTAGAACTTACGGTTACATTTACGCAATAATAACTCGATTTTAAAATTTTCTCAGCTGAGTTTGTATGGATACAAGTTGATTTCATTGATAAGGAATTATATTTCGTATAGGCAATTTATTATGAAGTTATGCCAGTAATATATACGACAGAAATAGTTTTATTACTTTTATCAGTTTATTTGATAATATGAATCTTTTCATGTACGTTATTGGTTACCGCACAGAGGCCGAAGTTAGCATACCGACAAACATCCCTCAGAATTTAAGAAAGAATAAAAGCCACAAGGAAGCTACGTTACGGCGTTAAGAAAATGGCCAGGTTCGGGTCAATAACATTACCGAATATTTTATCAAGAATCTCTAAATATATAACAGGGACCCCAGCCCCGATGTAGTAGTAATACTGAAAGCCTGGACATATGGTAGATCTTAATAAAATCTTAATTTTGTCTTGGCTTCTTAATCTGAATTTATGCTTTTGAAATGGCATTAATATTCAAAGCATGGGCGAATGGTAGACTTGCAAATGTGTAAGATAGATTTTGGAGAGAAAAAAATGCCAGCTTTCCTCGTAGCAGACCGAGTAATTGATTCGATATCATTTTCCACTTCATGTTAACCGAGAATGTTAGCCGGAGAGTGCACTCTCATGGAAGTTAGCATTAGCCATGCGGATGGAAAGCAGAAAAGGAGTACAGTTGATACGCTCCTTGTTTTGAAACCTGTGCACGTATTATTCATCTATATATTAGATCAGTCATTATCATCAGATGTAGACTCTCACCTGGATGTCAAGCATAGCGTTAAACCCGTTCAGAAAGCTCTAAACTATCAGCTATACACAGAATACGATGGGAAAATTGTTACCATTTTATATTTTTAATTTCGCGCATGCGCGTTGTTTGTTTTTGAGTTTGTCGGCTGCACAGTATAGTAGAGTCAGTTGCGCACCGTCTATGAGAAAAAGAGCACCATGACGCAATTCATTCCGCCAGAAATTTGGTAACAGCATGCGGTACTGCTTTGCATTTGCACTGGAAACTCCAATAGGAACATTTCAGAATGTTTTGGTATCAATCCTTGGACAGTGCAGATGATTCAGATGATACTAATTGTGATTACTAAGGTTTTTGGAGTGATCACTAGTTATGGTGACGTTATGCTTTCATTCATCTTCCAAGAAGGCTTCAAACTCAATACGGAGGTAGTTCTGCCCTGGGTCAAGTGGGTGGCTGCTGGAAGACCCTATGTCTGGCAAAAGGACTCTGCACCATGCCACACAAGCAGGAGAACCAAGTCTTGACTGTCCGACAAATTCTGCAACCACATGACCGCTTGCATCTGGCCACCTTACTCCATAGACTGCAAATTATTATGTGTGGGGAGCAGTTGAGCGAGAGATGAACAGCACTCCTTGGAACACCAAAGATGAATTGAAGGCAAGGATTATGGCAGCATTCACCAAGTTAAAAAAAAAAAGAAAAGGGAGACCGTCCAGAAAAGATGCAGGAGATTCCGAAGTCGACTGGAGACTGTAGTTGAAGCTAACGGGGGTTTATTGAATAAATTGTCTCTTAAGTATTTCATTTTGGGTGATTTTGGTAAATATCCCTTTTAAAATGAGATGTCAGTGTTATTATCAATTTTGTGTAATTTAGACGACAATTTATCCATCGCATCCTGTACAACCGTTCTCTCAGATCAATGAATGAAAATAGCTTCCAGCGAATAAATCCTTTAGACAACACTTTTTTTCAGATCTTATAGACTAGTTCTGCAGAATCACACACAAAGAACTTTACCAAATCACCAAAAAAGCACATCGCTTGACGACTTCTAGTAGCAAAAACAACTAAAAATTAATATCGAATGTAACTGGAAGTGCTAATAATGATATAATCAAAATGCTAACTTTCTACACTGCAAAGGTTTGGAAAGAAATTACTCTCTCTCTCTCTCTCTCTCTCTCTCTCTCTCTTGTCTTGTAACGGTATTCACCCGGGGTGGGGTGAGCCGGCTCCAATTGAATTAACTGCATCGCGCGTCAAGGCCATCCACCTTCGTCGACCGGCAGCAGAATCGACGGCATGATCAAGCCATTCGCGATTCCAGCGTCGGACCCCGAAAACGCGAGTACCGGACATGAGTTCCATATCTGCTTTGACCGTTGCGAGCTACGTCTTGAGTTGACCACCTCGGCGCTTCCTCCAACCAGTGGGTGCGTTTGGCCACCAGTTTACGGACGAACTCATCACCAGGGTGTCTCCTGTTAAGCAGAGTTTCTTCCAGGCCCAGAATGTTGCATCTGGCGCGGATAGACGAGTTGGGGATCCTGTCGGAGAGGCGCACACGCAGGATACGGCGGAAGCAGTAGTGATCGAAGACCTCAAAGTTATGAAGATCCTCTCTGCGCAGTGGCCAGGTCTTCTCTTCTTGTTCTTGTAACGGCATTCACCCGAGGTGGGTTGAGCCGGCTCCAATATTGGAGTTTCATGGGAATTTGGAATTCACAAGCGGTCCCCAACCCGCATGTATAGCACATGAGAATTGGTTATAGTGGTGAAGTTTTCGTGCAGGACCATCCACACTTTTTGAAGGGCGATTACAGAGACCTGGTGCACTACGTGCCACAAGGTCCCCAAACGACCCTTCGCAGGTTTTGAATTCAGAGTTGTCCTTCTCCTAGACCAGTTGCTAACCAAGGCTATAAAACCCAGTCTGTACTGCTATTTACCCATAGCTGGAGGGAGAAGAAGAGGATTCACACCTTTCCCAAGGGTATTAGCACGTAAGTGAATGTAATGGATTCGAATGGAATTCGAACTCGGCTCTCCGATTCCTCAGTCCAAGCCGCTATCCATTACTCCACCGTGGTGGCCAGGTCTCACAAGAGAAGAATTGTTCTGACCATGGCTTCGTAGATTCGCAGATTCGTGGATCGTCTTATCTCCTGGCGAGACCAAAGTCGTTTTTGAAGAAAGAAATTACCATCAACAATAGAATAAGAGAGACATCAGGTAATGGCTATGAGGAACCTATTTTCTTGAAAAAAAAAAAAAACTTAAGAAAAAGATTTTAAAGATTTCTACTGAGACTAACGCGAACTGATCAGACAATGAATTACGAATGTTTGGTCCACGGAAATGGCTAATCATAAATTACCTGTGCGTTTAATCTCGAGCAAATTGAAACACATATTCAAGCAGAGCGTTGCAATTTTCTTTTCTTATGGTATTGCCTCCTCTTATGCGTGGTTTTCAATTACCTTTGGTCAATATTTCGCAATGAAATATGGCAATATTGCAGTGTAAACAAATAGTTCTTATTCGTCTGCAGCAATATTTCCGAAGTTATCGTGATGAAAAGCTGTTGCAAAGTTGATGTATCACTCGGACGTCGAGATGCCACACTAAAAACCCAAGGGATGATGTATTCTACTAGTGTAGAAGAAATTAATTTATCTAAGAGCGCTATTTCTATAATAATAAAACTTTATGATATGGCCCCTTTAAGCAATCGAAAGTTCTCGTGCGGCAAAGTAAAACGGCTCCTCGACAAAATCAGGCTATTCCCACTTCACGCACTTCCCCGATTTTTCGAACAGGACTAGAGATTTATCCCTTATTTCCTGTTTACGATTTGGTTTCTACCTGAACTCCGAAATTTTATTTACTCCTTATTTATTTCTTTTTTTTTCTCTTTTTTTCTCTCTTCTGTAGGAATGTCTACCTTCGCCTATCGCTCGGTTCACACCTTTCCCCGGCTTTTGAACAGGAGTAGAGATTCATTCCTTGCTCTCTGTTCAGGGTTAACCTCTTTGTGTCTTAGTGGCATTCTCATCTTGCTTGGGATGAATTGTAAGTCAATGAATCGAAGAGTTTGACGTGAACGTGTCGCATCGTTTAGGTAAAAGGTGAAAGCAATGCCCTTTAGACAAGGACATCTTTGAGGTTACTTTCTTTTGGCTGTTCATCTGGAGTTAACGAGAGTCTGAAAGGTAGTTTATCCTAAGAGTTAAATAACAGGACAATTGAATTGTTAAAATTGAAGCCGTAGTTGATTTAATTAACATCCGTTGTGTTGCGCAGAATTAAATTTTATTTCTGACAGTGATTGCTTTTCGCAGGATGTTGGCAGTGTTAAACTCCAAAAGTGCAACACTCTACGTCGTAATGGCTTTACGTTTTCAACTGGTATGAAGTAGAGCCAGTACATCGAATCAATTGCTTCGTCTGCTGCAAGTCTTTATGCCAGTTCATTGTGTCGGGTCAAAAAGGTTGAATCATCCTGCACATTTATAAATCTACGATCTCGTCTGTGGATTGAATACTATTGCCTTATTTGGTCTGGTGCTCCTTCGATACATCTCGAGAATTTTGACCAATTCCAAAGACTGTCTGCAACGAAATCGATCCTTGGAATCTCGACTTCAGTCACTTTCTCATCGACATGACGTGTTTTCCCTCTGTTTTTTTCTACAAATATTTTCATGGCAACTACTCTGATCAGCTTTTTTCACTGGTGTCCCGAACTTAAACGTGCTATTTGATTAGCAACTTTTTCCCGCCGTTTTACTGTTGAAATAGCTAAATGCAACCTCATCTTTTTTTACTCTGAGTTTCTTTTCTCTCACTTCTTACATGTGGAACTCCCAATTTCTTGCTTCCCTGCTAAACAAATCTTCACAAATTTAAATGCAACGTCAATCACCATCATCTGTAAAAATGGTTGCTGATGACATTAGGTTTATAATACCCAGATGTCCTCATGGCACAGTGGATAAAGGCGTTGGTTAGATCCAGTGACAGGACCCAAAGAGTGTGAGTTCAATACCCGGTTAAGGCAGTGGAGAACTTTCAGAGGGAAATTAACAGGAGATAACTGATAACTGACATCCATCAAACATGGCACGTGGAACTAGAACAGTCTACCCCGGTGAGCGAAATAAAGGGTTCAGTTCGACATTCCAACCACCTGAAGAAGGCCGGAGCGTACAACGGCCGAAACGTTGTGATAAATATGGCGACAAAGATGAGGAGAATAGTCCGAATAATGTAAATAATGTACAACATTAAATCATCGCATAAGTATTGTTAGAATTCAATGTACTGAATATTCCTGCCATACCTGGCTCGGTGCTTCTGTTACATATTTAGAGAGTCTTGATAAAATCAACAGAAAAATCTAGTTATTGGTTCTGACCTGTCATCATCTCGTTACTTTCCCATCGCCATAACATAGCTTCCCTGTGCCTTTTCTATAAATATTTTCATGCTAATTGTTCTTATGAGTTTTTCCCTTTACGAATTTAAACGCCGCTCTAGATTGGTAGCGAGATCTCATCATCTTAAAGCTTAGAAACTTTCTACCAGTTTCTTGCTTTCCAGTCAACTTTGGCGTTCATGAAATTAAATGCAATGTCAATCGCTATCTACTGTCCTCTTGATTACTCTTTTCTCTTCCCGCTCATTAGCAATATTTCCCTAATTCTTCCACACCCAGTAACCTGTTGCGTCTTAGTGGCTTTACTGTCTTACTTGGGATGAAATCGAAAGACCGTTCTAGTTATGCCGATAAACTGCATCCGAGTCCTGGGTAAGACGATAAACTACATCCAACAGCAAGCCTCTGATCAGGAGCTTCTGAGGAGTGTGGAAGCACCTCTTAATTGCTGGTGTTCCCGGGTCCACTCTGACCCGGGGTGGTAGCAGCTGTCAGGGTCCCAGCAATGGGCAAATAGTTACACACCCCTAAAAGGGGTCAAAACACTATGAAAGTGTAAAAATATGTTTTAATACCAGCAATACATTTTTCGAAAAAAAATATTAGCAGCAATAAGAAATTTTGTCGGCATTAAATAACCCATTTAGGTTGATATACTGTAAAGCAAAACAAACCAATTCAAAATCAAAAGTAAAACGCACAATTAAATCTCAACTGGGACCTTATATTTAAAGTGATGTTTATAGGTAATAAGTCTGGACCCAAGGAAATTTCATTGTCCCTCCTTGTTGAAAAATATCAGAAAAAAATGAAACCAGCCAATGATAATCCGCAGATCACTTCGATTTTTGAACATTCTATATATTCGGCAATATCGATTTCGAAAATAACTGACGTCTGTTGATGTCTCATTTTGAAATTTGCTTAGCGTCATTCTCTCCAAAGCCGTAATTGTGTGTAGTGAATAGCAAATAGAGAAAAGGAAATTGAATTTAAACCAGACTTATGTAAGCCGAAATTCGAAGATCTGAACAATATATGTGCATGATGAGATAAAAATTAAAATAATAATAATAATTGTGCGTTTTCTAGATCAGACAATGATTGGTAAAATATTGTTGGTTGTTTTTGTTCAATTAACACACATGAATATGTACTTCAGAAAAATTCTCCAGTGTTAACCGCATATTTCTTCATTAGCGTCTTTACGTTTTATATTTTCATTATTTCATTTTTTTTTTATTTTTTGTATTCTTCTTCAAATGTTTCTACACCAATGTTTCTTTCTTTCATTCTTTCTTAATTTCTTTCGTTCTTTTTTTTTCTTTCGCTCTTGTACGTCACTCTTTTTTCTTATCTCATTCGTTCTTTCTTTCCTTTCTCCTTCCTCCAATATTGCTTTCTTTCAATTCATTCTTTCTTCTCATCTTTCTTTCTTTCTTTTCCATTTCTCGTTTTCATCTAAAGCATTTTCTCTTCCCTTTTACTTCTGCACGTCAATTCTTTCTTTCTTTCTTTTTCTTTCTTTCTTTCTTTTTCTTTCTTTCTTTCTTTCTTTCTTTCTTTCTTTTCTTTCTTTCTTTCTTTCTTTCTGCCGTTTTTCTTTCTTTCTTTCTTTCTGTCGTTTTTCTTTCTTTCTTTCTGCCGTTTTTCTTTCTTTCTTTCTTTCTGCCGTTTTTTTTATTTCTTTCTTTCTTTCGTTCTTTCTTTTTCTTTCTTTCTTTCTCTCATTACGTCATTATTTTTTCTTAGCGTTTTCTTTCTTTCTTTTTTTCTTTCTTTTCCATTTCTCGTTTTCATCTAAAGCATTTTCTCTTCCCTTTAACTTCTGCCCGTCAATTTTTCTTTCTTTCTTTCTTTCTTTCTTTCTTTCTTTCTTTCTGCCGTTTTTCTTTCTTTTGTTCTTTCTTTCTTTCTGCCGTTTTTTTTATTTCTTACTTTCTTTCGTTCTTTCTTTTTCTTTCTTTCCCTCATTACGTCATTCTTTTTCCTTAGCATTTTCTTTCTTTCTGTCGCTGTTCTTTCTTTCTTTCTTTCTTTCTTTCTTACATTATTTCGTTCTTTCTTTCGCTCTTGCACTATATTATTTTTTCGTAGCTCTTCTTTTTTTTGTTTCTTTTGTTCCTTCTTTCTTTCTTTCTTTCTTTCGTACTTTCATTCAATCTTACACTTCATTCTTTTTTCTTCTTTCTTTCTTTATTTATTTTTCTCTTTGTTTCTTTCTTTCTTTCTGCCGTTTTTTTATTTCTTACTTTCTTTCGTTCTTTCTTTTTCTTTCTTTCTTTCCCTTATTACGTCATTCTTTTTTCTTAGCATTTTCTTTCTTTCTTTCTGTCGCTGTTCTTTCTTTCTTTCTTTCTTTTCCATTTCTCATTTTCATTTAAAGCATTTTCTCTTCCCTTTTACTTCTACCCGTTAATTTTTCTTTCTTTCTTTTTTTCTTTCTTCTTTTTTTCTTTCTTTCTTTTTTTCTTTCTTTCTTTCTTTCTTTCTTTCTGACGTTTTTCTTTCTTATGTTCTTTCTTTCTGCCGTTTTTTTATTTCTTACTTTCTTTCGTTCTTTCTTTCTTTCTTTCCCTTATTACGTCATTCTTTTTTCTTGGCATTTTCTTTCTTTCTTTCTGTCGCTGTTCTTTCTTTCTTTCTTTCTTTCTTTCTTTCTTTCTTACATTATTTCGTTCTTTCTTTCTCTCTTGCACTATATTATTTTTTCGTCTCTCTTCTTTTCACTCTTACACTTCCGGTCTTTCTTTTTTCATCTCTCCTATTTCTTTCTTTTTCTGCTTTGCATGTCCCACTTATTTGTCTTCATTTTATGCATGAACCTCTATATCAACTCCTTGTATTCATTTTGCCTACGTCTCTGCGGCTGTTCCTCGTCAATGTCATTCATGTTTCTTGTCCTCTTTAAGATGGCGCTTTTTCGTTCGTACTTTCTCATTGTTTTCATCTTTCTTCTTCCATTACTGTTTCTCTCGCCCATCACTCTCACACAAACGCAGACATATTCTCTATCGCCTTGAAATTGTTTTCCCTAACCTTGCTTATCATCGCCATGTTTTTCGCGTCTATGTTCCTTAACTTTCTTTTTTCTTAGAAAATAAGAAGAAAGTGTTTTCTTATATTCTTTTTCTTTAACTTGCTATTTGATCATTGAATCTACGTTAACAATGCAGGTCATTGTAAATGGTTTCCATATTGTGTCATATGTCCCAAATCAGACACTTTTACTAAACGGATAATCTACCATTCATACTATTACTCCATTCAGCTTGACAATAAGGAAACTCGCTCGCTTTGCCGTCTCTTCTAATTTTTCTCACTTTTCGTATCAATCTGTATTACTAGCGAATTTCCGTCGATCAGACACGGGTGTTTTGCTGCTTTGAGACCGGCACGTTAAACCGAATCAATGAACAATAAGTCTGCCTAAACCGTTGAAAAATAATAGATTTACAGCCAGGTGTGCTTTACAGAGGGACATCTTTGAGTCTACTTTCTGTGCACGTGGATTCAAAGAGAGTCTGAAAGGTAGTTTATCCTAAGAGTTAAATAACAGGACAATTGAATTGTTAAAGTTGAAGCCGTAGTTAATTTAATTATCATCCGTTGTGTTACGCGGTATTAAATTACACCGGAGATCTTATCGGTTCTCTCGCTTTTACTTCAGACAGTGATTGCTTTTCGCAGGATGTTGGCAGCGTTAAACTCCAGAAGTGCAACACCCTACGCCTTAATGGCCTTACGGTTTTCACTGACATGAAGTAGAACGACTAGATTGAATCTATTGTTTCGTCTGCTGCAAGGATAGTTAGTTCATTCTATCGTGACAAAAAAGGTTTTCTAATGAGAATCCATCTTGCACATTTATAAATCTGCCATTCGTCCGTGGATTGAATACTGTTGCCATATTTGGTCTGGTGTTCCTACTGGGCATCTCAAGATTTTGGACAAACTCCAAAGAGGGTTATGTAATGCAATCTCTCCTTACCAGGCATCTCGACTTCAGTCACTTTCTCACCGATGTGACTTCCCTCTGTCTTTTCTACAAATATTTTCATGATAACTGCACTGCTGTGTTTTTTTTCTTCCCTGGTGACCTGGCTACATGAACTTAAGCGTGCTACTAAATTGGCAACTTTTTTTTTTTCCCCACCGTTTTACTGTTAAAATAACTGAGATGCAACCGCAAGTTCTACTCTAACAGTTTCTTTTTTCACGCTTTAACCCCCCCCCCGTGGAACTCTCTTTAGATTTCTTCCTTTCATGATAAATACAATCTTCAAAAATATAAATGCAACGTCAGTTCTTCTGTCTTCTTGAACACCTGTTCACCCCCCACCATTCTCAGACATCTCATTTTCTTTCATTTTTCACTCCCCCTCCCCGCGTTCTGGTGGCATGACCAACTTGCTTGGGATGAAGGGATTTAAAAAAAATCTTCGTTTACCTTCGATTTCTGCAAGGGTCTTCATTCCAAACATTTCCAGGCTACTCTTCAAGGTGCTGAGAATAGAACATGACGTATTAATGATGGTGGACACTGTGGTTGCTTTCATATGGCATGTGTATGTATTCAGAGATTCTTGAATCTGACATTAAGCAGGCATTGTGTTGGTGCATTTATTGTTTTGAGATACGTTTATTACCTTGTCTTGTATGTGTTTCCCTTTTCAGTTTTTCCAATTTTGGCTTTGTTAGTTAAACAGTGAATCGTTTTATTCAGTATAGTTATTTGTAAACACGACATTAAATCATCACATCAATAATGTTTGAACTTAAGGTAATAAAAAAATGAAAAAAAAATCATATTTTATTAGAATTTATTAGTTAACACGGGTTTTACCATTATTAATAACGCCAATACAAAAAAAAAAAATTCACAAGCTCCATAATACATAAAATATTTATGTCGTTAACTTATGTAGCGCTGGCATTGCCTAACACTGTGTCGGACTCTCCCTTACGTATTTATACGTTTACCATTCGTCCATGTATTGACTATTTCTGCCACACCTGGCTTGGTGCTTCTGCTACGCATTTAGAGACTCTTGATAAAATCCAAAGAAGAATCTGCAATGTTATCAGTCCTGAGCTGGCATCTTGTCTCCATTCTCGTTCCCGTCGCTGTAACGTCGCTTCCCTGTGCCTTTTCTATAAATACTTTCATTCTAACTGTTTCTGATGAGCTTTGCTCTTTTGTGGAACTCACTCCCGGCTTCTTACTTTCCGGTCAACTCATGAAATAAAATTCGTTTTATGTTGTCTTCTTAATTCCTGTTTTTTATTGTTCTCTCTTTCTCCCTCCCTCCCTCCCTCCCTCTCCTTAATAATGTTTTTTTTTCTTGTTTTTCTCGTGTTCTTTCTCACTAACACCTTCCGTCCTATTGAATTTATTGCCTTGCTTGTAGCGAAATGATTAAAAAAATATTCCACAAATATGAAAACAGACAAAAGAATGTTCTGAATAACGAATTCCGAAAAATGTTCTAAATAAATTTAAACTAATGGTAAACTAATGGTAATGGTAAAGGCGAGAATAACCGTTTCCATACAGGAAACATTAGACATCGGTTTCTCAATTCCACTGTTATCCTTCTTTCTAGTGTTGATGAGAGTTTCCTTCCTAATATTTTGTCCGAGGTAATATGGAAGGTCAATATTGTGATTATATCATTACTTACCCTTTGATGCTTCGGCTTACATGTGCTACCCGTTTTAGTTGCACTTATCCTGAAAGTCAAATAATACGGTCGTTGTTATTTGTGATTCTAAAGCTGCAGTCTATAAGATCCAACGAAGGATTATCTCCTTTAATTCTTCTACAGGATTCATTTTCTTGAAGTCGTTTTTGATGGTACATAACAAAGAACCATTGCAACTGTTCAGTCGCTTATGATACACGCTTAGGAGATCCTGTATCTTTCGATATATGACTGACGCAATAAGTTGCCATTTCTGCAGACCAGATTCTTTTTGGGTCAGTCTATATTTCTGAGATGAGGTATTATGTATATTATTTACATTATTCGGACTATTGTCCTCATCTTTGTCGCACTATTTATTACAACGCTTCGGCCTTCTTCAGGTGGTTGGAATTTCGAACTGAACCCTTTATTTCGCTCATATACTCAGAAATTCAAGGACACATGGCACAGTGGATAAAAGCGTTGGTTAGATCCAGTGACAGGACCCAAAGAGTGTGAGTTCAATACCTGTTTAAGGCAGTGGAAAACTTTCAGAGGGAAATTAGCAGGAGATAACTGATAACTGACATCCATCAAGCATGGCACGTGGAACTAGAACAGTCTACCCCAGTGAGCGAAATAAAGGGTTCAGTTCGAAATTCCAACCACCTGAAGAAGGCCAGAGCGTACAACGGCCGAAACGTTGTGATAAATATGGCGACAAAGATGAGGACAATAGTCCGAATAATGTAAATAATAGACCAGTTGCCATCCAAGGGTATAGAACCCGGTCTGTCCTGCTATTTACCCATAGCTGGGGGTGGAGGAGAAGAAAAGGATTCATATCTTTCCCAAGGGTATTAGCACGTAAGTGAATATAATGGATTCGACTGGAATTCGAACTAGGCACCCCGATTCCTCAATCCGAGCCGCTATCCATTACTCCACCGTTTCTCATGGGAAGATCATTAGAATATTCCAGAACCTATACTAAAGGCAAACCTCCTGCATACAGATACTAAATGAATTCAGTCAATATACAATAATAGAAATGACTATAAGACAAGGATGTGTTTTTATTTTTACCAGATTTGTTCACATCTTAAAGTGATGTTATTCTCAGAGAATTAGAATTCTTATCAGAATTAGAATTCCTATATTGGTGGCCCCAATCTTAACAAAATTAGATATGCCAATGACACAGTGTTGATAACAGATACTGAAAGGAAAATTCAGGAACTCCTACAGAGCGTAGTAAAAAAAGGGTGGGAGGAACTGACTGGTCATCAATTGTAAGAAGACAGAATATATATGTTGTGGATTCCGAGTTGAAATCCGGTACCAATAAATAACAAACGCCAGGAATTAATATATGAAAATAATGTATTAACGTAATAATACAAACTGGTAAAGCAGGTTAGTAGTTCCAGGGATACGGATTAGTAGCAAAATATCTATACAGTCTTTGATATTGAAGTATTGCTGTATGACTTCTTACTGAGTCTACGTGCTCGCTCACTGTGACTCCTACAACGCTGTTACCTCACCCCTCACTCTTCCGGTTACCTACAACCTTTTACTCTGTCACTCTCGACACGACTCCTCGGTCATGCTCTCTGGTCTTCATGTAGCCGTAGTATATCTATATAATGGGCGAGTCCATTTGTGTAAAAAGGAGTGGACCCATCAACAGTATAGTTTTGAGCAAAACTCAGAGTTCAAAGTACGAATTACCAATTGGAGGTATGAAAATCGAGAAAGTTCAAACATTTAAATATCTGAATAATGTTTTAACAGAGGACAGAAAATGCGACACTGAAATCCGAAGACGCATTGGGATAGTGAAAGGTGCCTTCCAAAAGCTAAGCAAAGTATTAAGAAAAAGGAAAATTTCGTTAGAAACAAGCGAAGATAACTTAACCGTTGTGTCATATTGGTCCTCCTATATGACACTGGATGTTGTACAGTTTGTTTTTTTTTCACGGATGAATAGACTTGAGCAACAGAAATGTGGTTCTACAGATGGATGCTGAGAATACCATCGACTGAGCATGTGAGCAATAATGAAGTTTCAGAGAATGTTGAAACGAAAAGGACACTGAACATTAGAAAGAGACAGTTGAAATTTCTAGAATATATAATTAGAAAAGAGGGCTTAGAAAATTTGATACTGACAGGACATTAAAGGCAAGACAAAGAGAGGGTAGCAGTATCTAACCTATTTAACGAGCTTGCGAATGGATGGCAGAACAGGAATTAGGCGAGACAGCGAAATACAACATTTTACTAAGAGCTACAAAGTACAGGAAATTGCGAAAAGTTATGATCACCCACGTCCTGAAAGGACACGGCACATAGAAGAAGAAGAAGAAGAAGAAGAACCTGACAAAACGATTGTATATGGCTGATAGTTTAAACCTTTCTGAATGCGTTGGACGTATGATCACTGAAGTTAAGCAACGTCGAGCTTGGTCAGTACCTAAATGGTTGACTTCCGTATGAATGTCTAGATCATGTTGTCTATATAACTCGAGTTCTTAGGTTAATGTTTTTGGTTTTGTAGCAACTTACAGCGTTGGGCGAAACTACCCAGAGCAGAACATCTCCCATGTTCAATTTCCTTATACCCTTTACAGGATTTGTTATAACGGATCCAGTTTACCTATAAAGGCCCAAGAGCCACTCAAACTAGAGTGTTAAAATTATGGTGACGAATTAGTTAAGGTAATGGATTTATTTATTGTTGTGGATTCCGTGAATGGAATCCTGTACAAATAAATAAACAACGCCAGTAATTGAGATAGAAAAATAAGTGTATTAAATGTAAGAATATAAAACTTGAGATAAAGATTAGTAGTCCAGGAATGCGGGTTAGTAGAAAGTATATGTACAAGTCTCTGTAAGTAAAGCCGTAATCATCTCTCTCTCTCTCTCTCTCTCTCTCTCTCTCTCTCTCTCTCTGGACTCTTGTATAACTCTCTGAGAACACACTGTGTCTGTCTCCGTATCTCTCAACCTGTCTCAACGTATCTCCACATATCTCGGTATTTAATATCCCACCCACGAAGAATATATGTGGCAAAAGGCCGAGTTTAAAGTGGGTTTCTCCGAGCCTGTAGGCTCGGTCAAAAATATACCCTTTGAACCCGCCTAGACGGATTCAGGCCCTGTCTACCTCCCCGGACGAAACCTTGCCCTTCGGCAAAGCTTTGTCCGGGTTCCTCTCTGCCAAAGCAGAGAGTTCAACAGTCATGACTTGGTGCTCGTTACACCATTCATTCGGTATTTAACCCCCACCCCCACGAGGGTTGCATGTGGCACAAGGCCGAGTTTAACGTGGGTTTCCCGAGCCCTTCGGCAAAGCTTCGTCTGGGTTCCTCTCTGCCAAAGCAGAGAGTTCGACACAAGCCGAGACTGTATCTCGACGGATCTCAACCAGCAGGTATTCTCTGTCAGTATAAGTATACTTTGGACGAGTCCATCTTATATAAAAAGAGGAGAGCCCCACAACATTTATCAATCCGAGAGATTTTTATTACTTTAAACTTATTTTTAGTGGATACTCATATTTGAGTAAGACGCCCCGTAACTGTGTAACCCGGATATAAGAGAGTTGTCGGGAAGAAGTCTCTTATATCCGGGTTTGGTCTATTTTGTTTAGGTAAGTATGGGAACACTTTGGGACCAGATAAAATCTCTCTTATATCCGGGTTTCTCTTATATCCGGGTCTCTTATATCCGGGTTACACTGTATTTATTTATTTTCGTCTACCGGGCTGAATATTCGAGAATATATTTTTCCGAGGAGTGCATAATTTTCTTTAATAAGAAGCAACATGTGCATGCAATTATACTAGTCAGTTACAGTTTCTGTAAGAGGGCTCATCACTTGACGTGATCAACAACGGAAATGGTCCGTACGCTAAAACCCACCGTCGCCATTGTTAAAATGGTGATGACGAATTAGTTGTGATATGTGTAAAAAAGGTGGGGCGGGGAGAAGTGAAGAGTTTGACGATAAGAAGAATGTTGAAATGGAATGAAACATAATTATAGTGCCAGAAATGGTTCTACAGAATGTTGAAGTGAAAAGTAGAATGCATAAAATTATGATCAAATCAAAAATACTGCTTTGTGGCTTACTTATAGCGGTAGAAATATGTTTCACTGAGTGTTTCTTTTTTTCCTTTCTTAATATTAGTACGAATTCATGAGAACCTGCCAGAGACGACTTGCGTGGATTAATGTGTGAATCAATTAATTCCAATACCAGATTTCGTTGCTGTAATAAAAGAATATATATATATATATATATATATATATATATATATATATATATATATGAACTTTTGGATGTGATTGTTTCATTGTACTACAAAAGGAAAAAAATGAAGGCTGGTGTGATAAAGAAAAAGAAAGAAAAGGAATTTCTCGAGAGCAGAGAAAATTATAAATTATAGATAGATAGATAGATAGATAGATAGATTCTCTCTTGTTTGTTTTAATCGATCTTCTCCTAAGATAGATTGATAGAGACAGACAGACAGACAGGCATAGATAGATAGATAGATAGATAGATAGATAGATAGATAGATAAATAGATAGATAGATAAATAGATAGATAGATAGATAGATAAATAGATAGATAGATAGATAGATAGATTCTCTCTTGTTTGTTTTGATCGATCTTCTCCTAAGATAAGATTGATAGAGACAGACAGACAGACAGGCATAGATAGATAGATAGATAGATAGATAGATAGATAGATAGATAGATAGATTCTCCCTTGTTTGTTTTAATCGATCTTCTCCTAAGATAGATTGATAGAGACAGACAGACAGACAGGCATAGATAGATAGATAGATAGATAGATAGATAGATAGATAGATAGATTCTCTCTTGTTTGTTTTAATCGATCTTCTAAGATAGATGGATAGAGACTGACAGACAGGCATAGATAGATAGATAGATAGATAGATAGATAGATAGATAGATAGATAGATTCTCTCTTGTTTGTTTTAATCGATCTTCTCCTAAGATAGATTGATAGAGACAGACACACAGGCATAGATAGATAGATAGATAGATAGATAGATAGATAGATAGATTCTCTCTTGTTTGTTTTAATCGATCTTCTCCTAATATGGATAGATAGATAGCTAGATAGATAGATAAACTAAAATAGACAGATATGAATTGAATAAGAAACAGATAAATTCCTAGATGCATACATACATACACACAAACAGATTAGATAGATAGATAGATAGATTACCTGTTGTTTATTTTAATCGATCTATCTCTTATCCTAATATAAATAGATAGACAGTTATGAATTGACTAAGAAACTGATAGACTACAATAGATAGAAATACTAAAATAGATTGATGGATATGAATTGACTAAGAAACAGATTGCGAGACACATGCATACATACATACGAACAGATTTGATAGATAGATAGATAGATAGATAGATAGATAGATAGATAGATAGATAGACTAAAATAAACTAAAATAGATAGATGCAAACACACGTGCACATATATTATTCTAAGGTAATGGATTTATTTATCAATCCGACAGATTTTTATCACATTAAACGTATTTTTAGTGGTTATTCATATTTGAGTAGACGCCCCGTTAATTTATTAAACACTATATTTATTTATTTTCGTCTACCGGCCTGAATATTCGGGAATATTTTTTTACGAGGAGCGCACACTTTTCTTTAATAAGATGCAACAAGTGCTTTATACTGCAATTATGCTGGCCAGTTGCAATTTTTGCAAGAGGGCTCATCGCTTGACTTGGTCAGCAACGGAAAAGGTCCGTACGCTAAAATCCACCGTCGCTTTGAACGTAATAGCCCAGTTATGGACGGTTTTTCTCTCCAATTTCACTCACATGTCTTGGGTGATCATATGTTATCTTTTTTTTCTGGCAATTTCCAATAGTGTCACACGCTGGAATCACCTGCCGAACATGAAGGTTTTTAGTCCTGCTAGGGTCTTGCATTCTCTTGAGCAGATGTGGCAAGGTTGGATGTTTTTTTTATAGTAGTTTTTACATTAATGACGAATAACGTGTAGTGAATGACTTCTTTCTGTGTGTACAGTCTTTGCGACATTTTTTTCTTTTTCTTTTTTTCGGCTTGCGCCATTTGGACAGCCGTGGTCGAATTTCCTACGCATTAAATCAAATTTTGTTTCCTTTGAAAATTAATATCAGGGCCCTTACAAATATTTCTCTTGAGTTTTTCATGCGCAACACGATTCTGTCCAAAGTTTCTCTTACTACTGTTTACTGTTTGCCTTCAGGGTGAACGATCACAAACTAGGTTTTCCCAGTCATCTTGCATTTTCTTGGCCTTATTGATGCAATCTTTGTAATAAAATTTAGGCTTTTTCGCTGCTCTCCCCCACCCAGCCAATTCATCTGTTTAGGGATTCTATCGCTCTTAATTCGGTCCTCATAACGATTCTCTCCCGACCGACTCTGAAGTAACAGAGACCCTGTACCTATAGACTGAGCACGCTGGAGGATATGAACGTAAATCACGTAAATTTGCTGCAGGATACTCAATATACGGCGGAGACACAGTTGATGAAATTGTTCCAGTCTTTTCATGTGCTTCCGATAAGTGACCCAGGTCTTATATTCATATAATAATGAAGATAAATAAATATTGTAAACATCTAACTTCGTCTCAAAGGAAATTCCATGCTGAGACAATAGACGCTTATCTAGTTTTCAGAAGCCATTATTTGCTTTTTGATTCGAGGGGGCTGGAGATTTTGTCATTAATGGTGTTTGTCATATTTGCAGTACTGCCTAACTATACGATCTTTTCCCATAACCTGCAATTTCTGGCTGTAAACATAAATGCTTGGCTTAGAGTAGGCTTTATCTAGAGCAAGTTTCAAGCGGTCTTTTTCATGCTAATCTTTAGATCCAATGGGATATAAGCCGTGGAAAAGGAATATTTTGAATGTCACTCTGGGAGTAACAAGACCATAAGCATCACCGTACAGGAAATCGCGTATTAGTGATGATAAAAGCTTTGTTTTGGGCAGCAAACTATTTTATATTCAACATCTTACCCGTTGTTCGATATCAGATACAGACCCCATGAGGTCATCCTTTAATGACCATGAAGAAAACCATACTGTATAAGGCGCACAGAGTTATTTCTTAGGGTTGTACACTTCTTTCAACCATAATCAAAGACCTGACACACGTATGTAATCATTATGGGAACCCCTAAGAACAGAGACAAACATATCAATACTTCAGAAACGTCCAATGAGAGATTCATATTCACAGTATCAAAGGCTTTTGTTAGATCAACAAAGGCTTGATACAGGTTGATCTTTTGTTCAATGCGTTTCTCCCGCAATTGCCTTACAGATAAGATCATGTCTGAGCCTCCTACCACCCGCATTTCCTGTAACAAGATAGTGAGTCAGGAGGAACTTCATCATCGATGAAGTGGATGAATAGCTCCAGCTTTTTACATGCGTTTCCGGTAAATGAATCACGTCTTGTGCGCATATAGCAATGAAGACAAATCCCAAGTATTATAAAGCTTCAACTTCGTCTCCGTCGAAATTCTAGGCTGAAAGTACATATATTTGGTATATTTACATAAATATGCAATAGTTTTGTACTACTTGCACCCCTGAAGATGATCTTGGAAAATGATCGAAAGTACTTGGGAAATAAAAATAAAAAAAATTTAAACAGCTATAGCACATTTCTCTTATCCTTTAACATCAATACACAGAAGGTTATTCATGAGTATGAACGGATTTTATTAAAAATTAGCAGACGTAATGTCTGTAATTTATTCAATGAGACATATATATATATATATATATATATATATATATATATATATATAATTTGGCAGAAAATTCTCATTTTGACATGTCTGATTGAATAAATTACAGACATTATGTCTGCTAATTTTTGATAAAATCCATTCATACTCATGAATAACCTTCTGTGTATTGATGTCAAAGGATGAGAGAAATGTGCTACAGCTGTTTAAATTTCTTTTATTTTTATTTCTCAAGGTTATTCGTGAGTATGAACGGATTTTATTAAAAATTAGCAGCCATAATGTCTGTAATTTATTCAATCAGACTTGTCAAAATGAGAATTTTCTGCCTAAATACACAAATTATATATATATATATATATATATATCATAACCGTTACATAATATCCTGTCCTCCTATGTGGAATGCGGGACAATCTTCTCACGTATAAAGAAGATTCTTGATGCAACAGAAATGTTGTTCTACAGAAGGATGCTGAGAATATCACGGAGGAAACGCGTAAACAGCAGGGAAGTTTAAAAGAAAATAGAAAATGTGATACTTATATTTAGAATAAGAAAGAGACAGGTGGAATTTATGGGACACAATAAGAAAGGAAGGCTCGGAAAACTTGACACTCACAGGACATATCGCAGGCAAAATATACAGTTGGGAAGCAGCTCTATAACCTTAGCGGGAACACCAATTCTTTTTTTATCTAAATGCCCACAAGCAAGGCAGTAAAGATACTAAGACGCAAGGGGTTACTAGGCGTGAAAAAGAAAAAGAAAACAGAAGCATTATTGAGGATGAGAACAATAGAAGTGTAATCAGGTTGACGGTAGATAACTTGATGGCATAATGAGGAATGGGGGTTGATAAAATGACAAACTAACAGCTATGAATGATAGGAAGCTGTGGAAAGCCATGATCGTCAACGTCCCGAAGGAACACGACACGTTGAAGAAAAAGCAATGATAATTGAGATTTTTATGGCATTGGATGGAAGAACGAAAACAGTTTAGCTCCGGTTACTGAATAAAGGATTCTGAAAAGTTTACTGGGCGAAGGCCGGAAGCTATAACGATCGAAACTTTGTGAATATCAGAACTAAAATGACGAGTCTCGTCCAAATAAAGTAATGTCTTTTCATGAGTTTAGCGATTACCTTTTTGTAGGTGTGAATTGTCAAAGATTTCTTGCGAAAGATAGCAGAATGGTTTATCGTTTCCTTCTCCACAATTTTTAGTTCAGAGTAGTCTTTCTCTAAAAACCAAAGCTGGAGAACTCAGTCGACCCTGCTAAATGGGGACGGGAAGAAAAGATGGATTCATGCCTTTCCACTATCGTAAATGACTGGTTGTCCCGCCAAGGTTAAAGAGCCCGATTTACCTTGCTGTTTAACCCGTAGCGCGGGGGAAGAAACGAATTCGTGCATTTCGTAAAGGCATATGTGCGAAAATGAATGCAACGGACTATACCGGAATATGAACTCGGCTCGGCAATACGTCATTCTGTGGCGATAATTGTTGCACTATCAACAGATCAATTTCGAAAGAATACGATAGGCATTTTTTTTTTTTTAAAGAGTAACTTTGTGGAGGTGGAGGAAGTAAAATCGATGTTGGCGCGGAAAATTGAATCGACGAGCCGATTTAAATTCCTGTCTAATCTCTCGCGCTAACTTTTGCACAAATGCGTTTAAAAAATGAAGGAATTCGATTCTTCTCCCTCCAGCTACGGGTTAAATAGCAAGGTAAGTTGGGCTCTATAACCTTGGCGGGAATACTAGTCCTTTTTTTTATCGAAATGCCCACAAGCAAGGCAGTAAAGATACTAAGACACAAGGGGTTACTAGGCGTGAAAAAGAAAAAGAAAACAGAAGCATTATTGAGGATGACAACAATAGAAGTGTAATCAGGTTGACGGTAGATAACGATTTACATTGCATCCAAATTCTTGATGGTCAAACCTAACTGGAATGAATGGGACAGGAAGAGAGTTCAACAAGTGAGTAGTCCGATAGAAGAAACTGTTAGCATAGAACTTACGGCTACATCTAGCCAATTCAAATGTAAGTTGATGTGACCATAGCGCCAATCTAGTAGTGTGCTTAGATTCATAAAGCGAAGAGCTCATCCGAATAAAAATATAAGCATTTATAGGGATGGCACAGTGAATCAACTTTACGGCGGTGTGAAAGTGACTGAAGCCGAGATGCCAGACCAGCACCGATAATACTGCTGATTTTTTCAAATATTATTAAGAATTTCTAAATATATAACAAAAAGAACAATCAGCTTATAGATATGTAAGATAGATTCTGGAGAGAAAACTTGTCTAGCGCGACACAGTGAAGCAACTTTCTTAGCAACAGACCTTGCAATGGATTCAATATAGTCATTCCATTCCATGTAAGCCGAGAATATTAGTTTGTGAAGGCGCAGTGAGTCAATCTCCTGGGGGTTAGTGTCAGCTCTGCTGATGAAAGGCAGAAATGGGTCTCTCAGATAATTAATAAAGACCAGTTTTGTTTTGATGTTAAAAATAACAAGCCATCCTTTTCCCCAGTTAACAACTGACTGCAGATCATTTTTTTAGATCAGCCGCCAATTTGACTTTATCGATCTGATCAGACTTACTATCGCGACAGGAATAAATTGTTGTCCCATCAGTATGTTTATCAAGTTGAGAGCAGACTCTAGAGAAGGAAAACCCTAAAAGACGCAGAGAAGAAAACGGGAAACGACACCACCATGTTTCCCAAATGTCATCACGGTTCAAAGATAATGAAAACAAATCTGTGGAGTGTTTTTTTTTTATTTTGTTTTTGTTTATTTTGTATTTTATCGCTTACGTCCGAAGGCAAAATGACATTTGATAAAATAAATCTATTAACGATAAGATTATCCTGAATTTTGTTAGACGAGGCATTGTCCACCATTATTAATTTTTGACGCGTATTAAAATGCTAAGCAGCCTTTTTGGAAAAAAAAAGCTTTTCATCACCCCATCATATTTGATGAGAGATGCCAGTTACTAAAGTAGAAATGGACCAAAAATTTCTTTAATTAAAAGAAATAAAAAGAAAAAAAGAAAAAGAAAAATATGTAATTTAAAAAAGAAAAGAAAATATGTAATTTAAACCAACCAGATTGCATAAAACATGCTTTTTAATAAATAAAAAAAAAAAAAAAAAAAAAAAAAAAACAACAAAAAAAACCCGGCTTAATTCATGCGCACTAAATACAGGTCGGGTACGGTTCATTATCTCTCAGTCGGGTGCGTCTCTGATTTCGGGTAGATTTCGACTCAGTTGTGGCTCTGTCTGCGGACAGAGACGCAGCTGACGAAAAACGAAATACTGAGAGGATACCTGCGGTCCCAGAGAACAGCTGCCCGCGGCTGTAAAGCCCAACATTGCACTAGAGATGTAGGATCGAACAGTCACATCGATTCCAGCGCAACCGACGCTTGCAAGGGCTGGGCAATTTTTGACCTTGGCCCGGGTGTACACGTTCGGGTTCCTCCACAGTAAATCCAACTTTATGTCACATCACGTCTCAGTGGAAAAGACTGGGTCAATATCATACACATAGTCTACTGGCGAGTGGGCTTCTTGATTCTGCTTATAGGCAGAATAAAGCGGCTGCTCTTTTCTTTTTTTTTTTTTTTTGTAAGTTGGAGGGGTCAGACTAACAACATTTATTTTTAGTTGGAACGTTTTGTTGTCTTATTTTGTTATCGGGTTCATCGCCTTCCCCTTCATTTCATGATGAATTCTTATCTATTTTTATAATAAAATTGTAAAAAAAAAACAAAGAAAAAAGAAAGAATTTTTACATCTTGGATGTTTTAGTAAGACCCAGCCGAATATGTGGGGTATATGTGGGGGTCTTTTTTAATAGAATGGGTTCTTGTGGTGAGTGAAACAATTTTTATGGTGATTGGTTCAAGAATCGAATAAGCTAAGTGTAGGATGGACTGCGAAGGCCAGCCTTTCTCCACTTCCCCCTTCAACATTGTACCAAACAAAAAATATATTTTAAGATTAATATATGCACAGTGTTGGAATTTTGAGGTACTCTGTAAGTACTAGTGAGCTAGCCAAAATGAGCTGACTCATTTTATAATTCACCAATAGAAGGGTTAACCAATCAGAAGGCTCAAAATATTCAATCCGACGTGTATAAAGGCAGCCATTTTGTTTTTTCTCCCAAAATATCTTCACTGCCAACCTCTGATATCGAAGACTTAAAGAATTACTTAACAGCTGCTACTTTCTCCGAATCTTCACTGCCAACCTCTGATATTGAACACATTACGGACTTCACTGGATTCCATATTCAGAGACGACGGTAAACATGGTTAACACACAGTTCACTGACTGTAGACAAAACAGTCTTTGAAAATAAATCAAGCTGTCAAGGAATTAGGTAAAAACAGTATTACAATAAATTTTATAAAAAAAGTTACCATGAAATTATAAATAAATGTATCTAAAAAAATCATTATATTCCAATTTAAGCTTCTACTTTAGTAACATGGTATGTTAAACCTTGCAAAAGTAGAAAATCAACAGGATATTTTTGTTAAAACCAATAAATAAAAATTTAGAGCCATTATTTCTAATAACTGTAAAAGTATTCATTAAAAAATAATAAATATAATCCCGGAGAAAAGTGAAATAAAACACAAGATTAAACAATCAAGTTCTATGATACAGCTAAGAGTTCAATTCTTGCATTGAGCGATTGAATTCCTTCATGTGTAAATAATTTCACAATTATTCTTAATATTATACCAAAGCTTAAATTGCAAAGCAGCCTTTTTAAAACATTTAAGGCTTCAGAAAATGAAATGGAAGTATTTCTATGAGAGGACACCATTAATTGAATTGACCATCAATGACTTTCATTTATTTTATTTTTTTCATAGAAAATCCACTGCCAAAATCTATTAGAGTCAACCTTTAGCAAAATAAGTCTAATAACTCGTTTTTTTTTTTTTTTGGCATAATTATAACAATATTTTTTCATTACATCAACAAATATGATTAAAGAAACTAAACCTGAAACAATGTTTACCATATTCTCTTCTTTGCACCGTGGGTATTATATTTTGACATACATATGTTTCCATTTGCATGTCTTCAATTTGATAACAGTCAAGCTATAAGATTTCTCCTAACTACTAAAATTCCCAAGCATAATCATTATAAATTGATAGTATACAAACTTTGAAAGCAATTTTATAAGTCATTCTAACACAATTTTTATGTCAATTTATACTTCATGAAGCCTTATACAACATTTTGTGACCAATTCTAGTAAATAGAATTATTCCTTTAGGGAATTCAACGAAGACATTCAGTTTTGTGTACTTTAAGAAAAAAAAAATGATTACTAAAGGTAAAACGATGGCCAATCTAATAAAGTAAAAAGTAAGATTTTAGATTCAGTAAAAGTTTGGCACAGAATGTGGAATCAGCAAAGCAAGTTCAAATTCCGGGCAACTGTTCTTGGGAAAGGCATGAAACCATTTCTTCTCCCCCTCAACCCAAGTTAGAGGTTAAATGGCAGGTCAGATTTGTGTGGTAACAAGTCTAAAGTACTACTGCTCTCAATTCAAAACAATGGAAAAGGCAACAGGAAACTATTTCACTAACTTTCTCAAGAATTCATAGCAATTCACAAATAATAAAGATCTGTGGAGAGTCATGATTGCCTACGTTAGGGAGAGAGAAAGAGTGTTCTTAATTTAAAAGTGTGGAGATGGCAAAATGAATCTATTCCATGATCTTTCACACTAAGTCATGGCAATTCATAGATAATAAAGAAAAGGAAGTTGTGAAGAGCCATGGTTATACGCCCTCAATACATTTAGCATTAGCTTTTAGTATTAATGGAAAACGTATTCTAGCAGAATTTTTTCAAATAAAAATAATAATAATTATAACATCTCATTTTATTTTATATATAGTCTATATGTGTACATACAAAGTAAAAACAATTCTGTAAGATGCTCAAATATGCATCACTGAATTTAAAACCAGGAAGAAAGCAACAGGAAACTACTCCACTATCTTTCCCAGGGTGTCATATGACGATTCACAGATAATCATAAAATATGCGAAAAGCCAAGTCTTCCACGAAGAAATTCTTGAACCCAGTTAAATTACTGCAGTTGGGAGGGTCACGACGTGGCACAATGGTGAATTAGTTTGACTTGAAATTCTGATGATTATGAATTCAATCCTGCTTAGATGATCCCCACTTTAAACTACTGTTAAACTTAAGATAAATTTAAAATTCTACGAGTGACTAATCCGATTTTCTATATGGTAGGTGTAATACAATCAAGTATTATAATATTGCCAATATTATAAATTATCAAGTTAACCCCAAGGAAGGAAATAAAGCCACGAAGACACAAGGGGGTTACAGGGTGGGAAAATTAGAATACAGAAGTATTATTGAGGACCAAGAATAATATAAGCGTAATCAGAGGGGACAGTAGATAACGATTGACATTACATTCCTAATTTTTTTTTTTTGAAAATCAAACCTGACTGGAAAGCATGGTGCTATTATTTTTAAACGCCTTTTTATTCCTCTTTTAGTTTTAAATTAATATTTCATTCTTTATATAATCCCAAATTAATGTCATAAGATTAATATTCGGGTTTAATTTTATAAAACTTCTTCCCTTTTAAGACAAATATCTTCTACACTCCCCTGACTCCTGCCTCGTGCCTTTCGTCTGACTGAAACATTGAAATGGATAAATTCTGTATTAGTTTTTCGATTTTTTTTTCGATTTTTGACACGAACCGGGGCTGATAAGACAGAAGACCGATATCTTCGTCTGTTGAAATAATCTATTCCACCTACGAGGTGATTTTGGATTTTATTGTTTATTAATTATTTGCCCCGTAATAACTTGAACTCTTTTTAGTGGATCAGTTTTAATATTTTATATTACAAGGATCCAATTGGATTATATACCAACGGATTTTTTTACCGTTACCATATATATATATATATATATATATATATGGTAACGGTCTGGTTTTGTGAGGTGGGTGCTTTCAATATTTAGGTGGTGACTGTCTTCTATAGCACACGTGAAAAAACAAATTTCTATAATTGGCCCTGCTCTGGCATCTCGTCTACAGTGACATTTTCACAGACGCGCCGTCGCCTCTCTCTGTCTGTTCTACAAATACTTTCATGGAAATTGCTCCCAGGAGCTGCATTCGCTGGTTCCCAGACTTCATGAGTTCAAGCGCCCTATGAGGCTGGCATCCCGCTCTCACCCCTTCACTGTCGAAACTCCTAAATGTAGCCGTCTCTTCTACTCTAATAGCTTCATGTTTCGCACCTCTGACCTGTGGAACTTCCTTCCCTATTCCAGTTTCCCTGAGAGCTATAATCTCCAGCTATTCAAGTGTAATGTTAATCAACATCTCCAGTTGCCTTGATCTATCCACTACCCTTCTCCTCATACCCTCTTCTATCACTCCTATCTGATCTCGCTCTATATTTTCTGTAACCCCTTGCGTCCTAAAAAAAGAAAAAAGAAAAAAAAAATCACCAGAGCACCTCACCAAAACTCTACTGGTTGGGTTGCATCAATGTGTGTCCGCTGCCAACAAGTGCATACCTTCATAAAATTCGTGTGCATTTTCGTTGGCAAGGTTACTTCATGCAATGTTAGAAGGATCTCGGTCCGTCAAGCACGTAGCAAATCAAAAATCAATTTGCTACATGCATGACGGACCGGGTCAAGACATTTGTAGGTCTGGCGCATCACAATCATTTAACCTTTATTTACTCGGAATAGATAAGTATATAAAAAGAATTTGGGCACATCATTGTGAACTAGCATTAACTAGTTGATCGTACAAAAGTAATATCCCGGGTGTAACAGCAAAATTGTCCAAATCCTGTAACAGGATGGGGTAATTGTCTATCCCACAAAATGTTTAATATCTAAAAAAAATAAAACTAATTTATATTGTTTTAGTAGAAACCTATTCTGAAATGAATAAAACTCTAACCATCGGTCTTAAACCTATTTTCGCCAGTATATATATATATATATCGAAATAAAGGTATAAAATTTAATATTACAAGACATATTAAACACACAAAAAAAACAATAACGATGGGGGAAGCAACCGGTTTCGCTCCCGCTCTTCAGGCTTCAACGGGAGATTCAATATTAATACAGAAAAATGTACAATAAGGAATTGGGGAGAAAAAATATAAGGTTCTGGAGGCACTTTACATCGGGTCCCGCAAGCCTTCTTTGTGCAAACAACGTGAGTGTTTGCTGGGACTCGCTGTCATCTGTCTCTAGTTCCTTCTGCATATATATATATATATATATATATATATTCTCCCTAATTCCTTATTGTACATTTTTCTGTATTAATTTTGAATTTCCCGTTGAAGCCTGAAGAGCGGGAGCGAAACCGGTTGCTTCCCGCCTCGTTATTGTTTTTTTTATTTTGTTTTGTTTTTTTTATTTTTGTGTTTAATATGTCTTGTAATATTAAATTTTATACTTTTATTTCGATCATTAAATTTTGTACCTACAAAAATATCTTTAAATATATATATATATATACATATATGTCAGAATGGATTTATTTTACCGACAGATTTGCATCATTTTAAACGTTATTATTAGTGGATTATCGTATTTGAGTAGATACAGCGATTATATCGGGTATAACAGCAAAATTGTTCAAATCGTGTAACACCATGGGATAATTGTCCATCACACAAAATGTCAGCATAACAAAATATCATCTTTGATGGTGAATATCTTTGTTTAAATGTCTGCATAACCACTCAGATGGCTCATATGGACCGAAAGCGACCAAAGAACAGTTTATAATATATATATATATATATATATATATATATATATATATATATATATATGGTGGGCTCATATTCGACGTACACCCCAGTTCAACATATGATTTTATTATAGTGGCGAAGACTTTGTGCAGAACGAAACACACTTTTTGAAGGGCCGACTCCAGAGACCTGGTGCACTACGAGCCGCAAGGTCCCCAAACGAGCCTCCGCGTGTTTTGTATTCAGAGTTGTCCTTCTCCTAAACTGGTTGCCAACCTAGGCTATAGAACCAAGTCTTTCCTGCTATTTACCCATAGCTGGAGGGAGAATAAGAGAATTAATACCTTTCCCAAAAGTATTAGCACGTAAGTGAATGTAATGGATTCAACTAGAATTCGAATATATATATATATATATATATATATATCGAGTGTAACAGCAAAATTATCCAAATCATGAGATAATTGTCCATCCCAGAAAATGTTTAATATCTAAAAAATAATAATTGAGGTTTTTTTTTTTTTGCCAGATTTTCAGATAAGACGTTTAGCTATCCTGACCTGACACCATTTTTCTTAAGAATCACTGAAAAACGCTTTGAGTTATTCAGCTAGAAAGAGAGAAGAGGTTAAAATCATTTTGTACCAATTGGGCAATGGTGAGAGAAAAAGATCAATCAGGCCTTCAGTAATAGTATTAGGTTGGTGCAAAAATAATATCGTTTTTTGACGTTCAAACAAATGTGAGAAAACGACATTATTTTTGCACCAACCTAATACAAGCATTCATACTCTGGCTTCTATCTACAAAGTTCTTTCAAGAACCACCAAAAGAACGGTGAATAAGTTTAAAAAAAGAAGGAACAGTAGAAAGAAAACTGTGTCAGGAAGCCACAAGAGGGATCATCATTTCAATTTAGATCTAAATATATCCTTGTTGCTCAATGTAGAGTGCATTACTTTTTTACGACCTCGGTGAATTCCAGTAAGATATATTTAATCATTTCTAAAATACAAAGGTTCAAACCTTAATCTAAGATTTGGACAATTTTGCTGTTACACCTGGTAATTAGCACCGTGTCTTGAACAAAGAGGGTCATGGATAGCGTGATCAAAGGGTTATTCACCTATATTAGGTACCACGCCGTGATAACATATCACGTTTCTACTCAAGTTAGTTTTGTGCATGAGTAAGATCGATCTAATATAAATTGGTATTTATGTCTGAATGCGTGTATAATATCGATCAAATGAACTGATTGTCGGGCTGCGATATGTGTGAGTGTATGTGCATGTTTGTGACTATTACTTGTAGAAAATTACTTTATTTCATGTTGTAAAACGAGAAATTCCTAATTAGATTTAACTCTTAAACAGTGTCAACGTGTTTTAAGCCAAGTATGCATATTTGGCAACACTCGAAGCAAACATACGTTGAGTAACTATAAAATAAAGTCAATAGTCACGAATTTTCACAGATCTTATATTTCGCTAAGAGTTAATTTACCTACCAACATTATTTTTTTTTTTTAGAATTTTCCAAACTCCATAATTTGTTTTTTTTTTTTCCTTTGGGATTTAAATTTCAATATTCTTGCTTCTTTGATTAAAACGTTTGAAATATTTTGTTTTCATTTTATTGAATTTGAGATTAAAAATTAGTCAGCTTCTTACACGACATGAAACGCAGTTTGTTGTAAAATCTTTTTTTTTATTCGCTTCCTTTCAACATTGCGTGACACATTACTCATAAAATTATCTATACTGAATAAATTCCCCGTAGCATATACTATAGGCGATATTCAACATCAGGTTGCCTCGGCGTAGAGTAATTGTTAGTCTTGTTAACCATTACTAATAAGCAGTAAGTTCAATCCTCACATGTTACTGAAAGGAACCCAGTGTTAATATTTAGGTTGAGACCCGTATAGATTAACCCCAAGTAACCAAACAACATTTAGGAGAAATGTTCAACAATTTCAAAATAAACGAATTCGACACACACATGAATTTAATATATATTTTCATACAGAACTAGATGTAACCTCTTTCACTCTTTTCCATATATATATATATAATCAGTAAGAAGTGGGGGGTAAGGGTTGGACTTTGGGTGAATGCCGCATCAGTACAGTAATCAGTAAGAAGACCTTAAAGATTCATTTCGGTTATAATTTATTTCCTGAATATCTCTTCAGACCGAAATAAAAGATTTGGTCTGAAGAGATGACTATAAAGATATTCACGAAATAAATTATAACCGCAATGAATCTTTTAAGGTTTTCTTCTTGATTATTATTATTATTATTATTATTATTATTATTATACTCTGTAGTTTATATTTAGCGCTCCTGGATTAGTATCCTCCTTGGAATTTTCCTACCAGTCACAAATTAGTAATATATATATATATATATATATATATATATATATATATATATATATATATATAAAAAAAAAATTATAACAAGTGATACTCCGAAATTGATTCTATCCATATTATAAGAATAGAATAGACAGGGCTCGAGAGTAATAGGAGACCAATTATATATATATATATATATATATATATATATATATAAAGGAAATATGTTGTAGTGGTTCCAACGAGAGAAAAGTATGTATATTAAAAAGAAGAGGGGTGCCGCAAACGTTTTTGGTTGTAATGTGGATTTGTTTTAGTGACCTCTATGTGCTCTTGGATCTGTTTCTATTTTTAAAATAGAAACAGATCCAAGAGCACATAGAGGTCACTAAAACATTAAAAGATTAAATGCCGATAACTACTCGCTGGACAAACCTTAATTGTTTTATGACCCTTCACGCAGAACTCTTCATTGACAATTCTAGAAAGAAAATTCGGATTGCCAACACACAAACAGAATGTCTCATATCGAGAATATTCCACATTGAACATGAAGAAAAATTAATTATTTTAATAATATGTAAAAATCTCCACTTTCACCTGAAGACGGTTGCGAGACCAGACCAGAAACACGTGTCGTGAAATTATGTAAAACAAAAGTATAATATTTTTCTCAATAAATCCACATTACAACCAAAAACGTTTGCGGCACCCCCTCTTCTTTTTAATATATATATATATATATATATATATATATATATATATATATATATATACGAAAAAAAAAAAAAAAAATTCTAATATGCAATTATGCTGTTTTAATGTTAATATAATATCAACGTCGGACGTTTCGGTCTAGTAGACCATCTTCAGGACATATTCATAAAACATAATTAACATTAGACTATATTTAATTCAACATGAAAAGACGATGAGCATGAGAATAAGACTAATCAAAACAGAAAACTGAAATCTTTCAAGATCAGCGTTCCGTTTCAATATGATCACGTCGGCGTCACGTGGGCGATGTTGTGAAAACATATTCCTAAAATAGAGTATTTTGAATGAAAAATGAAAAGAATTTTATTTTAATCTAAAACTTATATGTACGTTTGTCGAGCATTAATCTTGTTAGGAAAGGGGAAATATTAAAGAAGCCAGGTCTAGTGTTCACCGTGCGTGGGATGGATATTATGCCTGCCTCATAAATCCGCATTGAAACAGCATAATTGCATATTAGGATTTTTGTTTGTTTTTTCCGAATATTTTTCTTCATATATATATATATATATATATATATATATATATATATATATATATATGTGTGTGTGTGTGTGTGTGATATATTCGTGAGGGATATCAGAATAATCAAGGATCTATACTGGCAGCAAACATCATACATACGCATAGGGAACGAGTTCAGTGAATATACGAAAATAGAAAGGGTCTTCTCACCCGACTTGTTCAACCTGTACAGCGAGAGAATTGGAAACCTTACTAGGATGTAGCATTGGCGGTCACAACCGTAACAACATAAGATAGACAAACGACACAGAACTGATATTAGACACGGAAGAGAAATGACAAAATCTCCGACAGAAGGTAACGGCGGTGAGTAACAAGAAGAACTAATCATAAACTACAAGACAGAATGCATGGTCATCAGTAAGAGGATGAGCCCGAAATGTGATTTGAAAATCGGGAACACTAGAATCAAGCAGAGGCGGAACTTTAAATATCTGGGAAGCGTCTTGACAGAGGACGGTAAGTGCGGCACTGAGATCCGTAGACGTATTGGGATGACACATTCCAAAAGCTGGACAGAGTACTGCGAGACAGGAGGATTTCTTTGCTAACAAAGAAAAGAGTACTGAGCTGTTATGTGACATCTGCCCTTCTTTACGGTATGAGCGACATTGAGATACTTAGACGTATTGAGATGGCCAAGGTTGCATTGCAAGAGATAGGCAGAGTACTGCGAGACAGGAGGATTTCTTTGGTAACAAAGAAAGGGATACTAAGCTGTCACGTGACATCTGTTCTTCTTTACGGTAGCGAATGTTGGACGATTTTCTCAAAGATGAAGAAGAGACTCGAGGCGACGGAGATGTAGTTTTGCAGAAGGATGTTAAGTATATCATGGGCAGAGTGTGTGATCAACGATGAGGTCTTAGAGAGGGCGCAAACAAGGAGGAAGCTTATACTTAATATCAGGCAGATGAAGTTTCTGGGACACATAATGAGGAAGGAGGGCCTGGAGAATCTGATACTCACGGGTCGAATAGAGGGAAAGAGAGACAAAGAAGGAGGAGGCTTATACTTAATATCAGGCAGAGGCAGCTGAAGTTTCTGGGACACGTAATGAGGAAGGAGGGCCTGGAGAATCTGATACGGGTTGAATAGGAGGGAAAGAGAGACTCACAGGTTGAATAGGGAGGAGAAAGAGAATCTGACAAAGAAGGAGGGGAGGCTTATAAGAGGCAGATGAAGTTTCTGGGACACGTATCAGGAAGAGGGCAGATGAATAGTTTCTGGGACAATATCAGGAAATGATGGAAGGAATGAGGAAGGAGGGCCTGGAGAATCTGATACTCACGGGTTGAATAGAGGGAAAGAGAGACAAAGAAGGAGGGGGCTTATACTTAATATCAGGAAGAGGCAGATGAAGTTTCTGGGACACGTAATGAGGAAGGAGGGCCTGGAGAATCTGATACTCACGGGTTGAATAGAGGGAAAGAGAGACAAAGAAGGAGGAGGCTTATACTTAATATCAGGCAGAGGCAGATGAAGTTTCTGGAAGAGGCAGAATGAAGTTTCTTGAATAGGACACGTAAAAAGAAGGGAAGGAGGGATGAAGTTTCTGGGACACGTAATGAGGAAGGAGGGCCTGGAGAATCTGATAATAGAGGAAAGAGAGACAAAGAAGGAGGGGGCTCACGGGTTGAATAGAGGGAAAGAGAGACAAAAAGAAGGAGGAGGCTTATACTTAATATCAGGCAGAGGCAGATGAAGTTTCTGGGACACGTAATGAGGAAGGAGGGCCTGGAGAATCTGATACTCACGGGTCGAATAGAGGGAAAGAGAGACAAAGAAGGAGGAGGCTTATACTTAATATCAGGCAGAGGCAGATGAAGTTTCTGGGACACGTAATGAGGAAGGAGGGCCTGGAGAATCTGATACTCACGGGTTGAATAGAGGGAAAGAGAGACAAAGAAGGAGGAGGCTTATACTTAATATCAGGAAGAGGCAGATGAAGTTTCTGGGACACGTAATGAGGAAGGAGGGCCTGGAGAATCTGATACTCACGGGTTGAAATAGAGGGAAAGAGAGAGAGGCTTATACTTAATATCAGGAAGAGGCAACGTGGGACACACATGAGGAAGGAGGGCCTGGAGAATCTGATACTCAGGGGTCAAATAGGATGGGAAAGAACGTGACATTGGTAGAGTTAAGGAATGACAGAACGTGGTCTGGGTGAGGAAGCAGAAGGAAGGAACTTGTTGAGAGCTGCAGGGGATAGAGGGAGGTGGAGAGCCATGATCGCTCACGTCCTGAAAGGACATGGCACATAAAAACAAGAATCCCACCCCTGTGCTATCTCTCTAAATACTTTTATTGTAATTGTTCTGAGGAACTTTTCTCTATGGTATTAAACTTTATTAATTTAAGTTCAGTAATAGATTTGCGGCAAGGTCTCATGATTTTACAGTCAAAAATTGCTAGATATAACCGCCTGTTCTATGCTGACAGTTTCTTTTCTCGCACTTCTCGCTTGTGGAACTCTCTAACAGGTTTAGGCTTACGGCTACATAGCGTTGAAACACAAGTTCCCTTACGATCCCTGAAATTAAGCAACGTCAAATAACAAGATGGGTGAGCGCTGGGAATACCAGGTGCTGTAAGCTTGGATGTGCGGGTGGTGTAATGGATAATTACTCGGAATTGTTAATCGGAGAGCCGAGTTCTATTTCCATTTAGGTTCTTTATATTCATTTATGCGCAAAAACCTTTGTGAAAGGTATGAATCTATCTCTTCTCCCCAACCAGCAATGGGTTAATTAATGGAGCGATTTTCTAAGCGTAGCTTACATATGGCACAAGGCCGAAATTATGGGTAACTCAGTGAAAATCGAACTCACTACTCAGTAGTAATGGATTAATTCGTATGATTTGTAGCAGTAAATCTTTATTATCTAAAAAGAAAATTTAAATAACTTGCTAAGGATTGATAAGCCATAAAAATGTTGTGGATTCCGGGGATGGAATCCTGCACAAATAAATAAAACAACGCCAGTAATTGAAATAGAAAAATATGTGTATTAAATGTAAGAATATAAAACTTGAGATAAAGATTAGTAGTCCAGGAATGCGGGTTAGTAGAAAAGTATATGTACTAGTCTCTGTAAGTGACGCCGTAATTATCTCTCTTTCTGGACTCTCGTATAACTCTGGGTGAACACCCTGTCTCGACGTTTTTCTCACGCTATCTCTCCGTAGTATAAGTATACTTTGGACGAGTCCATCTTGTGTACAGGGGACGAGCCCCACAATAGAAAAAAGGGACCAATCAATGAATATTCCGGGTTCTTATTTCCCAGTCAAGGTCTCATCATTTTACAGTTGAAATGGCTAGATGTATCCCTAAGTTCTATGTTAACAGTTTCTTCAATCGTACATCTCGCTTGTGGAACTCTCTTCTGGCTCCGTGCTTTCCAGCCAACTTTAATGTGGAAAAATACAATCTGCAGTCTACTTTCCACCAGATGACTCTCTTCCTTTTCTGCTCATCATTACTGTTTCTGCTTCTAATTCTTCTACATTCTGTAACCCCTTGTGTTTTAGCGACATTCAGGTAATCAGTCAGTTATGTGCCATGCGTGATACACGCTTAGGCGATCATGTATCTTTCGATACATAACTAACGAGGAAGTTTTTTTACCCGCAGTAGTTTGCCATTTCTTTTTGCGGTAGACCAGTTGCCATCCAAGGATACACAACCCGGTCTGTCCTGCTATTTATTATAGTTATTTATATTCATTATAGTCATTTATATTTCAGAGTCTGTCTATATTTCTAAGATGAGGTATTATGTACAGTATTTACATTAGTCGGACTATTGTCCTCATCTTTGTCGCCATATTTGTCACAACGTTTCGGCCGTTGTACGCTCCGGCCTTCTTCAGGTGGTTGGAATTTCGAACTGAACCTTTATTTCGATCACTGGGGTAGACTGTTCTAGTTCCACGTGCCATGTTTGATGGATGTCAGTTATCAGTTATCTCCTGCTAATTTTCCTTCTGAAAGTTCTCCACTGCCTTAACCGGGTTTTGAACTCACACTCTTTTGGGTCTGTCACTGGATCTAACCAACGCCTTTATCTACTGTCCTTGAGGACATCTGGGTATGAATTTCTGGGTATTATAAACTTAAGGAATCAGCACATATGCTAGGCCACAAAAATCTCCTGAGCCGACCAAGCATAGAAATAAATACAATATGGGAACCAGTAATAAGGAGTGCCAGAGAAAAACAATGATAACAAAGTTGCAATATGAGCTGTGGTAAAAACATGTAATGATAACAGCAAAATTGCAATATGAGCACTGGTAAAAAATTGTTGCTGAAAACATTATGTTTATAATACCCAGAAATCCTCAAGGACACATAGCACAGTGGATAAAGGCTTTGGTTAGATCCAGTGACAGACCCAAAGAAGGTGAGTTCAATACCTGCTTAAGGCAGTGGAGAACTTTCAGAGGGAAAATTAGCAGGAGATAACTGATAACTGACATCCATCAAACATGGCACGTGGAACTAGAACAGTCTACCCCAGATCGAAATAAAGGGTTCAGTTCGAAATTCCAACCACCTGAAGAAGGCCGGAGCGTACAACGGCCGAAACGTTGTGACAAATTTGGCGACAAAGATGGGGACAATTTTCCGACTAATGTAAATACTGTCATTTATAGTTATTCATATTTATATAGTTATTTATGTGTTAGTTATTAGCCTGTTATGAATAGAAGAAGAATATTAGAGAAGAATTGAAATACAATGCCAATCATTATCTTCTGATGAGCTTTCCTCTCTGGTAGATAGACTTTACGAACTTAAATGGAATACTAGATTGGTGGAAAGATCTTGAAATTGTTGAATGTAACTCTAAGTTCTATGTTAACAGTTTCTTCTCTCATACTGGAACTCTCTTCTGGCTTTTTGCTTTCCAGTCAAGTTTCATTTTCAAAATTTAAATACAATGTCAATCATTATCTTCTGTTTTCTTAATTCTTGTTCTTTTATTGATCTCTCTCCTTAATAAAATTTCCTTTCTTTATATTCTCTAACACCCAGTATATGGTACGTCTCTCATTGCTCTACCATGGAAAGTGCTCAGATGTATTGCATTTTCTGGTTCCATCAGATCTGTCGTTCACAGCTCAGACCTGCCATGACACTAATATAGCAGCAAACCACCCTGATTCCCTCTGTATTAAATTTAAATTTATTAAGACTTACAAAGGACAGGAAATTGTGGAGAGCCATGATCACCAACATCCTGAAGAGACAGAGTTGGTAGAAAGAGAAGAATTTAAAGTCAATGCCAATCATTATCTTCTGGTGAGCTTTGCTCTCTGATAGCTAGACTTTACAAATTTAAGTGCAGTACTAAATTGGCAGAAAGATCTTGAAATTGTTGAATGTAACCCTAAGTTCTAGGTTAACAATTTCTTCTCACATACTTCTCGCGTGAAGAACTATCTTCCGTTTTTTTGCTTTCCAGTCAAGTTTGATCTTCAAGAATTTAAATGCAATGTCAATCGTTATCTTCTGACTCTGATTCCTGTTCTTTAATCGTTTTCGCTCCTAAAAAAATTTTTTTTGTGTGTGTTTGTTTGTTTTTCTCATATTCTTTTATATTTAGTAACCCCCTAGCTCTTAGTTACTTTATTGTCTTGCTTGGGGTAGAATAATTTACAAAAAAAAAAAAAAACGTATATATAATATAAAAATTGCGTTTGATGCAAAAAATAAGGTCGCGCGACACGTTCATAGATGGCGCGATTTTACAAGGACTTGCCAAATAATGTTAATATTTCGAAAACATCCAAAATTGATTTCGGACATTACTCAGCAATCCCTTCTTGTTGCACATTGTCTCCGAATTAGTGAGGACCTGCAGCTCGTGTTAAACGCCTATATATATATATATATATATATATATATATATATAAACAATAAAAAAAAATCAATATTATTTATAGATAGATCTATTTCAACCACGCGAATCCTGGTGTCTGGACTGTCCATACACCGGAGTTGAATAAGACCGACGTACTTCGTGTTGGTTGAAATAGATCTATCCCCTTATATATTTTGAATTTTGTTGTTTTATTTATATGCTTTGTTATAATAAATACATTGAGTACCTTCTGTGGATCAGTTTTAATATTTGATATTATTAGGATCCACTTGTATTATATATCAATGGATTTGTTACCTGTACTATATATATATATATATATATATATATATATAAAAAAGGCTTAAACACTAATATTCCATGGTCATAATTTATTCCATTGGAATCGTAAATACGATCCAATTCATCAGACCTACAAATTCAAAAAGAAAACAGAAAAAATAACTCCGGAAATAAAAACAGAATTTAGAGAGAGTGTAAGTATGAGAGTGTGGGACGAATGTTAGAGCTAAAGAGAAGGGTAACAGACGAGAGAAGGTGGGAGATTAAAACTTAACAGAGAGGTGTTTAGGGAGGTGAGTTAAAGACGGTTTAAGTGAGAGAAATATGAATGTTGTCGGATGTCTAATACATTAAAGATGGAACCGGAAAGGATACATTTTTTGGTGACATACACACACAATATAGACGATCTAATCTTAAAGATCAGAAGAAGAGGGAGGGAGAGGAAAAGAAAAGAAAAAGGGGTGGGGGATAGAGATGGGGCGGGGGAAACTAAAACTGAAGGGCATTTACTAAAAGGGCCGCTGTGTAATTAAGAAAATTTGACAAAATTAATATCGACTACAGGTTACAAATCAAATATAAACATAAAAAATACAACGATTATCTAATCTAGCAAGGACCTATATTTTTATGTTCAAAAACACATTACATAATGTTCAATTAAAATGGAGAAGTTTTTAATTAAGAAGGAAAATTTATAAAATATTCTTAGTGTCATATTTGTGCGAAGCAAGTTTTTCTGTAATAAACAATTAAAATCAAAAATCCTTGGAAGAAGATTTAAATGTATGTCTCTTCAAAGAAGATATTCTAAAAAAAAACCGTCATTAAATGTTAAATTATAATTGTTATGGGGTCCTCCCCTTTTTCATACAAGTGGACGCGACTAATATGTACTTGGACTGCTGCCGTTAAATACACAGAGTTAGTCTGAGTTGAGGGCAGAGATTGTGATTGAGTGGGAGGTAGAGTAATAGTGTGAGGTAACCGCTTGTAGAAGTCACAGTTACAAGCACGCCCGACTCTAATGAAGACCTACTTCGAGATTGAATATATATATATATATATATATATATATATATATATATATATATATATATATATATATATATATATATATATATTATTGCTACTAACCGCGTTCCTGGATTCACTAATAGTATTACCCATTGTATTATTGTGTAAATACATTTTATTTCTTATCTTTAATTCCTGCGTTTGTCATTCATTGGAGACCGAATTTCATCTCGGGATCCACAACAATAATAAATAGAAAAATTTATAAATATAAGATTTTTTAAGAATTTTAATTGTTATCTTTTCATTACAAATTATAATAAATTGTTTTGATTGTGTTAATAAATAAATCATAAAAGTACACCCTTTTTTCATCGTTTTTCAATCATAATTTTAATGTTTTAAAGTTTAACTAGTTGATTTTTTATGTTCAAAGGTTGGATAATTTTTGAACGCACCTCTTCGGTTCAAGTACGCAATGAAATGAAAAAAAAAATAGTTTGAAAAATATTGCTATAGACCAGTGTTTCTTAACCTGTATTCCCCAGGCTTCACGAGAAACATTGACAAATAGACTAATGCATTCGTGTAAATTTTGTTTAATTTTATATTCGTAGCTAGCATTTAAGCTATCTCCTGCAGCGGGCTCTTAATTCGGCCTTCATCACAATAGGTAGGGAGGAGTAGATGCGATAGGCAACAATAAACTACAGAATTCAAAATTGGTCTCTGCGTTTAAGTATTGCAATAATATTTAAGCTTACCTTTTAAAAGTTCAACGATAATTCTTCTGCCTCCACTTACATTAAAGACAATTTGATGCACATAGGCCCTTACTTTCCGTACAAACAATAATTTTTGTTTCATGCGTGACTTTCGATGGATTTCGCAAGTAATTTCTATTATTCCAAAATTTATTTCCAAGCTATAAAAATTGTTCTCTCACAAAAAAAAAAATTCTTCGCAAAAAAATCACGTAGAAAAATCGCCAAAAACAATCGTAGTAATGAAAACTTGGGAATCCAAAATTCAGTATTGCGGTTCTGAATGTTTTTAATTTGCTCACGGAGTTGGCTTGCTTCCAAAATGGTATGATATCTTGGTCTACTGCCTCTAGAAGTAAAATTGAAAACACGGACATTTCTATATTGAAACAGTAATTTTGTCATTTGAACATGAGCTATTGAAAGTTAGAGAGTTGTGTCCCTTTAATTGTTTTTACCACTATACGCTAAAATGGCGGAATCCAAAAACAATCGCTGTAATGAAAACTCGGGAATCCAAAATTTCAGGATTGCGGCTCTGGATCCGACCCAGAAATATTTTTAATTTGCTCAAGGAATCAGCCTGATTCCAAAATGGTATGATATGTTGGGTTACGGCCTCTAGGAGTAAAATTGAAAAAGTGTGACACAGGGACACACTGACATTCGCATTTGTTATATAGATTTTACTATACACATACGGCATATAGTTGGAAAATCCTTGTTTATTATAATAAAGCCTTCAATCGCTTATATTATTTAAAATTATAATAATCTTAAGGAATGTATTTAGCGATGTCTATATGGTGTCAGTGTGAAACCGCATTCATTGGTTAGTGGACATGACCTGTACGTGGCAGATTCGTGTATCCTTGAGTGACTCACTCGAGTACAGGACGAATGTTCATATATTATGTTTACCACATGAACAACAATAAAAATATAAAAGAGATAAATATTAACATATAATATTTTTTATTCAGACCTTCCCTGAAACATGAAAATTATTTCAAGTGTGGCACAAGGTTATAAAGGTTGAGAACTCTGCTGTAAATTCATAAGATTAATAAGTTAGAGAGTTGCGTCCCTTTAATTGTTTTTTTACCAGTATACGCCAAGATGGCGGTATCCAAAAACAATCGCAGTAATGTAAACTTGAGAATCCAATATTTCAGGATTGTGGGTCCAGATCCGGCCCAGGATGTATTTCATTTGCTCACGGAGTCAACCTGATTCCAAAATGGTATGATATGTTGAGCTACGACCTCTAGGAGTAAAGTTGAAATAGTGTGACACAGGGACACACTGGCATTCGCATTTGTTATATAGATTTTACTATACACGTACGGCATATAGTTGGATAATCCTTGTTTATTATAATAAAGCCTTCAATCGCTTATATTATTTAAAATTATAATAATCTTAAGGAATGTATTTAGCGATGTCTATATGGTGTCAGTGTGAAACCACATTCATTGGTTAATGGACATGACCTGTACGTGGCAGATTCGTGTATCCTTGATTGACTCACTCGAGTACCGGACGAATGTCTATATATTATGTTTACCACATGATCAACAATAAAAATATAAAAGAGATAAATATTAATATTGGTATATGATAATTTTATGCAGGGGTTCCCTGAAACATGAAAACTATTTCAAGGGTGGTACAAGGTTAAAAAGGTTGAGAACTCTGCTGTAAATTCTTTCAGTGTTATCACACCGACTTAAACTCAGCTTTGTATGTAAGAATAAAGCAGTATGCATCTCGATCAATAAAAACAGTGTTCCTGAATAAAAAGCTATAACATTAGTGCCTAAAATGTCGACAGTCTCTCTATTCTTATTTAAGCTATGACTTAACGACCGTAAACACATTTAAGGGTTAATTTGCATTGATAAATTTACGAACTGTGCCGAAGGCGACTGTTTGAATAGTCAAAGGGTCGAAAGAATATAATTTGAGCCAGACGCAGCGGGGAGTCGGATAAAGAATGGGCTTTCCGTAAGTTATTTGACGGATACGCAACCGATAGAGAATTATGTTACCTAAAAGTAGCTCAGAGCGAATACAATGTTCAGATTAAATGGGCAGACAGTTTGGCTGCTGGTTTCCTGAAACTTCAGACTAAAACGCCGTTAAATGCCCTGAGAAAGATAGAAAGAAACAAAGACTAATACAGATATATATATATATATATATATATATATATATATATATATATATATATATATATATATATAATATATATATATATGAAAGAAAAATAAAAGAGAAACTAAAAAATATTGGGAAAGAATGAAACAGAAATGGATATAAAATAAAATAGATAATGAAGGAGATAGATAATAATACAGATAGATGGATATAGAAAAGATAGATAAAATAGATAATGAAGGGACTGTAGATAGATAGATAGATAGATAGATAGATAGATAGATAGATAGATAGATAGATAGATAGATATTGACATTGGTACATAGATATTGATATTGGTAAATACAAACTACTTAGATAGATAGATAGATAGATAGATAGATATTGACATTGGTACATAGATATTGATATTGGTACACAGATAGATAGATATTGACATTCGTACATAGATATTGATATTGGTACACAGATAGATAGATATTGACATTCGTACATAGATAGATAGATGTTGGTACGTAAATACAAACTAGATAGATAGATAGATAGATAGATAGATAGATAGATAGATATTGACATTGGTACATAGATATTGATATTGGTACACAGATAGATAGATATTGACATTCGTACATAGATAGATAGATGTTGGTACGTAAATACAAACTACTTAGATAGATAGATAGATAGATAGATAGATAGATAGATAGATAGATAGAAACAGACCAAGATAATGATTACAATATAAAAGATAGATATAAACAGATTAAAGGATATAAACAGACTGTGATAGATAGATAGATAGATAGATAGATAGATAGATAGATATTGACATTGTTACGTGGATATAAAAGATAGATAAATATATATATATATATATATATATATATATATTATAGTATTTTTTGCTATTTTTCCTCCTAATCCCTGTTCTGCCAACCATTTACACAAACTCGTTAGGTATGTTATTCGCTGCTTTCCTCTTCAATCTGTCTTGTGAGTATCAGATTTTCCGAGCCCTCTTTCCTCATTATGCGTCTTATAAATTTTAACTGTCGCTTCTTAATGTCCTGATGTTAATATAAGCGCCTTGCCTTTCAGTGTCAAATTTCGATTACTGACTTTTAACATAAACAGGCCGTCCCCATTTGATAGATTAGCGCTACATAATCTTCTTACCCCCTATTTCTCTTTACTTGATTCTGTATCATATTAAGCTCGTGGCTATCGCAGTTTATTGTTCCCGCCTTGTTATTCGTGAGACGAGTTTAAAGTTAGAATTTCGAATATCACTAGGAGGACAGCTTCTTTTTAAATATATATTCAAGCCTCAAGAGCCACACAAGGCAGAGGGTTACTGAATGAGATTGTTAAATCGACGTAAGAAGAGGAAATCAGTGTAGATTATAAGGATATGTGGGATAGATAACGGTTAAACCTAGACTTGAAGAGGTTAAGATCGTAGCGATCGGGGAACCATCATCTCGGGAGTCAGTTCTAACAAAATAGCGGTTCTTGGGAAGAAACTGTCTGAGTAGAACTTCCTTTTTACGAATGGAATATGAAGGGAATTAAAATGATTTGGCCCAGTGTATGTGACATGGTGGGTCTTAGATTTGTTTTTTTTTTTAAATAATACCATGTCTTCCACGGAAGAAAGTGCTTACAGCTCACTACAACTGAATCTTTCTTCTTGCTAATGCAATAAGATTAGAATGATGATGATTTGACCCTTTATACGTGGGTAAATAGGGTCCTAGCTGAAAAGGTCTGGACTGGTGCGACTAAGGAATGTAGCTCGTCTTGTCATGAAAATAGCGAGAGAGTGGCGATAGGCTTGCAACGTCTCGTCTGCTGGGGGAAACGTCTGTCCTCGCGCCAAGTGAACGTCTGGCGAAACACAATCTTCTTAACTCCTAATTCTCTTTACGATTTGTCCTTGCGTAGACTGGCGGTTTCCAAACTTTTTTTCTCATTTTTGAAATGAAAATTTGCTCGTGCCTCACCAAATTTTACGTGATAAAAAGCACATTTAAAAATAAAAAAGGGAGATAATCGCGGATTCTAAGTCAGAACCTTATTGATAACTCTCTCCTCCAATTTGCGGATCCTAGTTACTATATTCTTAATACTTGATATAATGCGAAAATATCACAAAATCGGTAAAAAGTTCTTTATAACTGTCTTTACTGGGACTCATGCACACAATTACAAGCAATCCGTAATAATAATTTAAATTTTGAAATCATATTCAATTTTTATATACGAATTTTTTGAAACTGTTTCTAAATCTCTGATTGTCTTTCAGTCATTCCTCCACACTCGCTATCCTCTTCAGCTACAACTGTTTGGAACGACTGGCTTAGACAAAAACTGACACAAATCTTCAATTATGGCAAACAGCTTACAAATAATAGTTTGCTCGAATTTCTTGGTAAAGAATAGCATAATAAGAGACGCTCCAAGAATGGCTTAAGACACGTGAGCCAAATTATATTGTCTAACATCCCGAAGAAGCATATAATTCTTGCAGTATTAAAATAGACACAATCGCAGAGGGAATGCGCTATGTTTAAATAACTAATGTCACAAACTATCGGGACCATGCATCCCAATACAAACTTCCCCTGCGTGTTATTTGTAGAAGAAACGGGTGCTGATAAGAGATTCCCTTTGCTCATTGGGTTAAGTTAAAAGGTTAGATAGAATTAGGAGAGTATTTTTTTTTAAAGGAATGACCATCAACCGCAAGAAGACACAAAGTATGGTCATCAGAGAGAGAAAAAGTCCAAGACGTGAGTTACAAATTGGAGATATCAACATCAAGCAAGTGAAAAAGTTTAAATATCTGGGAAGTGTCACTGTAGTGTCAATGAAAATGAATGGCCCAAAACCGAACACGCGTTGGACTAGCGAAAGATGCTTTCCAAAAGCTAAGCAAATTGCTGATAACTAGAAAAAAGATTTTTTTTTAAGCGTTTCACCCCAAGCAAAGCGGAAAGCCACTAGGACGCAAGGGGTTACAGAAAATTTGGAGCAAGATCAAATAGGAGTGATAGAAGAAAGGATGAGGGGAAGGGTAGTGGATAGATCAAGGCAACTGGAGATACAGAGGCCAGTGAGAGAGAGAGAGTACCGGGAGCCCCTTCCTAAACAAGAAACAAGGCGTAAGCCTCTACTCATGTCCAAAACAAGGGGGAGGAATGTTGACCGGGCGGTAGGAAAGCCTCGTTAGAACCAAAGAAAAGTGTGCTGTACTGTTATGTAATATTCGTCCACTTACATGGCAGCGAATACTGGACGTTCTCCCAACGGATAAAGAGTAAACTGGAGGCAACAGAAATATCGTTCTACAGAAGGATACTGAGAAACCCATGGACGGATCGAGTAAGAAACGATGACGTCTCAAAGCAAATAACAACAAAAAGAACACTTATACACAGAATTAGGAAGAAACAGCTGAAATTCTTTGGGCACATAATGAAAAAGAAGTGCTTGGCAAACCTAATCCTCAAAGGGCATATGTGAAGGGAGATAGGGGAAGGCAGTGAGCCTACCTGTCGAGTTTGTGTGAATAGCTTGCGAAACGTGGGCTAAAGGTTTAGTTAAGAGAAAAAACTGCTAAGGATGGGAAGTTGTGGAGAGCCATGAATGCTCGACGAAAGAAGAAAAAACAAGAGGCAACAGAAATGTGGTTCTACAGAAGGATACTTGTGTGAACGAAAGGCGGAATGTAGGCTGGGGGTTTAGTAAAGGAAGAAAAACTGCTAAGTTCCACAAGGGATGGGAAGTTGTGGAGAGCCATGAATACTCGACACTATCCCCACGAAAGAAGAAAAAACAAGAGTCAACAGAAATGTGGTTCTACAGAAGGATACTTGCGTGAGCGGAGGGCGGAATGTAAGCTGGGGGTTTAGTAAAGGGAGAAAAACTAAGATCCACAAGGGATGGGAAGTTGTAGAGAGCCATGATCGCCTATGTCCTGAAGGGAAGCGGTACATAGACGATGAAGAATATTCCATTTATTTTGGGTTCAAGCAGTAATATTATAGTTTGTCTGTAAGCTGCCACCAGATGCACCAGATGCACCAGATAAGCCATCTTCGGAATTCCATTCCCTTTCCTTCTAGGGATACAAAAATGAATCTCGACCCTAACGTGACAACGCCGACGGTTGTCTTTGTTCTCATTTCTTATGGCGAGAGATATTGACTCTAAATTGCTATCTCCCGTGGAATGTTTTTAATCATTTCCCCCCAAGCACGGTGATAATGCCACTAAGGCAACAAGAGTTACTGAGAGTGAAAGAGAACGAGAAGTGAGGAGAAATGACAATAAAGATGGCGATTGATATTGCATTTAAATCTTTGAATGTCGTAGATGACAGGGAAACAAGAAACCGGAAGAGAGTTCCACAGCCGGGAAGGGAATCTATTAGAACAGAACTTACGGTTGCATTTAGCTATTTCACCAGTAAAACGATAAGACTAAGTTGAAAATCTTGTACTGCACTTAAATTCACGCGATCGAGAGATCAGAGATGAAAGCCATATTTATTTTGAAAATACAAAAATTGTAGCACAAGGTCGAAAAAGGGGGATAGGGGAATATGGTCTTCAATCTTAAACTTATTATTAAACAATTATTGATCCAAACATACCACAGTATCCCTTACATCAAAATAACACATTCTTACTATTCTTACGACAGTCGCCATAATGTCTCTAGTCTCTATGAAGTCCTAAATAGTTCCTATGTGTACAAGAAAAAAAAAACGCTCAGTAGAACAGTTGCCATGAAAGTATAGTAGAAAAGACATAGGGAAGCCATGTCATAGTGGCGGGAAAGATGCCAAGTCAGGAACGATAGCATTACAAATCGTTCTTTGGACATTGACGAGAATCTCAAGATACAGTGTTGTGCAAAAGTAAATGAACCCCTAAAATAATATTTAAAATAATTGTCTCATCCAGATAATCAACAAATCATAATTAAACTATATATCCATTAAGAAAAAACATTATTAAAGGAATTACAAACACTTTCAAAGATTTTTATCAAGCTGGAATAAAAATATTAATTAAAAATTAAGATGTGCAAAAGTAAGTGAACCCTTACATTTACACGCTGTATTTTTGTTTTACATGGTTACCTGTGCAAATATTTTTTTTGCGCACATGTAAGAATCAAAATGACACGTGTTAATTTTTTTTAGTAAGCTGTAATATTACAGTCAAACATTATAACTCATTGTGTATGCAAAAGTGAGACTAAATTAAAAAAAAAATATATATGCAAAGATCAAAAGAACTTCTTGAAGTTTTTTAAAAAATTGCATAATTATGGTGAAGGCCGAAAAACTATCAAAACGATTTGCAGTGCAATTCTTGACTGTGCAACAATTTATTTCTAAATAGAAGGCCTTTGGTATGATGGCATCACAATCAAGAACAGTCCATCCACATAAAATGACTACCTGCAAAAAATTACTACAAGAGCAAAGTAGACATCTAGTTCAGCAAGCCCGGACAAATCCTGCTACGACCTTTGCGATTCTCCAATGCTCACTGGCCGATGTCAGAATCAATGTGAATACATCTACAGTGTGACGAAATCTGAAAAATGCCCATGGCAGAATGACTAGAAAAAGCCACTGCTTACGAAATAGAAAAACTATGCTCAGCTCAACTATTCCAAAGCTCATATTAATAAGCTAGAAACATTGTGGCAAAAGGTTTTGTTGTCGAATAAGACCAAACTAGAGCTTTTTGAGAGGATCAATATACCTGGCAAACTCCTAATGCGACTTTCAATGACAAGAATTGGATAGCAACCATTAAACATGGGGTGAAATCATTATGATTTTGGGGGTGCTTTGCTACTGTTGGAAGAGGCAAGATAGTACGTATTGTCTGTACAATGGACTCTGCAAGATACCAAGCAATTTTGAATAAAAATGTCTTGTCCTCATTTCTAAAGTTGGGTTAAGGTCAGTGCTGGAACTTTGAACAGGACAATGATCTGAAGCATCAAATCAAATCCACAAAAGAATGTTTTTTTTTTAAAGAAATTTCAAGTCTTGGAACAGCCTAGTCAAAGTCTTGATCTAAACCCAACTGGAAATGTGTGATTTAAGTGAAAGGCAGTGCACGCAAGAAACCCTGGTAAAATTGTGCAATTGTGGGATTTTTGTTAAGAAGAATGGTCCAAAATCAGCACTCACTGCTACCAGAAACTTGTTAAAAATTATATCTGAAAGCAAAAGAAAAAAAAATCATTAGACGCTTAAACTTAATTCACATTTAAAATCGGTCCAAGTTATTGGAACACATTTTATAAGCAATCTCTCCTGTTAGTTTCATCTTCTCGAGACAACTGCATGTCTATTCTAGACTTCCTGCTTTCCCACCGTTCATGGACTAACCCTATCACTGATGAAATGCATAACTACGTCAACTATCAAGTATGACTTTAATTCACCTCCCTTTTCCATCTTTGCTAAAGGTATATCTGCTTTTATATTATTGTCACATTCATGTTTAGTAAATAGTCTTCTCTCAAACAATCATGCATTTCCTTGTCACAGCATCATATCTATTTATGTATGAAGCTCGAAAGGGTTTTTAGTTACCACTGTCGTTGTTCCGTATCGGGCGGAGTTTCTCCTACTTTCTTCTCGCTAATATGGAACAGCTGGAGTGGTTGTGCTTCATTCTGAAAATCAAATCAACCGTGATTTCTCCAGGAAGAAGTAATATTAAATAGCACAACGCATATGGTTTCTATTGGCTACTTTTATAGTTTATAGTACGTATTTTTTTGCCAGTGAGTTGGTAGAGATAGAGAGGGAGAAATAACTCAGAGATTTCACGATCCTTATAGATGCAGACCCGCGAATTCCCTACGACGTGAACATTCTCACATGCATACGGCACATAGCTGTATGTATGCACTACTTTTGATAGGGAATAAATATTTTAATTCTTAGAATTAAAATATTTATTTATAATATATTTATATATGTATTTATTTATAATATATATTTATATTTATATATATATAAATATTTATATTTATATTTCAGAGGGAAAATTAGCAGGCGATAACTGATAACTGACATCCATCAAACATGGCACGTGGAACTAGAACAGTCTACCCCAGTGATCGAAATAAAGGGTTCAGTTCGAAATTCCAACCACCTGAAGAAGGCCGGAGCGTACAACGTTGTGACAAATATGGCGACAAAGATGAGGACAATAGTTCGACTAATGTAAATACTGTACATAATACCTCATCTCAGAAATATAGACAGACTCTGATATTTATATTTATATATATATATTTATTTATAATATAAGGTGTCTTCGTTGAACAAAATTCTGTAAAGTTCAATCTTCATTTCCGCACCCCCCACCAAAAAGACTATCAAAACTGACAGTTATTTCCTTGTCACCATTATCACTATATACACTTTTATCTTCCTCAGCAACGTTTATTGTTTTAAAAATCGGCGATTAGAATTTTAATAAAACCCAAACATATGAAGGTGGAATTATACATTTCCTTTATTCTTTGAAAATTTTCTCCATTCTTGAGAATTTTCTTTATTCTTGAAAATTTTCTTTATTCTTGAGAATTTACAACAAAGATATTAAACACTGTTTATCTGTTAGATTTAATTAAAAAAAATGTTTTCATTTATTTCTAAAAAATCAAATTTATTTCTTTATAAAATGGTAAATAATAAATCTTTCTAAAAGTTAAATAATAAATACCGCATCGTACTTGGTTCACATATTTTTATAATCTTATAAATCATCATTGCCGAGGGAGTCAAAAGTGTATACAGTAATAGCGATGTCAAAGAAGGTTTAAAGAAAGGTATTTTGCAAGCCCGAAATTTAAATTTAAGTTTTAAAAAAGATATTTTGCAAGTCCGAAATTTAAATTTAAGTTTTAAAAAAGGTATTTTGCAAGCCCGAAATTTAATTTTAAGTTTAAAAAAAGTTTTTTTTTTTTTTTTTTTAAGCCCAAAATTTAAAGGTTTTTTGCAAGCCCGAAATTTAATTTTAAGTTTAAAAAAAGTTTTTTTTTTTTTTTTTGCAAGCCCGAAATTTAAATACCCAGTTTTTTGTCTCTTTTTGATGTTTCTATTCATAGTGATCATGTCTCTCCACAGCTTCATGTATTTATCATTCTTATTTCTCTTAAATACTTACCGAACCTGATACTGCGTTTATTATTTCATTTTTTTTTCTATTAATTTCTTTGATTACCTTCTGCATTTTTATTTACCTTGCCAAGAAGAAAAATACAATCCCTTGTTAAAACAGAAAGTTTCTTTTCACTTACATACAACTGAGAAGATAAAAAAATTACAAAAATAATTTAAAGAAATAAAAAACTGAATACATTAATAAATATCTAGGAAAACTGAAACTGTATTTCAAATATTTCAATATATTTTCTTCCTTGCTAGGATGCATCAGAACGTTAGCATATCGCGAGTTTAGTAAATCAATAAGAATAGGTCGGCGCGTAAAACTAGTATATGTCGTTTCACCAGACTTATCCAACTTTTACTGCAGGGCGAACCCTGAGAGAAATAGAAGTCCTATTATGAGTTATTATTACCGGATACAATGCTAACAACATTAGATAGGCACATGACTTTGTGTTGATAGTAGATACAGAAAAGAAGCTAGACGAACTCCTACAGATTCATTGGATTTGGTTTATTTTGTTTTACGGCATATCAACACCTCAATGGGTTATTTAATGCCGACAAGATTTTTAGGATAGGATATTTTTGTAAAGAGGGTTTTTTATCGAGAGTCAAATGTATCACCGGTAACATTTTCAAAAATATAGCTGGTATTTTTACTATAAAAATCCCTTTTTATACTTTTATAATATTTTGACCGTAGTTTTTGTTTTTGTTTTTTTGTTTTTTTGGTGGGGGTAACTATTTGCTCATAGCTGGGAGCCTAGCAGGTGCTGCCACCCACGGGTCAGGGTGAACCTGGGAACAATAGCAATTAAGAGGTGGTTCCATGCTCCTCAAAAACCTCCCGATCAGAGGCCTTGCTGCCGGATGAAGTTTAATTTATTTAAATATATTGAAAGTGTTTTAACAACGAACGAAACATATGACACCGAAATCCGAAGACCCACTGAAATAGCGAATGAGGCCTTCTAAAAGGTAAGCAAATTATTAAGAAACAAGAAAATTTCATTAGAATCAAAGAAATGAGTACTAAACTGTTATCTAATACCAGTCAGTCTATATGGCAGTGAAGTCTGAACAATTTCCTCTCAGATGAAGAACAGACTTGAGGCAATAGAAATATAGTTCTACAGATTGATACTAATAATACCATGAATCGAACACGCGAGTCACGACGGGGACTTAAAGAAAATTGACACAAAAGGACGCTTATATTTAGAGAGACAGCTGACATTTCTAGGGTACATCATGAGGAAAGTGGGATTGGAGAATTTAACACTCACAGAAGCTAATGCGAGCAAGAGGGAAACGGCGAGTAACCTGCCTAAATGGATGACAGAACAGGGATAGGGAAGGATAGTAAAATACAAAACTTATTAGAAGCTATAGGTATAGGTATTTACTTGACTCCCACAAGGTCAAGATGTGACACAAGGTCGTTTAACGTGGGAAACCAGAGTGTTTCCACTCAAAGGCCACTGGTCAAAATTGGTCAAAGCATGTCCAAGCTGATCAGAGCTTAGTCAAAGCTGGTCATGACTTGTCCTAGCAAGTCCAGGCCGGAGCCAGTCCAAGCTAGTCGAAGCCTTGATCGAATCTCAGCCATAGGCCATGAAACGATCCAATATTTGTCAAAACCCCCAGCATAACGCCAGGTAAGTATATATTAGAAGCTATAACGGATAGGAAACTGGAGAGCAATGATCGCTCATATCCTGTACGGGAACAGCACTTAGAAGGATGCATAAAATGCATAAATAGAGGAACCTCGGTTCACGAATTTAATCCGTTATCTAAGACCGTTCGTAAACCGGTATGTTCGTAAACCGAAACTACTTTTCCCAGTAGGAATTAATGTAGAGAAAAAAGTCACCGTACAATAAAATTGGAAAAGAAAATCACGGCACAACACACGAATGTATGGAACACGGCGATCGACTCAGAAATGATTCCGTTCGGGGCAAATTCGGTTCGGCAATGTTGTTCGAGAACAGAAAATTTGTTCGACAACCAAAGCATTTTCATCTGGAATTTTCTATTCGAAAACAGATTTGTTTGATATGTGAGACGTTCGAGAACCGAGGTTGCACTGTAATATATATATATATATATATATATATATATATATATATATATAACAAAAAATAATATATAAATTCTAATGTTCACAGCAAAAGAGGACTCGATACCGATAGTAGACCGATAATTATTTCATATAGACATAGTTATCCATTTTTGGTTCTCACCAGTCGAGGTGCAATTGAAATGCACCGAAACAAAGTTGCATCTTTGTAGTGAGTAAACTGTTTTTGTCTATATGAAAAAGTATAATATATATATATATATATATATATATATATATATATATATATATCCTGTAACCACTCCATTATAGGAATATAGATAACGTTCCAGTAACATTCAATGTATCATTTAACATCTGATTCTGAATATCCCCTCCTGAAGTAGGAGCAAGTTTCTTATATGATAATAAATATTGTACACCGTTTAACATTTGAGGTACATTATCATTTATGGTCATAGAAAGAAGGCGTGAATCTAATCCTCCTTGATTTCTTACTATGTCATAGTATATTTTGTCTTGTGTTCACGTTTTTGTCTACAAATTGTTTTCATTACCAATGTACGATGTGTCAGTGTTCCTGCTTTGCAAACTTCGGATTCGATAACTCTTGAGAAATTGTAATTACTAAAATTAGTACATTAATTCACTTGATTATTTTTAATTATTTAACACAAATCAATGCAATAAAGCCACTAAGACACAAGGGGTTACCGAGTGTAAAAGAATATGAGAAAAAGTAAAACATTATTAAAGAGAGAGAAGATGAATTAAGAAATCAGACGATAACGATTGAAACTGAATTTCAATTTTTGAACACCAGAGTTGACTGGAAAGCAAGAGCCCGGAAAAGTGTTCCGCAAACGAGAAATGCGAGAAAAGAAACTGTTAGCACGTGACTTCCGGTTACATCTAGCCATTTCAACAGTAAAATGATGAAACCTAGCTTCCAATCTAGTACAGCGTTTACACTTATAAAGTGTATACAAAAGAGGAAAAATCAACCCAACTACAGAGCAACCTCGGTTCTCGAACGTCTTACATGTCGAACAAATATGTTTTCGAACAGAATATTCGAGATGAAAATGCCTCGGTTATCAAACAAAAATTCGGTTCTCGAAAAACATTGCAGAAGCGAGTTAACCCGAACGGAATCATTTCTTAGTTAACCGCCTAGTTGTATACATTCGTGTGTTGCGTTGTGCTTTTCTTTTCTAATTTTATTGTAGGGTGCCTTTTTTTTTCTCTTTATCAGTTGTCAGTCATGGCTCCAAAAAAAGCTAGCAGTGATACTGGTAAAGGAAAAAGAAAAGTTAAGAGAAAAACAATTGTTGATGATATTGTCTCTTCCTTCTCAGTTTCATATGGCAAAATCAACGATCTATACTATTCTTATAAATAAAGAGACGATCATGTCTTTCCTTCCCCTTTTCCAAACAATAAAATCTCTTTCTTTCCTCTTCCACTTACGCCACTAACTCTCCTACTTACAGGTATGGTAAAATTAAAATGTTCGTCTATATTTTATCTGTTTAGTATTGGGTTTATTTATTTTTTCTTAGTTTTAATGATTTTCATTAGTTTGGTGTATAAACTTGTGCACAAAGTACTGTTGTTAAAGTTTAAATAAGCAATCATCTTGGGATTAATCCATTTTACATTGGTTTCTATTGGCAATATAGTTTCGGTTTACGAACATTTCAGGCTACGAACGGGCTTCAGGAACGAATTTAATTCGTGAACCGAAACTCCATTGTACCATGAAGATATTTATAGAAAAAAAGCACAGTAAAGCTACATTATGGCGGTGGGAAAGTGATCGAAACCGAAATGCCAGATTATGACCGATAACATTGCAGATTCTTCGCACTTTAACAAGAATCTCTAAATACGTAGCGGAAGGTCCCAGGCAATGCATGGACGAATGATCGAGTTATAAATGTGTGAGATGGATTCTGGCGGGAAAAATTGTCTCACACACACACAGTGGACCAAGTTTCCTAGGAGAATGCAAGTTCATTCAATATAATCTTCCCACTTCATGTCAGTAGAAAACGTTGATAACAAATACGACTCCATACGATGTATCGATCGCTTAATTATTTTTCCTGCAACAGCATAATGCAGCTCCCAGGTAACGCACGACCTCACTGCATATGTTGCTCCCATTTGATCATATGGCCATGACTTCTCGGGAAGATTCCCAATTCGTTGGTTTAGAGGTACAAGTTAATGTCAAATGGCGACATACTGAAAATTACATTCAATATCTGTAAAGATTTCTATCAATTTACAACGCTTTTGTTTTCAGAGGAACTGCGTATTTATTCGGCAAGAAATGAATTTGTTTTATAATCATTGCATGATTTCCATTAGTTTTGGTAATATTGAAACCCAAAAACTATGGAGGTATGAGAAAATCGAAAAATTGACATTTTCGAAAAGAGCACGTATAGTCCCATGCATTACAAAGGAATTTAAATATAAAACACGCTCTAATTATCAACAGCTTCCCAAAATTAATTGTTAACAAGAAAAGAAAAAAATAAATAAATAAAATAAAAGAACGCAAACACGTTTGTAGCAACGGAATAGTCCATTATTTATGAGGCTTTAGCAGGAGACGTTAAACATTCCTATCTTTCTTTCTTTCTTTGAAACCATGTAGCGCCTCTGATAATCTTTTGTTTTGCTATGCGATCAAAACGGAATAGTCCATTATTTATGAGGCTTTCGCAGGAGATGTTAAACACTTCTTCCTTCCTTCCTTTCTTTCTTTCTTTCTTTGAAACCATATAGCATCTCTGATAAGTCTTTCCACGCGATCAAAACGGAATAGTCCATTATTTATGAGGCTTTAGCAGGAGATGTTAAACACTTCTTCCTTCCTTCCTTCCTTTCTTTCTTTCTTTCTTTGAAACCATATAGCATCTCTGATAAGTCTTTCCACGCGATCAAAACGGAATAGTCCATTATTTATGAGGCTTTCGCAGGAGATGTTAAACACTTCTTCCTTCCTTCCTTTCTTTCTTTCTTTCTTTGAAACCATATAGCATCTCTGATAAGTCTTTCCACGCGATCAAAACGGAATAGTCCATTATTTATGAGGTTTTAGCAGGAGACGTTAAACACTCCTATCTTTCTTTCTTTCTTCTTCTTTCCAATCAATAATTCAAATCATACATTACACACAGCATTAAATAACAAAACGGTGATGGAAAAGTTCCCATCAGTTTTTAAGCAAAGCATTTTTTCATGTAAGTTCATGAAAACATTATCTAGTCATGAAAGGACATTCCCTGGCTTTCTATCATTTGATACGGACAAATATGAAGAAATTGCCTTCAGGGTAAGAGCTAAATGATAGGTTAATAAAAACTGGTTTTAACCCGTGAAAATTTCAGTTTTTCTATTTTAATTTTCTGGCGAATTTTAATTTTTTGGATAAGCTCGTGGCAAGTTCTACGACAATAAAATATCCGTAGAAATTCCACTATCGCATCGCTAAATATTTGAGATTAACAACTTTAACAAAATATTGCTATTGCAATATTTTACTTCTTGAAATAACGACCAGCATTGATATCAATTAAGGAGGGTACAAATGAAAAGAATTAAGGAGGGTACAAATGAAAAGAATTAAGGAGGGTACAAATGAAAAGAATTAAGGAGGGTAAAAAAAGAATTAAGAAAAAAAAAAGAATTAAGGAGGGTACAAATGAAAAGAATTAAGAAGGGTACAAATGAAAAGAATTAAGGAGGTACAAATAAAAAGAATTAAAGAGGGTACAAATGAAAAGAATTAAGAAGGGTAGAAATGAAAAGAATTAAGGAGGGTACAAATGAAAAGAATTAAGAAGGGTAGAAATGAAAAGAATTAAGGAGGTACAAATGAAAAGAATTAAAGAGGGTACAAATGAAAAGAATTAAGGAGGTACAAATGAAAAGAATTAAGGAGGTACAAATGAAAAGAATTAAGGAGGTACAAATGAAAAGAATTAAGGAGGGTACAAATGAAAAGAATTAAGGAGGTACAAATGAAAAGAATTAAAGAGGGTACAAATGAAAAGAATTAAGAAGGGGACAAATGAAAAGAATTAAGGAGGTACAAATGAAAAGAATTAAAAAGGGTATAAATTAAAAAAATTAAGAAGGTTACAAATGAAAAGAATTAAGGAGGTACAAATGAAAAGAATTAAAGAGGGTACAAATGAAAAGAATTAAGGAGGTACAAATGAAAAGATTTGAAATCGACAACGTTTCCATTCCACAGAAACAGATATTAAACACTTCTAACTTTACTTCTTTCTTTAATTTTCTGACTGAAACCAAACAGCGTCTTTAATGTCTTTCGTCTTCTCACGCGATCAAAACGGAATAGTCCATTATTCATGAGGCTTTCGCAGGATATGTTAAACACTTCTTCCTTCCTTTCTTTCTTTCTGTCTTTCTTTGAAACCATATAGCATCTCTGATAAGTCTTTCCACGCGATCAAAACGGAATTGTCCATTATTTATGAGGCTTTAGCAGGAGACGTTAAACACTCCTATCTTTCTTTCTTTCTTTGAAACCATGTAGCGCCTCTGATAATCTTTTGTCTTGCTATGCGATCAAAACGGAATAGTCCATTATTTATGAGGTTTTAGCAGGAAACTTTAAACACTCCTATCTTTCTTTTTTTTTCTTCTTTCTTTCACTGAAACCATGTACCGTCTCTGATAAGTCTTTTGTCTTTCCACGCAATCAAAACGGAATAGTCCATTATTTATGAGGTATCGGCAGGGCGTAACGGTCGTGCCAACTAACGAAAGACGGGACAAGCAGATTTATAATAGGATATTTCAATCACCAATGTGTTTTCCCTGATCTTCTAGGACCCTATCTTACACCCATTCGCGTGATACCAAAAGTGTCCAGCATATTTTTCACAAAATCTTTTATTCATATAAATTCATAGCATTGTTTTGGGCTTCACTATTTGCTATTAGCTTGGACTCTAACAGTTACTGCCACCCCGCACAGAGTGAAA